>CM039119.1:48280890-48383179 GCA_022036555.1 Microstegium vimineum | reverse complement strand
AGCACGCGCCGCGGCGGAAAGCACGCCGAACCACGCCTTGAGCGCCGCCACCCGCTCCCACTCCTCGGCGTGAGGCGAGGGGCAAGGCCGAGTCACAGCAAGAGGACCATACCAAAGACCTAGAAGGGCTTACAGTACTCCGTCGTCGCCTTTGCCGCAGATCACAGAGAGCCCTGATCTCCTTGAACGAGGTAATCTCGAGTCAAACCCCTCGTGTATATGGCTGTATCTAGCTCCTTCCGGATTGAATGTTTGTTGATGTGGATCTATGTCAAGTTTGGTTCTTTCTTCTCTCAGAATATGCGTTTGCGAGAAGAAGATGAACAGTACAAGCTAGCTAGTTAATAGGAACTTTGCACTTTTTTTTGCAAAGAATAGGAACTTGCACATTGGTACTAATCCATGCAGAAACTTGTGAAAATTATAGGAAAATAACTATAAATCCAAATATTATGAAGTTAATTTTGTTAGATTCATAACATAATCCTGTACCTTTTTAAAATATATTTGCACAACATGTTACTTTAACCAAAATTTCTTTATTTATTATAATGCACAAAACTTGAAAAGATGCAAAATAAATTCCTGAGGGCTTTACAAATTTCAACACCAATTTTATTAGATCTGTTGCGATAAGCTTGAGATCCCTATGCACATGTATCTTTATATTATATTATGCACTTTAATTGCCTTATTTTAGCGAAAAAAACTTATTAGCTCCGTGTCATAATAAAATTAGTAGTAATAGGCAGAATAATATGATCTCGTGGTTAAAACGCTATTTTTTTCCCATTACAACCACACTCATGCCCTATTGAACTCTGATCTACAGCCGATTAGTTTACAAATGTGGATTGGTTTAGCAAGTGTAGAAGTAGAAAAATAGCGTTTTTAGAGCATCTCTAAGTGACATGTTAAATTTTAGACTCTATATCTTTATACTACTACAGAATTTATTTTGCATATTATTTGGGTTTTATTAACCGTGGCGGTTAAACACATAACCGCCATGGTTAATAGGTGCCCAGAAAGCCCATCGGCCAGGAACCACAACCGCCACGGTTAACTTAACAAATTAACCGTGGCGGTTGGTATAATCTGACCGTCACGGTTAATGAGTATTAACCATGGCGGTTATTGTTAATCAACTGATTAATATGCTGAAGTTAGTGGAAAATTCTTCTACACGGGCAATGCGCTAGCGGCATTACCTCAGCACCGTGCGCTAGCCAATTGGAGAACCAGTGGTTTAGACATGACTGACTACAAGATGCCGGACATCTTCGATTAGATAAACTTGTTGTAATGAACTTGTTTAATGAACTGTTGGACATGCTTTTGTGTAATGAACTTGTTGTAACTTTGTGACATCGGTTCTCTTGGAACAAGACAACACATGCATGTAATATATCTGTTTAATCTATGTATGCTTATTTTCTCTTATATTATTTGTGCTTGAATTTGACAAAAATGTTTTGAAATCCAATTTAAAATTAAAAATACATTTTTTTGTTTTTTTGAAAAACATTAACCGTAATCATTGATCTATCCACGGTTAATCAATCTTGACCGCCACGAAAAATAAATCCTATAGTGTTATTTAGCTAGCCAATCTATAAAATATCTTTCTATATAATTCAGCACACTGCAACACACTAGTCATATCTTACACTACGGAGATGAAATTTTGAATCAACACAAGCATGGTACTAGATGTCAGTGTCACACACATTAATATAGCAAGACACAGTGGCCAGCCAAATTTGGCTTCCGACACTCACGAGGTAGCTTGTCAAATAGAATAGCAATGGCGTTAGCTAGTCTCATGGAGGCTAAATTTCTTGCATGTTAGCTAAAAATAGAAATAGCAAGTTGGATGACAATTTTCTTGAAGATGCTGTGAGAGGTAACAGGATTTTGTAATATATATGCCCTTAGCTTCCAGGATTTGTTTTAAAATAGTGTAGGCGGTAAGGATTAACTTTTAGCTTACCTCCTGGAAGTTTGCTTTCCCTAGTTAGTTGATGCTAACTTGCATTTTCTTTTACTGTTGACTGCATCTAAAAACTGATTGTTTCTTGGTGTGATCATATGTGAATGATTATTTTTGCATATGCCATTTTGTATTTCAAGCTATCATCCCAACGTCATGACAGGTGAAACAAGGATGCTGATGGGAGAGTATGAAGGGCAGACATATCAAAATCTATGTATACAAAAAATTCAAAGTGATTTATAATTTGAAACAGAGGAAGTATTTGATATTTAATAGTTTATATTTATATAGTTGTTGTTTTGTTTATATATATCCTTCAACGTGAGCTCCAAAATCACATTAAAATTGAAACAAATTTTCTAGGGTCAAATCATTGTGGTCAACGATATACTCAAAATTACTCTAAATTATATGCCGCACAAACTCAAATACTACTGCAAGAAGAAATTAAATTTGAATATAAAGAGACTGGTCATATTGTTTGATATAACACATAGAAATAAAGAGATTTTTGTGAATAAGGACCAATCTAAAAATGAAACTCCAATTTTTACAATCTAACCATTTTACCCAGTGTTATTTTATTTATGTGATCATCTAATTGTAAGCGCTTTGAGCATCAGTGTACAGTTAGAGAGCCATACAAAATGTCTTCATGAAGACTTGAGCCATTTTGCAGAGGATTTAAAGCATGGTATTAGCAGTCAAAGTAGATCGATTTGGCAACCACATAGATCTTCATCAAACTGATTATGCATTTTTCTCCTCAAATGCAGAAGGGAAGATACCACCAAATAAACTTCCACTCCTCCAGTTCCAGCGCTTAGCATGGATGAAAAAAAGAAGGTTTACTTTAATACACCTCATGCATCACAAAAATTTAGAGCAAGGGAATGGGACAAAATCATGCTCAGTGCTCACTATAGCAAGCCTTTGATATATTTTACACAGTGAGGCAGGAGTTCCTGAAGTCCAAGCAGACTGCAAGCCATGCTTCTTATTAATTTGGTGATACTTTAGGTTTTGTAACTTCCCTACTTCTTTTCTTCGCTTCTTCCTATATCAACAAGGAATACTTGTTATTGTTGTACTAAAATTTCTCGGTATGTGGAGCACTTCAATATGTCGTTGCTGTTACAGGACTCTTTGCCAAGTGTCAAGTGGTTTGCCGAGTGTTTTTTTCGGGCACTCGACAAAAAGGCTCTTTGCCGAATGCAATAAAATAAACTAAATTAAAATAAAGCTCGAAAAAAGAACACTCGACAAAGACGATCTTTGTCGATTGTTTTTTTACACTCAACAAAAAAAACTTCTTTGCCGAGTGTTTTTTTTTTGACACTCGACAAAGCAACTTCCTTGCCGAGTGTTTTTTTACACTATGCAAAGAAAATTTCAATGTATATTTTGAAGCAGTAAATTAATTTCAAATGAAAATATTTTCAGCTGCAGAGTTATATAACTCATCAAGATGTACAATGTTTGTTTTGGTTATTTGTTCATATGACAAAGTGAAACTAAATTTGTTTATAAATCTTACATATCTCACTTCTAGTTTATGAAACTACAAGAGAGATATATAAGATTTCGAACAATATTAGAATGACCACGTCAAATGAATAGATGATCAAACAACTAAAATAAACTTTGTATATCTCAAAAAGATATGAAGCTTTATAGTTGACAACCTTGTAATTTAAAATCATCTTGTCATGCAAAACTACGTTTGAATTTCAAAAATTTAAAATATGTTTTTTTTCAAACGATGCGTTTGAATTTCAATATTTTGTAATCTAAATTTTGCAAACGACCTCAGATGAAAAAACTTCCTAAACAAAAAAGTATAGATCTCAAAAAATTATGGAACTTTTTACTTGAATTTTTTTTCATTTGAATTTGTTTAGAACCTCAAATAAGTAATTAATTTACACTCGGTTTAATATATATGATATGTTGGGAATTAAAACTATATTTAGACACGTGTGAGTGTGTAATGTAGTGGTTAGAGAAGGTACACCACAAGAGAGATAGTGTGTTCAAATCCCGTCAGCGATGCACGCAGCCTTTTTATCTCTGTTGCTTCTTTCCACTAGCTACCAAGAGGCAAGGGCACTAATAATGCTAGATACCTTTAAGGAAAGGCCATGCTAAGCTATATATAGGCCTGAAGGCATGCCAATCAGCAGCAAAGGTGGTTCCATTCTTCCATAAGCAAACTCCCTTCCATCATCATGCGTTACCGAGTAGTGATTGGAAACGCTCACTACTACAGAATCGGTTTTTCGTGTCGGTCAAAATCAATTTTTCGCAGCGGGCAATGGTGTCCGCTGCGATGACAAGACCACGGTAAATGTGGCGTTTACCGTGGCGGACAACAGCGCCCGCTGCGAAAAATCGATTAATCGCAGCGGGCACCTTACGCCGCCCGCTGCGGTTAATGCCATTTACCGCAGCGGGCACTTTACAATGTCCGCTGCGGTTAATCCTTCCAAAAAAATAATAAAAAAAGAAAAAACCCTAGAAGCCCGCTGAGCCCATCGACAAACCCACTGAGCCCAGCGTCGCCGCCGTCGCTGGTTGCTGCAGCGCCGCCGCGACCACGCGAGCCCGCGCCGACGCCACACTGCAGCCGCGCGCCCGCTCTGCCTTGCGTCGCCGCGACCCCGCACGGCCCCGCGCCGCCTTGCGCCGCCACGACCCATCAGCGAGCCCATACTTTTCCTCGCCAGATCTGGTTGTCGCCGGAGCCGGGGAGGGAGCGGCGTTGGCGGGGTCCCACAGCCTGGAGCAGAGGTGGAGCTCGACGTGTGGGGGCGGATCCACCGCCACTTCTGCCGAAGCAGCAACAGTACCCGCGAGGGCGAGGACGATGAGGAGCACGACGCATCCGGGCTGGATCCGGTCCGCGTCGCATCTGGGAGGGGGCGCGACGTGGCACATCCGGGCTCGGTGTCTGGGTCGGCGGGGAGCGTGAAGCGCAGCGGCGTGCTGCTCCAGTCCGCTGGATGGTGGGGCCGCCGCCGATGACGGCAAGGAAGGGGAGGTCGCGAGGTTCACGGGCGTGCGCCGCCGCCCGTGGGGCCGGTTGGCCGCGGAGATTCGCGACCTGCTGCTCCCTCAGGCCACGGTGGCTCACTCCCTCCGCCCGCTGCCGCGCACTGCCCAGCCCTGCCCCCTCGTCTCCCGCCGCCACCACAGGCGGGCCACCGCCTCAGCGGGAGAAGCAGCTGCCGCCGCCGCCACCTCAGCGTGGGAGGACCTGGAGGAAGAGGTTGGGGGCGAGGACCGGGAGGAGGATGGGGGCGAGGACCGAGAGGAAGAGGATGGGGGCCGAGTGGGATGGGGCGAGGACCGAGAGGAAGAGGTCGGGAGGACCGAGTGGGATGAGGCTGGGTGAGACTGGTGGATGAAACCCTAGCTTTGCTTTTATACGTATACGTGTTATTGGGCTCTCTGAATTTTTGGGCTGGGCCTCGATTTATCGTAGCGGGACTTATAGAATGCCCGCTGCGGTAAATCTATTTACTGCAGCGGGCTTCTTAATACATCCGCCACGGTAAATACCTATTTTTCGTGGCGGACATGTTAAGATGTACGCTGTGGTAAATTGATTTACCGCAGCGGGCAAAATTGTCTGCCATGGTAAATAGAAAGTGTCCGTCGTGGTAAATCGTGCGGATTTACCGCAACGAAAAAAAATGTCCGCCACGGAGGGTATTTTTGTCGTCGCTGCGCAAAATCATTTTTGACGTAGTGGCTAAAGCTAACGTCATCGTCATATTCCCAAATTAAGCTGTCAATATACTCCGAGGTGATGAAACGGCCGAGTACTAATGACTGACACGAATAATAGCACAACTAGTGAACAGCTCATCGAGAGGCCGGCATCCATGCGAGAGGGAGAGAGAGAGTAGGTATGAGATAAAGATGGAGCTAGATGAAGAACAGGAGAGGAGGGCATGCACCATTAAAAAGAGGAGCCAGTGGGGCTCCTCCGATTACTTTTTTTTTTCCTATTTTTTCTTTATTTTTTCATTTGAACTTTATCGACTATCGGATACTCGGCAAACACTTCGTCGAATGTTAACAAAAACACTCGATAAAGATGGCTTTGTCGACGATTATTTTGCCGTGTGTCATTTACCGTAGGTGGTACTCGACAAAGCTTTTGCTGAGTACAATTGGGGCTTTGTCTAGTGCTCTAGGCACTCCAGCAAAGCTCCCGATTTCGATAGCGACAGGCTCAGCGTGGTGGATGACATTGAAAAGGAAATAGCTTCCTGAAGGATAGTTGCTTCCTTTGCTACATGCAGCTCAATTACTAGCAATACTACACTATTTGAATTAGGATAAATCGCCATTTTTTTGTATCCCGTGCAAACATGCACTACTGGAATCAGGCGCTTTGCCGAGTGCCTGACCCACTCGGCAAAGACCCAATTCCACTCGGCAAAGCATTTGCTGAGTGTGGCACTCGGTAAAGCCCACTCGGCAACGATTTCGTCTGCAAAGAGCTCTTTGCCGAGTAACAGATATCGGGCACTCGGCAAAGCGATTTCGTCAGCAAAGAGCTCTTTGCCGAGTGACAGATATCGGGCACTCAGCAAAGGATTTGCCGAGTGTCGGGTCAGCACTCGGCAACGAAAACGACGACCGTCAAGTTGACGTATTTTTTACCAAGTGCTGACATGGCAGACACTCGGCAAAGAATTTATTTTTATTTTTATTTTTCAAAATTCTTTGCCGAGTGCCAGCTGGTCAGCACTCGGCAAAGAAATTATTTTTTCTAAAAAAAATTCTTTGCCGAGTGGAATATCCCTAGCACTCGGCAAAGCCCGTTTTTTTTTTAAAAAAAAATTGTCTTTGTTCATGTAAACAACGTGTGTGTGTGTATATATATATATATATATACCACAATTCAACAACAATATATCACAAACCACGTTTATGTATTACAAATATATCACAAACCACATTTATGTATTACAAATGACCAAATATATCAAAAACTTTCAGTGCTTACTGCTCAGCTACTTACAAGTGCTACTAGAGAACAACCAGCAAGCAGTCATATCATGCAAATGAAGGTCCTCTATGGTTCACTAACTCGCATATAACTCTAGCATAATAAATACAGTAATTTGTAAGCTGAGTGCCACATTGCATGCTTATGAGAAAATGACATACTGTAAATGGAGATAAGAAAATCCGCACATCTGTAAATATTGTGGACATGTAACATGCTCATAGCGATAAAAAAAATAAAGATCACAGAAACAAGCTCATAGCAGCAAAATAAACATTAAGTTCACAGAAATATACTCGGAATTGAAAACAACTAATAACAACAGCTTGCATGTATGTACAAATATTTCTCAATCAGTCATGTCCATGGCGGTTAGAAAGTAATGCGGTTGACAGAAATTAGCATACTTAGCAGCAATACAGGGTGGTTTAATCGAAGCCAAATCTAAAGTAATTAGCAGCCGTCCATGCGGTTGATAGAAATTAGCATAGTTGATATGTATCTCTCTAATAATCAAATCCTAATTCAGATCCTCCATCCCTTAACCTCAAATCCTAATAAAATTTGGCTGGTCAACTAACCTTAAGAACACCCTTGCCAACATAATCAGATCCTCCATCCCTCAACTCCAAGGCCTCATATATTCCTGAGGTCATTGTTCAAAGATAAAGATATAAAAAAATTCTGTGAATATTGAGACAACGAAAGAAAGCACACCTATTCAAAAAGTAGAGGTGTCTGGACCAAAAACTGAAATTTTGTAAAAAGGCCCATTCCTAGCGAGATAGAAGATACTGACATCCCACTCCAACCTATTGAAAAAGTAAGGGTGTCTGAACTAAAAACTAAAAACTAAAAAGTCCATATGCAAACCAAATAGCAGGTACTGAGTACCATATCTAAATCAATACTTGATCACAGCACAGTTAGTTCATGTACAAAGTATAGTACACCCAACAAAACAGTCTTGAGTAAAGAAAGGATTCAAAGGAAGTTTAGGAAGTGTCCTATCGAATGTTCCGGTATTTATTAGAAGGACTAAATATGAGCAGGTCACAGATGACAGCAAGCAGTGGATTTTCTTCGGTCACAGATGACAGCAAGCAGTGGATTTTCTTCGGTCACAGATGACAGCGAGCAGTGGATTTTCTTCAAACCAAAAGAATTAATCAGAACTTACCACTTTCATACATTGAGATACCAGACTAGTGTCAACAAGCAGTGGAAACCTGTGTACAGATACTACAGTTCAGTGACAGAAGTATTGGAAGATTTATGGCTCTGTTCAGTAATGCCAGAAATGTTTAATGAACAAGCGTAGAATTCAGAAACTTTCCAAAATATATTCGCTTGAAGCATTGTCACATCTATGCGTAAAAACTAAACAGTAATACTTAGCAGGTGAAGACATACTGATCCTTCCCTCCAACTTGCTTGACCACATCTTTGTGCCTTAGTGACCCTTTTGGACAAGGATAAACCTGAAACATTAGGAATAAGAATTGGTAACATTGAGAAGACAATAGGACATATCAAAGCAGTTTATGCAGGCTAATTTCTTGAACTTATTAGCTCCATACCAAAGCACCCACAATGCAAAGTGATAGAAGTAAACACCATGTAATGCGTAACCAAAATCACAACACATGAAGGACAATAGGACATATCCAGTCCTTTAACTTTTATTACTTACAGTTTTCCCATCTCTGTTTGCATCTGCAATCTTCTGCTCCCAGCCCTCTTTATTTGTTATAACATGCATATTTCCACCTTTGAAATCAAGCTTTTCTTCGCCATCATCACGACGTGCCTGAACAAAGAACAAAAAAGCTATTAACTTCTAAGGAAAAACACTAGCACTTTCACGGCTGATATCCTTTGAGAAGGCTCACCTTTCCCGCACAGCCTCCCATTGCGCACTCCAATCAACAAAGCTAGCACACCAGTGAACAAAATACTGCCTGCATAATGGCATACCAGTCAATTCGTATCCAAAAGGAGTTTCTGGCACTAGAAAATTTATACGCATGTTCTGATAAACACTGAATTTGTGGTTGTAACACCTAACAGGCCAGTAAATTGTTCTAACATCCAGCAATTATGGCGCTAGTATATCTGAAAACTACGATGCAGCTATTTCCAGCTCAAAAACTTCGTCTATGAACAAATCGACATGGCAAAATTTGTGACAACCCACCCCACCCCAGCAAATCGTCTATAGAACAGCTCACCGTGGATGTGCACGTCCCAATCTGTAGACCACACACGATGGAGGAGCAGTAGGACGGTGTAGATCGGACGAGACGACGCGGATCTAGCCCACATCCAGCCCTATCCTGGCATGGGAGGAGCAGGTGTTAAGCTGCTGCTGCGGTTGGCCAGCAGCCAGCTCGCCCGGCCTGGGGACGGCGGCGCTGGCTAGGGCTAGCCAGCCAGCCGACCATGGCATGGCGGCGGCGGCATGCCAGGCATGGCTGTCGGCCCTGCCGCAAGGGAGCCGCGGAGAGGAGACGGGGCCTTCAGAGAGGAGGATGATGCGCAGGGAGCCGTCATCTTGGGGGGACATGGCTGCCGGCGGGCTGTGTAGCGGGCTGTGTAGCGGGCCGGCGGTGGAGGGGGTGGGGGCGGGGCTCGGGGGCGGGATGGGGCGGACGCGGCCGGGGGCTCGCCGGCGGGTGGTGGGTGCGCGCGGCGGCGGCCGCGAGTGGCGGCGCGCGCGGGTGTGGAGCTCGGGAGGAGACGGTGGGAGAGGAGTGGGGGGAGAGGATAGGGTTGGCCGGCCGGTTCGGCCCAAATGGCTCCCTTCTTTGACGAGTGCTAGTTTTTTTATTTTTTTAAAAAACAATTCTTTGCCGAGTGGCATGGGCGGTACTCGGCAAAATATTTCTTTTTTTTTGAATTTCGGCCCAATTTTTTTTTGCAGCCATATGATTTTATTTAAAATTACATGTTCAAATTTGGGGAAATTTTGAATACTTTTGCTATATTTGGTTTATTTTTTCTTTTCTTTGTATATTTTCGAATATTTCAAATTTAAACTGCAGGTACATGGAATAATAGAATTTAGTAGTTTAGAAAATGATATTCATGATACTTGTTGTATTTTGAGGCCGCATCTAGGAATCCAAATGAAATTTCGAGCGTCTAGTAGAGATAACATGACGAGGTAATTGCGAAAAAATGTTTTAAAATTATATAAAATCCAAAGAAATTTCAAAAATCACGAAACTTGTCTGGGTGTCATTTTATTTCATGTGGAAGTTGTAGTAAAAAATTGAGAATGTTTCGAGCAAGTTGCGACGTCGAATGCCTAAAACCTAGACATATCCAAATGTGATCACATTTGATCATAGAGAAGTAGTGGTTTGTGTGTATCGTACCGACAACGTGCTCGAAGCTTTCTCAAATTTTTTTCATGGCATACGCATATGATGTAACGACATCTCGCTAAGTTTCGTGATTTTTGGAATTTGTTTGCATTTTTTAGAATTAAAAAACCGCTCGCACGTAATTTGTAAACGTTGTCCCGAGAGCACGTTGATCGAAACTTCGGATCAGTTTATGGATTTGGCCTACACATACACTCAAAAACAAGAATACTATTTTTTGAATCATTGAAATCCATTATTCGATGCACCCGCAGTTCAAACTTGCGTCATTCGAAAAAAATAAATAAAATGAAATAAATGCAACAAATATAACAAAAAGATTTGAAATAGTGTCAAGCTTGGACATGTTGACCATGGTGATATGTGAAAGCTACAAAAAAAAATTGGTTGCCAAAATAAAAAAAAAAATGCTTTGCCCAATGTCAGCCCTGACACTCGGCAAAGAATTTTTTCTTTGCCGAGTGCCAAACGGCGTACACTCGGCTAAGGGGACGGCCATGGATGCCGTTTGGTTCGGCATCCGTTGCCGAGTGGCATTTGTTTATCGAGTGTTAGACACTCGGCACAGATACTGCTTTACCGAGTGCTTGCTATGCCGAGTGCCAGGCACTCGGCAAAGCCTGCTTTGCCTAGTGTAATTCTTTGTCGAGTGTCACGTTGACCAGCACTCGGCAAAAAGCTCTTTGCCGAGTGCCCGATATTTGGCACTCGACAAAGCTGCTGTTTCCCGTAGTGATGACTAATACATAAGCTGGTTAGTCTTGCAAAATATAGATCATCTTGTAGCTAGAATTCATTTATGAGCTCATAACAACACAATAATACCCAAAACACTAATTTCTCCATCAAACAAATTGAACAACAGGCACACAGGGCTTGCAACAGCTGAAATGAGCAGGCTACATCATCTTTCCAAACTTTTTTTAAAGCATCATCGTTCCAAACTTGTACATATGAACTGGTCCAATCCGAAGAGGCGTAGAAATTCCCATTCCTTAGATTCCCGCTAAATTTGATTTTGTTAATGTAGCTTCGTTGGAAACCTTGGTTATCTGGTATGCACTTATACTGTCAAACATTTGTTTCGTCTAAACCTGTGAACTGTTCTATCTGCTGTTAGTACTTTAATTCGTTGGGAACCTCAGTTATCTGGTATGCACTGATGCTGTTAAACAGTTTTTTCATCTAAACTTGTGAGCTGTTCTATCTGTTGTTACTTTAACTATATACACCAAAGAGTTGCTAGTTCTGACTGAAATGCACATTTTGTTTTCCAATGAGCAATGCACTTGCTTTGGAAATTCATAAGCTGCAATACTCTATAGCTAGCTTTTGTTCAGTGTCAAGGCCAATTTGGTTGGCATTCTTTTATGTCAGATGTATCGATAAACTCTGAGCTTATGTTTCTAAACTTTGTCATGCCATAATCTTAAATTCTAAACTTGCATGTGTGTAATCTAGTATGATACGACGCGGAACATCTCAGGATCAACAGGTATACATGAAGTATGTTTGAAGAACCCATGTTTCTAAATCATCTATGTTGAGCACTACTACAAAACAGACCTTTGGTTGATTTGCCAAATGAGCTTTAGTCCCGGCGAAAATTGAGTCTGGGACCAAAAAGGTCTTTAGTCCCGATTGGTTGCAGGAGACACTAAAGGTTTTATCGGTGTTATGACCCAGGGGGTCAAGACCACCGGCTAGTAAATTTGTATATTGCGTGCTCCCTCTCCCAGACGTGATGCAAGAAGAACACAAGATTTATCCTGGTTCGGGCACAGAAGGCCCTACGTCCAGCGGGGGAGGATGAATTGTATTATCTCGTACCGGAGTGCTCATACAGGGGGAGGGTACAAGCAGGCTTACACGGAGGTGCTCAGGATGAGCTGAGACCTAGGCTAGCAGGGCTATCCTAGGTGGTCGGTAGATTGCTCGAGAGGTCGATCAAGCAATCGGGTGAGTGGTGTATGCAGGTCAGAGCTGATGTCCGAATGTGAATACCCATGCCCCCTTCTTCTATCCCGGCGTCCCCTTTTATAGACCAAGGGGAGGCCTGAGAGTACAAAGTCCTAAACTGTGGCAGCATGGGAGGTGTGTTCGTGGCACCGTGCTGGCGATGAGGCGTCGATCACTGTGGCGGCGTGGCCTTCCCGTTCTTCCGGTGTTCAGGGCGTGGTGATGGCTGACTGGGCATCGCCGCACAGCATGGCGCAGCAGGGTTGACCTTTGGAAGATAGGTGTGAGTCCCACAGTTGGGGCGGGACGGAGCGGACGGGACGGGTCCCATACCGGAGTGGTTGGAGGCGGGGGTCGAGCCCCCTAGTCGAGGGGGGTCAAGACCAGCGTGGTCCTATCGTATCCCCGAAGACACGGTCGAGGGCTGCCTTGTTCATGGCTCGAGGGGGTGCCTCTGGAGTCCGTACCTGCGACGTGGCTACAACGGCCGCATAGTTGACGGAGATCCAGGGCATGGGCGGTGAGTCGATGGATTTGACCGCGGTAGTGGGCGCCCATGACGTTAGGCGGGGGCAGGTAGGCGCATCGGATCCCCTGAAGGACCGAGAATGGCGACCAGAGGGGGGGGGGGGTGAATGGGAGCCTCAAATTTCTCTCGAAATATTCGGGCCACTCTTCCCAAAAGCCAAACCCAGTTGTTGGGTGCTCAACCTCCCCCGAGCAACACGAGCGGGGATTCAAAGGAAAACGGAGAATTGAGAGCTCACCGGCAGTGGAGGAAAACTCACCGGAAACCCCCAAGAAGAGTTCTCAACCCCTATGAGAAAGAGGCAAGAATTCCAAGCGAAACAGCCAGAAAAACAGGCGATGGACGCTGGACAACAGGGAGACGGACGCTAGGCGTCGGACGCAGAGAGATCGTCCGTCGACCTTCCAGAGAGCCTTGCAGAGGAGAAGCAGAAGGCAGGGCGTCGGACGCTGGGCGATGGACGCTGGGCGATGGACGCTTGGGTGAGCGTCCGTTGGCGTCGGACGCTGTGCGACGGACGCTTAGGCGAGCGTCCGTCGGCCTTCCAGTGAGCCTGACAGAAACTGAAAAACGGCAGAGGCGACGGACGGTTGGCGATGGACTCTGAAGAGCGTCCGACGGCAAATCGAAAGACACAGACACGCCGAGCGATGGACGCTGATGTCAGCACGCACCAGCGTCCGACGCCCCCGATAAGCGCGCAGAAAAGGCGAAAAACGATTTTCTCTCCGCCAAATCTTCCCAAAACTCGACCAAAATTCACCAACTGCTACCAAACTTTGTAGGCATGATCCTTGAGCAATTGGGGAGCTATCCCGAAGAAATCATCGCTCAATTTGGGTCGGATAAACGGGAACACTCGGATTTGGGGGAGAAAAGGCAAAACGACGAACACCACAAAGAAAACGCCCGATCTGCGTACTCGAGAGGTTTGAGGAAGGATCCTTCGGTGGAAAGATGCTCCTCTCGAATACGAACAACTTGATTCAAACGGATTTGCAAGAGCTACTCCCTACAAAGAGAAATCATCTCGGGAAAAAAGAGGGAGCAAAAGCAAAACGCGAAGAACACAAGCAAAACGGGGACACGATCAAGAAATCGAAGCCACAATGGCTTACGGAGGTTACAGCCTCCGATTCCTCACAGCAAACTCGAGTTCTTACAGAGGTTGGTGAAATCAACCTAGGGATCTCATGAACTAGAGAGAGGGTAGAGAGAGAGAGAGTTGGGGCAAATGATTAGGGTTCAAGAGATAGGATGAGGATACCCCTTCATCCTCTATTTATTAGAGGCTTTGGCTATTTCCCAAAGACCCCCTAGATACAATGAGTGAACTACCTAGCCTAAGCATTGCAGTCCAAGCTCCGGTAAATATCTCCCTCGATTTGAATGGACAGCCCCGCTTCCTGCCAGGAGTTGTCGTCGCCTCGACGCAACCTCCAGGATTCCACCACGTGCCATCCCCGCTTCCTCGGAAGCTCCGCCCGGGTTTTGAGGCCCAAACCCGCGAAACCCACCACCGGTAGCTTTGGGATCAACTACCAAACCCCGAGTTTTGCGGCCCAAACTCGGAAACCGACGCGGATGGTTTTGAGGCCCAAACCACCAAAGAGAAATCATCTCGGGAAAAAAGAGGGAGCAAAAGCAAAACGCGAAGAACACAAGCAAAATGGGGACACGATCAAGAAATCGAAGCCACAATGGCTTACGGAGGTTACAGCCTCCGATTCCTCATAGCAAACTCGAGTTCTTACAGAGGTTGATGAAATCAACCTAGGGATCTCATGAACTAGAGAGAGGGTAGAGAGAGAGAGAGTTGGGGCAAATGATTAGGGTTCAAGAGATAGGATGAGGATACCCCTTCATCCTCTATTTATTAGAGGCTTTGGCTATTTCCCAAAGACCCCCCTAGATACAATGAGTGAACTACCTAGCCTAAGCATTGCAGTCCAAGCTCCGGTAAATATCTCCCTCGATTTGAATGGACAGCCCCGCTTCCTGCCAGGAGTTGTCGTCGCCTCGACGCAACCTCCAGGATTCCACCACGTGCCATCCCCGCTTCCTCGGAAGCTCCGCCCGGGTTTTGAGGCCCAAACCCGCGAAACCCACCACCGGTAGCTTTGGGCTCAACTACCAAACCCCGAGTTTTGCGGCCCAAACTCGGAAACCGACGCGGATGGTTTTGAGGCCCAAAGCACCAAAGAGAAATCATCTCGGGAAAAAAGAGGGAGCAAAAGCAAAACGCGAAGAACACAAGCAAAACGGGGACACGATCAAGAAATCGAAACCACAATGGCTTACGGAGGTTACAGCCTCCGATTCCTCACAACAAACTCGAGTTCTTACAGAGGTTGGTGAAATCAACCTAGGGATCTCATGAACTAGAGAGAGGGTAGAGAGAGAGAGAGTTGGGGCAAATGATTAGGGTTCAAGATATAGGATGAGGATACCCCTTCATCCTCTATTTATTAGAGGCTTTAGCTATTTCCCAAAGACCCCCCTAGATACAATGAGTGAACTACCTAGCCTAAGCATTGCAGTCCAAGCTCCGGTAAATATCTCCCTCGATTTGAATGGACAGCCCCGCTTCCTGCCAGGAGTTGCCGTCGCCTCGACGCAACCTCCAGGATTCCACCACGTGCCATCCCCGCTTCCTCGAAAGCTTCGCCCGGGTTTTGAGGCCCAAACCCGCGAAACCCACCACCGGTAGCTTTGGGCTCAACTACCAAACCCCGAGTTTTGCGGCCCAAACATGGAAACCGACGCGGATGGTTTTGAGGCCCAAACCACCAAACCACTCGACGCGAGCCACCTTGTCTTTGCCCGGCCGGAATCCGAGTCCCCTGAGCCTCCGCTCGACTCGCGCGTCCACCGTCTTGACTTGGTCGACTCGGTCTACCTCCATGTCTTCTCGCACTCGCCGGTGCCAAATACTAGCCACCACAGCTAGTCCGCCGGCGCCCATGGTCCCTCAGTCCGAGCCCCGCTTCCGCCCTTCACCGCTCTCAGTCCATCGGCACGGCAAGCCTCTACTCGACCTTCTCCACGCCATTGACCACTGTCACTAGGCATAGTACCTGCACACCACAAGCCGATAGACAGGCACACATTTTCTTTCGCAAAGATTAGTAGTAAGCCACTCAAACTAAAACGCTCAAGTGTTGGGCAATCACTCATCACAAAACTGAACATACATGGGTACTTATCCACCATGTGTTCACATCCCCTTTAACCCATACCGGGGGCAAGTAAATCGGTCGAGCTTCCTTCTCAGGGGTCGTTCGTTCGACCCCTGTCCGTCAGCCGAGGTGGAGGCGGGGGGTCGTTCGTTTGACCCCTGTCCGTCAGTCGAGGTACAGGTGGGGGGTCGTTCGTTCGACCCCTGTCCGTCAGTCGAGGTAGAGGCGGGGGGTCGTTCGTTCGACCCCTGTCCGTCTGTTTTTCCAGTAATGGGTCGGCCTGCGACTGGTTGCTGTTGCCAGTGAGGGAGGCTTTTGTGTGGTGGGCCCTTCTCCATTGACTCGAACGGCTGATCGGACCCTGCCTTAAAATGGTTGCTATGTTGAGCGTTAGTTTACCGCAGGTTTAGGGTACCCCTTACCTTTGTACCCGACAGTAGCCCCCGAGCCTTTATACGGATAAGAAGAATTCGTATAGAGGCTTTTGCCGATGATCTGCAGGGTTAGTAAGAGATTCGATTCTCCGCGGGGTGCGCGCGAGCGCACCCCGCGGGGGTAGCCCCCGAGGCCCCAGAGGAGTGATTAAGAACTCCTCTGGGGGCTTTGACGTGTGTTGTATCGAGGGGAGTTAGTATTACCTGGAGCCGTAGCGCCCTATCTAGCGGTCGATTCTGTTCGCCAGGCTACGAGAGTTTTACTTCCTTGGGAAGGGGGTGCTCAAGGGCGGCTGTCGAACCCTTCCGAAGGCCAGCCTTCGCTCCCTCGAGGGTTAAACTGGAGTCATGGTGCCATATCGAGGGGTCAACTCTGTTTGCCAGGCTACGAGTGTTTTCGACCATCTTTCGTCGAGGGGTGCCGTGCGTAGTCTAGGCCCCGAGCCTCGTGTGGCCGGGCTTTCACTACCTCATAGCGTCCTTCCCATGGATCCTTGCGCTCGGATTGTGGGGCAAAGAGCATTGGGCTATCCTCGTTAGGACGAGCCCCGACGTCCTCTGTGGGCCTTCGTAAGGACGAGCCTTGAAGTCCACTGCGAGCTGGTAACGGGTATAAATTCAACTGAAATCCTAGTGAGAACTCGTGCCCCCTTCGACAGGGGTCGATAGAAGCCCTGAGGCATTCTCATTCAAGCAATACCGCGTGGATTACCTAGGTGCCAACTCTGTTCGATGAGAGTTGGTGGCCTGATGCCTCCCGTCGAAGGGATGCTTGGGTATTCCATGGTTATGCCTTGGATATGTCCCGGGGGGCCTCGAGCGTACGTTCTCGAGCTAGGGGCTCGCGCCTGGCCCCCCTGGGTCATCCCTGACTCGCGTACTCGAGGGCGGCTGTGAACCCCGTTCGTGGGGCCAGCCTTCGCCCCCTCGAGATTTGGGGGTGAACCGGAGTTCGTAACACTAGGTCCTCCCTGACCTCAGGTACTCGAGGGCGGCTGTTGAACCCTGTGCAAGGGCCAACCTTCGCTCCCTCGAGATTTTGACGGACGGGTCGACGTCCGTTGCTCGCCTCCGAAGGTGACGTCCTATCCTGTGGAATACAAGGGGGTAGGTAGGTAGGTATATTAAATGCGGGGACATACCTGTGTTTTTGTTGGATCCGCCTGTTGGGCTCGAGTACTTGAGGGCGGCTGTCGAACCCTGTCCGTGGGGCCAGCCTTCGCCCCCTCGAGATTTGGGGGTGGACCGGAGTCCATAACCCTGGGTCCTTTCTGACCTCAGGTACTCGAGGGTGGCTGTCGAACCCTGTTCGAGGGCCAGCCTTTGTCCCCTCGAGATTTTGACAGACGGGTCGACGTCGGTTGCTTACCTCCGAAGATAACGCCCACTGTTGCGCGCTGTCCGCCGTAGGCGCGCCTTTTTAGGAGGTGTCCGTTCGAATGTAACCGCAGCAAGAGTAGGGCGTGGTGCGGAGTGCGGTGTGGAACCCGATGACGCGACGGGTGCGCCTTATTCTGGAGGAATACGAGGAGGCGGTAGGTGGGCGCATTAAATGCGGAGGCTTACCTGCCTTTTAGTCAGATCTGCCGGTTGAGCCTCCGGTTATAAATACTGCAGGTGGGGAGTCGGCTGCCTCCTTCTCGCCCTTGCCTTCCCTGCCTCCTTCTCGCCATTGCCTTAGTCGCCCTTCGAGCCGGACCTCTGCGCGCGCGAGAGTGAGGAGAGGAGAGATTGAGAACATACCTTCTATCCCCACATCCGAGCGCACCAGTCTCCCTGCACTCATGGCTAGCTACAGCCTGCGCGGCCCTGATGCCTGGCTCCCGTCGTCGGCGACCGTGGCGCGCCTGGGAGATCTGGTGGAGAGCGGTCTTCTCTGGCCCATCACCTCCGTCGACCGGCCGGAGTGGGTAGTGCCACCGAGGGAAGATGCTGAGCCCAACCCGCCGGAGGGTTACGTGGTCAGCTTTGAAGCCTTCCACCGGGCGGGACTGGGTGCTCCCCCCAACTGTCTCCTGCGCGGGATTCTCCACTACTACGGCATGGAGCTCCAGCACCTTTCCCCCAACGGTATCTGTCATGCGGCGGTTTTCACCGCCGGGTGCGAAGGATACCTGGGGATGGAGCCGCACTAGGAGCTGTGGCTCCACCTGTTTGAGGAGAGCCTGTTTCATGCCTCGGCTGGGAGCGGCAGCCGCAGGGTGGTCAGGACGGGGTGCTGCAGCATCGCCCTGAAGAGGGCGGACAACTGGATCTCGGCGAAGCTTACGTCGAGTCACTCCGGATGGCACTCCGGGTGGTTCTACCTGAGGAACGACGACGACCTGCTCCCCGCCTACACCGGGAGGACGATCGACTCGAGGCCCGACCACTGGAGGTACGGCGTGGAGAAGAAGAAGCAGTCGCGCCTCGGTCACCTGCTCGGCGCGATCGCTCGTCTGAAGGAGGCGGGACTCACGGCGGCGATCGTTGCGTCGGCCTTCCACCAGCAGCGGGTCGTGCCGTTGATGGCTTGCCCGTGACGCCTCGACATGATGCGCTCGGGGGTGGATCTGACGGGGTGCCGCCTCCTGGGGGACGAGCTACCCCTCAAGAGAGTGGTCCGCCGGGTACGCGCCTCCTTCGCCGGTGCCTTCGAGATGGGGGGCATCACCAGCGTCCCCATGATGCCGGACCAGGGACACGTCCAGCTGGTATGACTCCCTTTCTCTGTTAGTGTTCTCTTGTCTGCCTTGTTTGCCTTCTTCGCCTTCGTTCTAACTACCTTGTGTTCCTCAGGGGGACGTTGTCTTCCGGAAGTCGCTGCCACCAGTGAAGGAGGAGCAGGGCGACTCCCAGGCGAGGCGCCTTCAGGCCGAGCAAGACAAGAAGGACAAGGACAAGGCCAAAAAGGACAAGGGCAAAAGGGCCCGGGAGAAGCAGGAGCGCGAACAACGCCGGGCCCGGCAGAGGTAGGCCAACCTTTCCGAAGAGGAGTCGCCTTCGGAGGAGGATGAGGAGGAGGAGTCGAGCAGGGGCGGGGAGGCCGAGCTGCATCGAGGGCTCGAGGAAGAACGAGCGGTGCCCGAGCGGCGGGGGGCGGCCGCCGGTACCGGAGGTGGAGAAGGGTCGACGTCGAGGTCGGCCCCAACAGGCGAGATTGAGCCGCGGGACGAACGCCCCATGGCTCCTCGAGGCAAAGTGCCGCGGCTAACGCGAGGTCGTTCGTCCTGGTCCCCGTCGAGGGGTCGGTCGAGCACGCCCCCGGCGCCTACTCGGTCGAGCGCACGGGCGTCAGGCCCGTCGACGCAGGAGGAGGTCAGGAGGGGGGCGACGGGGGCATCGTCGGCCCCTGCCCAGGAGACGGTGGCGGGAGCGGCCTCGACCCCTGCCACGGCTAGCGCTAGCGGGAGAAGTGGCTCCCGTCGCGCCCTGCAGAAGCCCCCGAGCGGCTTGGGATCCACCGGTCGGACCCTCGCGACTCCGCTAGGGTGAGTCGCTTTCTGTCGGTCCGAGTATTTTCCACCGATTATGACTTTACGCTTACCGTCGCGTATGGGTTCCTTTTTCAGGACGAAACGCTTGGCGGAGGGCGCGGCCATCACTTCGGCCAAGAGGCTAAGGGCAGAGGTCGCGGTCAAGATGCCCATCGGGGCCAATTCCGTCACCTCGTCTCCCTCGACCCTCGCCCCGGTCAAGGCGTGGGTGGCCGAGGCGCGGGAGGCGATGGAGTGCGATCGGACGCTGGCCGCTGCGGAGCGAGCTCGGGCGGAGGAGGCGGGTCGACCCGTCGCACCGGCGAGGTCCGCAGGAGTGGCGGCCGAGGCCGTGCTCTCCTGCCCGTCGGAGGGGGGCGCGTCTCAGACCTTGGCGGGGATGGAGCCGGCGCCAGCGGAGGTCGCAGCGGATGAGGTCGAGCCGGCAGGTTCAACGGGTGCGGGACCGACGCCGGAGGCGGCCGTGGCGACGGTGGTCGAGCCCCAGCCCTTCGCTGAGGTGGAGGTGGTGGACGTGATCTCCGCCGGCGAGGAAGAGACGCCGGCTCGCCCGGCGCCGAGGCGGTGGCCCGAGAACCTCGCATTGTGGGAGGCGCGCTTGCAGCGCGAGCACAGGGGTGCGGCTGCTGCCGCGCCGAAGGTGACGTCACCGGTGGTGGCCTTTGTCGAGGAGGCCTCGGTGCCGCTCCCGAAGCCTGCCGAGGAGGGGGGACAGGCGGAGGGGCTCGAGGCAGCACCAGTGGCGGAGATGACAGCGATGACGGGGAGCCCACCGCTGAAGAGGTGGCTGAGATGGTGGCGGAGCTAGTGGTCCCGGGGGAGATGGCTGCGGCGATGGCCCTCCGGTCGGAATCGGAGGGGGCCATCGTCGACGTTGGGCAACCGTCATCTCGAGGTGATCCACCCTCTCGCTTAGTCGTCGCGGAGGGAGGGGACTGCGGTGAGCCTGCAACCTTTGGTGCTGACGTGCGCTTTCTTCACCACGCAGGACTATTCCCGGAGGCGTCGATGGCGGCCCTCCAAGACCATTTCGAGGAAAGGATCGCCCGGCTCGAGGGGGCGATCAACTTCCCCGAGTTATCCGAGCGGGTGATGTCCCACGGGGGTACCCTGGAGATGGGTCAGGGCATCACGGACACGGTGCAGAGGAGGGTCGACCGCTCCAGGGGTCTCTGGGGGCAGGAGGTGCTCGAACTGCCCGACCCCAGAGACCCGGGAGGCGAACTCTTCAAGCTCGACGACCACGCCGAGCTTGAGGAGTGGGAGCACACAGAGGAATTCCGGGCATGGCTTGACCACGCGACACGCGTGGCCTTGGCAGTCGCGTCCGAGGACTTGTGCAAGGGAATGAACGTAAGCTTCGTCCTTTCCCTTTCGACTTACCTTGGTTATTTTTACTGTTGTCTGTTGTTTTCTGACGACCTTCCTTTTTATCTTCGGTAGATACTGCGGGCGAGGTCGCACCAAAAGTCCCAGTTCATCCTGCGGACGCAGGGGCAGTGGCGCCAGCTCCTTGTCCTCCGCGCCTCGCTGGAGAAGGCGGAAGCCGAGGCAACTCGGGCGAAGGTTGAGGCGGCCATCGCTCGGGAGGGGGCCAAGGCCACCCAGGATGAGGCCTCCCGGGTGCAGTCGAGGGCCGAGGCCGCCCTCAAGGAGGTCGTCGAGGTCGGGAAGCAGCGGGATGCTGCTCAGGAGGCCCGACACAAGGCAGAGGAGGAGTTCATCCTGTTAAGGGAGGAGCTGGCCCGGGCGGCGGAAGCAGGCGGCTGTCGACCGCACCTCCCTCGAGGGGCAGGTCCAGGAGCTTCAGGCAGATGTTGATACCGTCTCCCGCGACCGCGACGCGCTTGGTGTCGCGGAGGCGAAGGCTCGAGCCCAAGTCGCCACTCTGGGGGAGGTGGCAGCCAACCAGAAGAGGGTTCTTGATGGTACTAGCAAGGTCATCGAGGACCTCCGGGCTAAAAACAACGACCAAGCTGCAGAGCTCGTCGACGTCCGCCACCAACTTCAGAGGGCTGAGCAGGACTACGTCGTCCTAGAGGGATACGCCATGGGTGAGTTATTGAGCTCGCTCGGTCTCGCTCCTTCCCCTGCTTTTTGGTTTTGATGGAGTCTTCTATTTGTTCTGGCAGAGCTCGAAGGGGACAAGGCCCGAATCCACGAGGATCTGACCAGTCTTCAGAGCCTCCTCGGGGCGGAGACTGGCCAGAACGAGAGGCTCAGGGGCGCCATCTCCTCCTTCTACGACGGGCTGGGGGTCGAGCCGGAGCTACCGGTTGCCGGGGACGTGCGCGGAGACGCCCTCTTGTGCTGGCTCCTCGCCGCGTCCGATGGAATAACAGAGCAGGTCCGGGCCGCCCTTCACATAGGCGTGAAGCGGGCGCTTGCGGTCGTCCGCTCGGGTTACATCTACGACCTCGACGTCGTCTCCAGCGGCTTCGTCGTCGACTCGAGGCTATCGGATGAAGCGAACATGGCGAGATGCCACGAGCTGATCGAGGCCGAAGAGGTGCTCGGAGGGGAGCTGGCGAAGGTGTTCGAGGTCGAGGTGCTTGCCCTGTCGAACGGTGAGGGCGATGAGTAGCTCTAGGCCTGCGAGCCAAATCTGGACAAAAAGGTCCATGTAACAGTTTAGCTTTTGTAATGATACGATGTCGAGCCCCTGGGGGCTTCTTAATTTTAGTGCATTTTGTTTTGGGATGCATCTGGTTGTTTTTATTTCTCGAGTTGTCTCTATTTCTCTTTGCCTAAGTCGTTGCTTGTGGACTAAGTGTTCGACGCACGATCGTATCCCTGGAGGGGGGAGCGAGTCGGGGTACCATAGCCCTGAGGCGTAGGAGAGTCCCCGGCTCGGCGGCCCTCGACCCTTAGGGAGTTCGATGCATTTTTTACTTAGCCGTGAAGCGTGCTCGGGGCAAAGGTGGAAAGAGAGGTGCTGGGTTTCGAAAAAACGTTCGAGTTTTTAGAGAGCTTAGGAGGGGGGTCCCCCCTGTCAGCCCCCGAGGGAGGCTTGACTTTGCCGGAGCAGAGTCGAGGCTACCTTAGAGTTATGAACGAATGTGAAATGTATTTCGAGAACATTTTATTCATTCATCATGCGATAAGTGTACATAATGCGGAAAATGTACAGGGCGTCGAGGCCTTAGGGATAGAAATGACATAGCTATTCGATGTTCCACGCGTTGGTGAGGATCTCGCCCTTTTCATTCTTCAGCTTGTAAGTGCCTGGCTTCAGCATCTCCGCCACGATGAACGGTCCTTCCCAAGGTGGCGTCAGCTTGTGACGTCCCTTGTTGCTTTGTCGGCGGCGCAACACGAGGTCGCCGACGTCGAGGTCCCTTTTGCGTACGTGTTTGTCGTGATAGCGCCGCAGCGTTTGCTGGTACTTTGCCGACTTGAAGAGGGCCACGTCCCAGGCTTCCTCGAGCTGGTCGAGGGAGTCCTCTCGGGCTACTGCGTTGGCTTGCTCGCTGTAGGCCTTTAGTCGAGGGGACCCATATTCAAGGTCAGTGGGGAGGATGGCCTCGGACCCATAGACCAAGAAGAACGGGGAGAACCCCGTGGCTCGACTTGGTGTCGTTCGGAGACTCCATAGCACAGAGGGCAGCTCATCGACCCATCTCTTGCCATGTTTGTTCAGTCGATCGAAGATCCTTGGCTTGAGGCCCTGCAAAACCATACCATTGGCGCGCTCGACCTGGCCGTTAGTTCGAGGGTGGGCGACTGCAGACCAATTCACCCTGATGTGGTGGTGGTCACAGAAGTCCAGGAACTTTTGGCCAGTGAACTGCGTGCCGTTGTCGGTGATGATGATGTTGGGGACCCCGAAGCGGTGGATGATGTCGGTGAAGAATAGCACGGCTTGTCGAGACTGAATGTTGGCGATGGATCGAGCCTCGATCCATTTTGAGAACTTGTCTACAACCACGAGGAGGTGGGTGTGGCCACCTTTGGTTCTCTTCAGGGGGCCAACCATGTCGAGACCCCATACTGCGAATGGCCAAGTTAT
The DNA here is from genome assembly GCA_022036555.1 of Microstegium vimineum. Classification (NCBI taxonomy): domain Eukaryota; kingdom Viridiplantae; phylum Streptophyta; class Magnoliopsida; order Poales; family Poaceae; genus Microstegium; species Microstegium vimineum. Next base: position 48,359,185 of record CM039119.1, on the reverse strand, counting down.
GGGTATCATCTGAAGAGCTTGGGGAGGGGTTGGTGGGTCTGCCTGGTGTAGAATTGACATCCCTTGCAAGATCGAACGAGTTTGGTAGCGTCGGCGACGGCTGTCGGCCAGTAGAAGCCTTATCGAAAGGCGCTTCCTACCAGCATTCTTGGCGCCGCGTGGTGGCCGCAAGCCCCCGAGTGTAGGTTCTTCAGCAGTGCCCTCCCCTCCTCGAGGGTGAGGCAGCGTTGAAGTACACCGGTAGGGCTGCGTCGATACAGCTCGCGGCCATCCCCATACAAGACGTAGGTTTTGGCGCGCCGGGCTATGCGTCGGGCTTTGGTGCGGTCCTCTAGCAGCTCACCCCATATCAGATACTCGAGGTAGGGTGTGCGCCAGTCCATCGAGGGGGTTGGTGTTGCGGCTGTTCCGTCGATCTCCATGACTTCTTCCCCGTTCGAGGGGGGATCGGTCGAAGGGGGTGGATCGACCCCTTGCTCGAGGGCAGGAGCCCCCGAGCCTAGGTCGACGGACGGCCCGTGAAGGTCCCTCGAGAAGATGTCGGGAGGAACCGTACCTCGAGTAGATGCAGTTTTGGCAAGCTCGTCAGCAACTTCGTTGTACCGGCGGGCGATGTGGTTGAGCTCGAGGCCGTAGAATTTGTCCTCGAGCTTTCAGACTTCCTTGCAGTAGGCTTCCATCTTGGGGTCGTGGCAGCTCGAGGCCTTCATCACCTGGTCGATCACAAGCTGCGAGTCCCCTCGAACGTCGAGGCGTCGAACCCCGAGCTCGATGGTGATGCGCAGACCATTGACAAGGGCTTCGTACTCGGCTACGTTGTTGGAAGCGGGGAAGTGGAGGCGGATGACATAGCGCATGTGGACCTCTAAGGGTGATATGAATAGCAATCCAGCGCCTGCCCCCGTCTTCATCAACGATCCATCGAAGTACATGGTCCAGAGCTCGGTCTGAACTTGTGCTGGGGGTAGTTGAGTTTTAGTCCATTCTGCAATGAAGTCTGCCAATACCTGAGACTTGATGGCCTTCCGAGGGGCGTAGGAGAGAGTTTCCCCCATGAGCTCGACTTCCCACTTTGCGATTCTCCCGGACGCCTCCCGGTTCTGGATTATCTCCCCGAGGGGGAAAGACGAGACCACGGTAACCGGGTGGCCCAGGAAGTAGTGTTTGAGCTTGCGCCGGGTGAGGACGACGGCATACAACAACTTCTGAATGTGGGGGTATCTCATCTTAGTCTCGGAGAGCACCTCGCTTACGAAATACACGGGCCTCTGCACTAGCAGGGTGTGTCCCTCCTCTGCCCTCTCGACTACTACGGCAGCGCTGACTACCTGGGTAGTTGCCGCGACATAGAGCAAGAGGGGCTCGGCTGGGTTCGGGGGTACCAAGACAGGTGGTGAGGTGAGTAAGGCTTTGAGCTTGGAGAGCGATTCCTCGGCCTCGACGGTCCACGCGAAGTGTTCCGTTTTCTTTAGGAGGCGGTAAAGGGGTAGTGCCTTCTCCCTGAGCCGCGAGATGAACCGGTTGAGGGCAGCGAGGCACCCTGTGACCCTTTGCACGCCCTTAAGATCCTTGATCGGGCCCATATTGGTGATTGCGGCTACCTTCTTAGGGTTGGCCTCGATCCCGCGTTGGGAAACTATGTACCCTAGGAGCATGCCTCGAGGAACCCCGAAGACACACTTCTCTGGGTTCAGCTTTATGTGATTTGCCCTGAGGCACCCAAACGCGATCTCAAGGTCCCCGATCAGGTTTCCGAATGTTTTGGATTTGACCACGATGTCATAGACATAGGCCTCGACGGTCGACCCTATGTGTTTCCCAAAGACATGGAGCATGCATTGCTGATATGTGGCCCCGGCGTTTCGCAAAGCGAAGGGCATAATGAGGTAGCAAAACATGCCAAAGGGGGTGATGAAGGAAGTCGCAAGCTGATCGAACTCCTTCATCTTTATTTGGTGATAGCCAGAATACGCATCAAGGAAGCAGAGAGTTTCACATCCCGCAGTGGAATCTATTATTTGATCGATACGTGGTAATGGAAAAGGGACCTTGGGACATGCTTTATTTAAACTAGTGTAGTCTACGCACATCCTATCCTTTCCATTATTTTTCTTGACAAGTACGGGATTTGCTAACCACTCAGGATGATGTACCTCCTTGATGAATCCGGCCTTCAAAAGCTTGTCAACCTCCTCCCCGATGATTCTGCGCTTCTCCTCGTCGAAGCGGCGCACCCGTTGCTTCACCGGTTTGGATCCGGCTCGGATGTCCATGGAGTGCTCGGTGACCTCCCTCGGAATGCCCGACATATCCGAGGGACTCCATGCAAACATGTCAGCATTCGCACGGAGAAAGTCGACGAGCACCGCTTCCTATTTAGGCTCGAGGGTGGCGCTGATCGTCAGCGGGGCAGTCTTGGTGTCCTCCGCAGGCTTGAAGTTGCCGACGTGTCGCTTGGGGTCGGGGATCTCCTTGGAGAGGTCGTCGAGGGCCGCGAGGACGGCCGACTCCTCGACTGCTTCGGCGTTTTCCACGCACTCGACGTCGCAGTCATATGCGTGCTCGTAGGAGGTGCCGACGGTGATGACCCCCATGGGCCCTGGCATCTTCAGCTTGAGGTAGGCGTAGTTCGGGATCGCCATGAACTTGGCGTACCCCGGTCGACCGATGATGGCGTGGTAGATGCCACGGAATGCGACCACCTCGAAGGTCAGATCCTCCTTTCGGAAGTTCGAGGGGGTACCGAAGCAGACGGGTAGCTTGACGTGGCCGATCGGGAGCGCCTTCTTTCCTGGAACGACCCCGTGGAATCCTCCCGCGCTGGGCAGGAGCGCGGTCCTCGGGATCCCCAGGAGGTCGAGGGTCGCGACGTAGATGATGTTGAGGCTGCTTCCCCCATCCATGAGTACCTTGGTGAGGCGGGTGTTGAGTATGATTGGGTCGACGACGAGCGGGTAGACCCTTGCGTTGGGGACGTGCTCGGGGTGTTCGTCCTGGTCGAAGGTGGTCGGCATGTGGGATCAGTCGAGGTATCGAGGAGCCTGGGCTCGAACGGAGAAGACCCCTCGACGCTCCATCTTACGCTGACGCGTACTGAGTCGAGTCGAGGGTCCCCCATAGATCATGTAGCAGTCGTGAACCTCGGGGAAGCCCCCGTTCTTGCCATCGTCCCCGTCGTGCGGATCCCCCTTCTTGTCGTCTTTCTTGAAGCTAAGAGAGTCAAAGTGCCTTTTGAGCATGCGACAGTCCTCGAGACTGTGGTTGGTCGGTCCCTTGTGATAGGGGCAGGGCTCTTTCAGCATCTTGTCGAAGACGCCCTCGTCGAGAGGGGGACCTCAAGGCTTCTTCTTGTCTATCGCCGCGACAAGATCGTCGGGCTCGACGTCACGTCGACCCGGCTGGTTCTTCTTTTTCTTCTTCTTCTTGTTGTTGTTCCTCTTGGGCCCATTGTTCGAGCCCCCGGGCTCGTCCGCTTTGGCCTTCCCCTTGTCTGGGGATGCGTAGAAGAACGCGCCAATGGCTTCCTCGCCGGCCGCGTAGTTGGCGACGATGTCCATGAGCTCGTTGGCGGTCTTGGGGGTATTCCGCCCCAGTTCCTGCACCAGTTCCTTGCAGGTTGTCCCGACGACGAACGTCGTGATTACGTCGTGGTCGGAGATGTGGGTTAGCTCAGTACGTTGCTTGGAGAACCGTCGGGTGAAGTCACGGAGGGTTTCCCCTGGCTTCTGGTTGCAGCTGCGGAGGTCCCAGGAGTTTCCCGGCTGCACGTAGGTGCCCTTGAAGTTCCCCTCGAAGATCCTGACCAGGTCGGACCAGCCATGGATCAAGTCCGGGGGGAGCTCCTCGAGCCACCTTCGAGCGGTATCAGAGAGGAAAAGCGGGAGCTGCCGAATGATGACGTGGTCGTGGTCAGCTCCTCCTAGCTGACATGCCAGCCTGAAATCAGCAAGCCAGAGCTCTGGCTTGGTTTCGCCGTTGTACTTGACCAGGCTGGTGGGTGGACGGAAACGAACGGGCAAGGCGGTTTGTCAGATTGCCTTGCTGAAGACTCGTGGCCCTGGTGGTTTCAGGGATCGACGTCGATCCTCGTCGCTGTCGTAGCGCCCACCTCGGTGAGCGCTGTAACCTCGAGCCTCAGCATCGCCGTGTCGGCGTCGTTTGTTCTCCCGCGGTGGTCGATCGTCGAAGATGCGGTCTCGAACTGGTTGTCGCTCTGCTCCGCCTTGGGGTGCTTTGTCTTGGTGGACGGATACCTCTCGAATTTGTCGAGGGGGTACGTCCTGATGCTCGGAGGCAGCTCCTCTGCGCCTCGAGGCCGAGCTCTCCGCCTGCTGCACGGCCGCGGTTTGGAGAAGCCCCTGGATTTCGTCCCTGATGCATCGCGCTTGGGGTGTCGATGGCGCCGGCATGTCACGAAGCAGCATTGCGGCCGCTACGACATTTTGGCTGGCACGGTTGTAAACGCGGCGCTTGTTTGCCCCCTCCTCGACGATCTGTCGATGGACTTCCCGGGCTCGCTCGCGAGCTCCTCCACCCTGTGGGCGCCCACGATCTCGCTCGAGGGCGTGCTCGAGCTGCTGAAGTTGTAGGCATTCTTCCTCGAGCTTGGCGAGCAGCTCTCGGACTTGCGCGATCTGGACGTCCTTAGGTGGATCGGCTTTGTCAGGACTCGGGGGGTCGGCGTTTCGCGCTGGTGTAGCGTTGCCCCCTCCTCCTTCATCCGTGGCCGCGACGTTGTTGATGTCGTCCTGGGAATCAACCTGACCGTTGAGGTGGAAGAATTCCTGGGTGGGATCGTAATCCTCATCGGGGGAGTCCGAGTCGGGGTAGCCGTGGTAGAAGTTGGGGAAAGATCCCCTGCGCTCCTCCTCCAGCCGTCGCCGTAACGTGCCCCAGGTGTGACAACCCGGGATCGGGGCTCGTTGTGGCTCCGGGCGCTCGTCCGGCGGAGGAGTGGTGACGAGGTTGATCGTCGTTCGTAGCAGGTTCCCTGAGGAGCCATAGCGTGCCTGCATCTGCGAGCCTACAAAAGCAGAACAGAGTCTGGCGCTGTTGTAGAGCCCATGTGGAAACAGGTCCTGCGGTGGTGCGGCCGAGTATGTCGGAGAAGCCACGGGAATTTTCTGAGATGACGGTATGGCAGAGCCAAAGTCAGGCTCAGCGAGGTACCCGCCCCCGACCCGCAAGCATGGGTCAAACAGGCTCCCGAAGGGAGGAACTGTGTCGCCAGCTGAGGTCGGGGGGACGGCACCCGGCGTCTCAGGATCCACGTGGTGAAGAGTGCGGCGACGTCGTTCGCGCCCCCTCCTGGTCGCAGGAAAAAGGCGCGAGCGGTGGGACCGTCGTCTGGTCCTCCTTGGCCCCAGCGTACCGGAGCTGCTGCTGTCCATGCCACTACTGGTGAGTAGAATCATGTCGCGGCCATGGTCCGTGGACATAAACTCTAGGCTCCCGAACCAGATGACGGTGGCGAATGGAAGTGATGGGATCGTGGAATCCATCTGGGAGAGTATTCGGAGTTGATCGGCACACAAAGCCCCCTACCTGGCGCGCCAACTGTCGGTGTTATGACCCAGGGGGTCAAGACCACCGGCTAGTAAATTTGTATATTGCGTGCTCCCTCTCCCAGACGTGATGCAAGAAGAACACAAGATTTATCCTGGTTCGGGCACAGAAGGCCCTACGTCCAGCGGGGGAGGATGGATTGTATTATCTCGCACCGGAGTGCTCGTATAAGGGGGGTACAAGCAGGCTTACACGGGGGTGCTCAGGATGAGCTGAGGCCTAGGCTAGCAGGGCTATCCTAGGTGGTCGGTAGATTGCTCGAGAGGTCGATCAAGCAATCAGGTGAGTGGTGTATGCAGGTCAGAGCTGATGTCCAAATGCGAATACCCATGCCCCTTCTTTTATCCCGGCGTCCCCTTTTATAGACCAAGGGGAGGCCTGAGAGTACAGAGTCCTAAACTGTGGTAGCATGGGAGGTGTGTTCGTGGCACCGTGCTGGCGATGAGGCATCGATCACTGTGGCGGCGTGGCCTTCCCGTCCTTCCGGTGTTCAGGGCGCGGTGATGGCTGACTGGGCATCGCCGCACAGCATGGCGCGGCAGGGTTGACCTTTGGAAGATGGGTGCGAGTCCCACAGCTGAGGCGGGACGGAGCGGACGGGACGGGTCCCATACCGAAGTGGTTGGAGGCGGGGGTCGAGCCCCCTGGTCGAGGGGGGTCGAGACCAGCGTGGTCCTATCGTATCCCCGAAGACACAGTCGAGGGCTGCCCTGTTCATGGCTCGAGGGGGTGCCTCTGGAGTCCGTACCTGCGACGTGGCTACAGCGGCCGCACAGTTGACGGAGTCCAGGGCATGGGCGGTGAGTCGATGGATTTGACCGCGGTAGTGGGCGCCCATGACCTTAGGCGGGGGCAGGTAGGCGCATCGGATCCCCTTTAACCCATACTGGGGGCAAGTAAATCGGTCGAGCTTCCTTCTCAGGGGTTGTTCGTTCGACCCCTGTCCGTCAGCCGAGGTGGAGGCGGGGGGTCGTTCGTTCGACCCCTGTCCGTCAGTCGAGGTAGAGGCGGGGGGTCATTCGTTCGACCCCTGTCCGTTAGTCGAGGTAGAGGCGGGGGGTCGTTCGTTCGACCCCTGTCCGTCTGTCGAGGTAGAGGCGGGGGGTCGTTCGTTCGACCCCTGTCTGTCTGTTTTTCCAGTAATGGGCCGGCCCGCGACTGGTTGTTGTTGCCGGTGAGGGAGGCTTTTGTGTGGTGGGCCCTTTTCCATTGACTCGAACAGCTGATCGGACCCTGCCTTAAAATGGTTGCTATGTTGAGCGTTAGTTTACCGCAGGTTTAGGGTACCCCTTACCTTTGTACCCAACAAGTTTGGTCCTGGTTTGTGGCACCAACCGGGACTAAAGGTTGGCCTTTAGTCCCGGTTGGTGATAGGGACCGGGACTAAATGTTCCCCCTATTTGAACTCTCCCTCCTCCCCAGCCCGAGCCGGAGCTCCATTTCTCTTCACTATTCTTCACTGTTCTTCTCATCTCCGGCCATTGATTCATTTGAGCACTTCTATGCCGTCATCTACTTGTTGAAAGGTTACTATCTTCATCCTCTCATGTTTTAATAGCATCATATGCTATTTCTTGGTGTGTGTATATATATTATATATGTGGTTTTTCTTTATGATTTCTCTCTTTTCCATTTTAAGCTTCAATCACGTGATATATATAGTTTTTATTGCTACAATCATTTGAGTATCCTAAATATACATATTTCATTTCTACTATGTCTACCACATTTTATGGTTTAATTAGTTAGAAAAATAGATATTTTAGTGTATTATTTAATTTAATTTGTGTAAAAAATAGAAATTTGTATAACTATATGCATACCATATTTTATGGTTAATTAGAGAAATATAATACTTTGATTTATAAAATTGTGTCATGGTCAAGTGATAAATTAAAACTGATATATTGACCTTTCACACACACACACACACACAGAGAGATAGTTTCATAATTTATTTTTGTGTAATGCTCGAAACTAAATTATAAGTGTGCGAATACATATATTAGCAGCGAAGAATACACATTTGAAAACCTAATGTAATTTTAAAACCAAAATCAATATAAAAACATGTAAAAGGTCTTGTGCTAGAAACCGGAACTAAAGGTGGGACATTTAGTCCCGAATTCTTAGTGTCGGCTCCGACATTGGGACTAAAGCCCCAAATGAACCGGGTTAAAAGCCCCTCTTGTAGCAGTGGAGCCTCCAGCACTACTCTGGAATATGATATCAGTGGCGGTTCAAAACCCCCCCTTCAGTGGCGGTTTTTGAACCGCCACAACCAAATGGTCAGTGATGAGCTCATCACATCACTGCCGGTTATGCCATACCGGCAGTGATGTTTGAGTTATCACTGCCGGTTCCTTTAACCAACCGGCAGTGTATGCTTTATATCATTGCCGATTTTAATTGATCCGACAGTGATATAATTTTTACAATTTACAGTAATATAAACGAACCATTTGATATCAATGTGAAGGTGTCAATATTATTACAAAAATAATCAACATTTATATTACAAAAACTATCAATATTTATATTACAAAAATTCATAGAAGTGTCAATTTTATTGTACAATAATTCAACGATTTAGTACTATCAATTCGGTGAAGTGTAAGTCACCTATCTTGTAACAAAAAACCTCATCGATGAACAACAATGTATTAAATAGTACACTCTCCGTTGCTTCATAATTACGAGCACATGGTGTACTAACAACGGTAGTTGGTGGGTCTCCCTTCTTAGTCGCAACCAACTTTGCTTGAAATACTGCAGTAGTTAGTGTTGGCTCCTCATCAGCATATTGCCAGTCATAACCCAATGCATCCATTACTTCGTTCAGAATGGCTTCAAAACTACACCCTGCGTAGGTCATACTCCTCTATCTATAAGTATTGGCACAAGGTAGTGTTAATTATAAGAGCAATATTGACAACATACAAGAACAAATCTAGGTATAAGCTATGAGTCTTACACTTACCTTTGGTGAGTTCTGAGTCATTTGTGCATTGAACCCCCGAAGATTATGATACATGTTGTGATTAATAGCTTGAATCTTCACTGCGGATAGAGTAGAAAGTGTGATCCCATTTCTTGAGAGCGTGAGAGCACAAGCAAAGACAACATACTTAATAGCAACACCCCGTTGGGTGGCCCGTATTCCCACCTCTGAGATTTGTAACACATTGCGATCGCCAACACCACCTCGGCCACGACCACGACCACGACCACTACTACTACCCATCCTAACAGCAATTGAAAATAGAATACGACATTGGAATTCTGGACCATTATCTACACGATAAAGCTGAACATCCACATTGTCAACCCCAAAATAGGCGAGAGTTCCTTTCAGCCAAACAATTGGATCAATCATCTACAGTACATATAAGACATGTTAATTAACTTGGATGATCTAGTTTCGTACATATGAAACATATATTGATTAACTTACTATGCTTGGATGATTCCGCGGTACTACCGGCAATATAGGATAGAAACCCATCCAAGTACAATAACCATTCCAACCATTTTCTTCCGGTGGTGGGAGATTACGACGTCTAGCCATCTATATATTGAATCACATATACTCAAATTATATTTCATGGAGCATCTATGTTAAATTTCATATCATATATTAAATAACATATACTAAGATTATCTATCCCTCTCTATCTATCTCTCTATCTATCTATCTTTCTCTACCTATCTATCTATCTATCTATCTATCAAATCTATATATTATCCATATTAAATTTCATATCATATATCAAATAACATATAATAAGATTATCTATCCCTCTCTATCTATCTATCTTTCTCTACCTATCTATCTATCAAATCTATATATTATTCATATTAAATTTCATATCATATATCAAATAACATATACTAAGATTATCTATCCCTCTCTATCTATCTCTCTATCTCTCTATCTATCTTTCTCTACCTACCTATCTATCTATCTATCTATCACATCTATATATTATTCATATTAAATTTCATATCACATATCAAATAACATCTCAAATAGGCATTTCGTCGAACACCATGGTACCGTGCAGGGAGGTGGATGGAGGTCCGCGGTGCTTGGCGTCGTGGAGGGAGGTTCGCGGTGCTTGGTACCGTGGCGAGGACGCTGGCGTGGAGCGCCGTCCTCCTGCGGCCTTCACGCGGCGGCGGCGGCGGCGCGTGCTGCGGCGTTGAGCGCGTGGGCGGTGGCGTGCTGCGGCGCGCGTGGGCGCCGGCGGCGGCTGAGTGGGCACTGACGCGCGTCTGAACATTTCGGAGCACGCTAGTGCCTGCTTAAATAAAAACCTAGGCACATCACTGCCGGTTCAAGCCACGAACCAGCAGTGAATCTCCTTATCACTGCCGGTTCGTGGCTTGAACCGACAGCCGGCAGTGATAAGGAGATTCACTGCCGGTTCTGCCCCTGCCTCCAATCATTTGGGGCCTGTCAGAGCTTGAACCGATAGTGAAACGGCATCACCGCCGACCTAAAGAAAACCGGCAGTGATGGGCCGACAGTGATGTTTGATTTTGTAGTAGTGCAGAAAAGTCACAAGCAAGCAACTACGACAAAAAGAAGTAACCGAGAACCAGAGAGGACTATTTCTCCCTTTTATCAATCTATTGCAAACATATATAATAATGCTACTTAGGATTTAGACGCTTTGAAAAAAGATAACTAAGAGCATATACATGTTTTAGTGTCCACATAAGCCAACAAAATGGTGGCGCGGCAACACCGCGCCCGTGTCTTTCCAGTGGATGTACAACATACACGTTGCGCGCCTGACCAAAAATCTGGTAGCACCATTATTTTATATAAAAAAACAAGAAAAGAAATCTGGTAGTACCACTACACTATTGTACCTAGAATCAATCATCAATTGATAAACAATTGGACGAGACCGAGGGACCTAACCATCCTCGTCGACACGTTCTGGGGTTTCCTACCTATCACACATCGCTACCAGGCATGACACATTATGGGGGTGTTTAGATTCAGTGTCTAAAGTTTAGATCGTGTCACATCGAACATTTAGATGGTAACTAGGAGGACTAAATATTAGAAAATTAAAAAACTAATTATATGGGAGTAAACTAATTAGCGAGATGAAACTATTAAGCCTAATTAATCCATTATTAATAAATGTTTACTGTAGCATCACATTGTTAAATCATAGACTAATTAGACTTAATAGATTCATCTCGCAAATTAGACTCAATCTGTATAATAAGTTTTGTAATTAGTCTATATTTAATACTTCAAATTGGTGTCAAAATATACGATGTGACGGGTCTAAAGTTTAGATTATATTCGAGGGTCCTGCATCGTGTTCACAGTAACAGTAGCACAATCCTGTGGGAGCATACCATGTAATACAATAATGCTATCGACACATTTACACACATGCAATAATTGAAACGTGCCTGGGTCCAACTGACATGCCGATCGATCGGGGACCTATCTAGCATGCACAGTAGCGATGGATCAAAAGGCTCCATGCTGATTGCTGTGGTACCGAACCAACTTCTGATTTACTCCAACTGTCCTATGATAATTGACGTTATAGTATATCTAGATTTTATTCGAAAATAGTTGTTATTGTTACTTCCTAATACATCTTTCTATTTTTATAAGGGGTACTTTCACTAGTACAGAAAACATTTTTAGAGGTTGTGGTAGAGACATTTATACAGGCGGCCAAGTCCACCACCTGTACTAGGGGTCAGTACTAATCGGCACACAGTACAGGCGGCGGGCTGTGAGCCGCCTGTGAAAGGCGGCTCACTTTGTCAGCCGACTGTGAAACGCCTGTATTAATTCGCAGAATAAAATCTCGAAAAAAGAATTAAATTCTGGGACAAGCGCAGTATTAATCCGCCCGCCTGTTGAAGTCGCAAGTCGCGCATTTTTTCGCGAACGCGCTCCGCCGGGGATTCGAACCTGAGACCTCACCCTCACACGGTACCTCCTCTAGCACTCCACCCATGACTCACTTGTGTCTAGATTCGTTAGTACATATTCTATACTAAACCGAGTGTAAATTGATTGTTTGAGCCACTAAACGAATTCAAATGAAAAATTGCTGAACTACAAAGTTTCATAACTTTTCGAAACCTACAACTTTTATGTAGCAAGTTTTTTCATCCGAGGTCGTTTACAAAAATTTAAATTTCAAATTTGACACATTCAAACGTAATTTTCGATGACAAGATGATTTCAAATGAAAAAGTTGTGAACTACAAAGTTTCATAACTTTTAGAGATCTACAACTTTCATGTACAAAGTTTTTCTATCAGAGGTCGTTTACAAAAATCAAAAAAATTAACTGTACAGGTATTTAACCAGACGGTTTATAATGTCAGCCGCCTGTGTAAATACCATTTACACAGACGGCTGACATTATAAACCGCCTGTGTAATACACAGGCTACACATGCGGTTTATAATGTCAGCCGCCTGTGTAAATGGTTTTACACAGGCGGTTCTCTTGCTGGGCCCACCCTATTTTTTGTACTGGCGTCATGAAATTGTGAACCGCCTTTGGAAAAAAAACAACGTACCAGTAAAAAAGAATTTTGTAGTAGTGTTTGTTATTTTGCCCTGTACATTGGTCCCCATGCGGAGTCTAAAATGTCTAGTATTATCGGACGGAGGCAGTACCTCCTTGTTGCAACTCCTATTGTTGCCACGGTACCGGCCGCGCGCAGAAAGGAGGCTGTATCGAACACCCCTATATAGAGGCCTAGCTATTCTACTCATCCAGTATCATCCTGTTGCGTTAATTTAGGGCCTGTTTGTTTCCAGGGTAAAAGTTTTACTCCTGTCACATCAAATCTTCCGTTCCTAGTTTGGTCTATTTAAAATATACTAATTAAAAAAGTAATTTGTCAGCCGGAGGTAACTTCGTGAGACGAATCTTTTAATATAAATTAGTCCATGTTTTGACAATGTTGTGCTACAGTAAATATTTGTTAATTATAGATTAAATTAGCTTAATAGAATCGTCTTGTTAAGTCCCGCATGAACATGTAATTAGTTTTATAAATAGTTCATTTTTAATACACTAAACTAGTACCGAAAGATTCGATATGACACGACAAATAAATTTCCCACGAAACTAAACACGCCTTTAATATTGGTCATGCATAGTATCTGTGTGGGCAAGATCTGGCCCCTGCAACCCGCAAAGGGTCAAGGGTGCCGCCAGAGTTTTTTTTTGCCAACTAATTAGGCACGTGCTGTCAGAAGACGTTTAGAAAAGATCTGGCAGGCGACGACAATGCATGGCAGGCACCGGCTTTATCTATCATATCTTTCTTTAACCCTTTCATGTTACCAAATTGAGTTACTACCACAATGAGTTTTTGTCGTGTCTCGAGAGAGCAACTACTCTTCTTGGACGCAAGGTCATCGTCATCGCTGTTCCACCCAGCGAGGACGGACCACTGTCTGGCCGGCCGGTGTGGTGGTAATGAGATAGGCCGGGACAGATATATGACGCATGTTGGCACAGGCAGACACGACGCCCATCCTGCCCTTCTTGCACACAACTAGCTGTACCGGTACTTCCAAACGGGAAACATCCATCGATCTAGTAGACTTTGAACATTGTTGGCAATAATCGCCATACAAAATTGTTTTGTTTTCTAAAAAATTACCCACATCTATCTTTACAGAAAATAGTTTTAAATACTGCCCTGGCTAATTAGCGAATGTTCATCAGATTTGGTGAACAATGGGGCAACCTTCGCAACTTTCTAATTTTGGTAATTTTTTTTTGCAACTTTCTATTTTTAGAAAGTTTTCATTTCTGGTAAAAAATATTTTTTCACAAATTTTTGTTTTCAGAAAGTTATAGAGTTATACACATAACTGCACGTATAACTTGTACATGTAACTTATGCACATGACTTCGACATATATCTTCAATAGTTCAACGTGGCAAAATTACGCATATAACTTACTAAGTGACACACATAACTTTTACGTATAATATTTTGTAAAATAAATTTATGAACATAATTTCTTAAAAAGCTATAAAAATTATACAAGTTAATTTATAAGTTGAACATATAAGTTATATTTAGGAATTTAGATGTACAAATTAATATCATAACATATTAGTATAGATATGAAAATTATTTACAAAAATTTACTATGTAGTATAACTTATTCATCTATTAAATTACATACAAAAAGTGTATAAAAGTTGTAATAAAAGTTATGGTGATAAGTTATGTTGTGCATATGTTATATTATCAACTCGTAAGTATAAGTTATAAAAATAAGTTATGTCCCGTAACATATACATATAACTTAGTTATTTTCAAAAGTAGAAAGTTGTGGTATTATTTTTTTCCAAAAAAGGAGTTGCGGGACCAGCTAATTGTTTCTTGGATTTAAATCCAGTGAACTTCCTCTGGAATGGAATTGGGTTTCAAATACCTCCCTAAATCTTGATCTAAATAAAGCACCACTGTTATTATGTAAACTAACTGACATGTACCTATTTCCTTCATCTAAATTGCACAATTGTTAAAAATAATATAAATTTACTAAAAGTCATAAGGCTAAAGTTCTTCTTGAGTTGGAGGTTCTCTAAAGAAGACTTCTGAAATGTTGGCTTCAAAGGTAGTGCAGTTGAATGAAGATATAAGGCTCATTTTGATGTAGTAAGCTTGAACAAGAGAAATATGATCTTGTTTGTTGCCAACAATTCACTTCTGGGTCAATTAACCAGCTAAAAAAGGCTGCGACCCCAAGCATTAACATATTTTCTTGCAATTTGAGCAAAAACTCCATTGAGGTTCCTGTTAGTCTTGACATTCTAGAATTAACTTATCGGGTCTATAGGCAAATTTTGGATTTGCCCATAGTCCTTCAAACTAATGGCACTTATTGTGTGGCTACCATATTAAAGTGAAATTCCCGTACTTTATAAAATTATGGAATGCCATTGTGTGAAAGATATGATCATTGCTCTATCGTCCTTTTCTAAACTTAGCAAATTGTGTAACACTTTAGAGAACAACATTAAAGTAGCCACAAAGTTCTTAAATGCTTTAAGAAACAAGGAGGGCCATAACACACTTGTAGTCAAAGAAACTATGAAGCACTCTAGGGAAGTGAGTTTTGCTTGCCTGTTGAGTACCTATTGTCTCATTTTGAAATCAAGAGCTATTTTAATCATGCCATGCTTCTATGCTTATGTGAAGGAAAAGCTAAAGGAGAAGGCTATCAATGTTAGGGTATTATTGCTACCTTTTTCTTTAGGTCTATCAACTGAGTTTGTTCTCTCACTTGATTGCTAAAGATATTTACACCACTAAGGATGCTGGGGCTACTTCAGTTGGCCATGGCACTACTAGAGAGTAGGTTTAGCTCTAGTTTTTAATTTAGTCTTCTTTGTTTTGAGCTATTTTTGGTGAACACATAATTTTTTGTATGGTTCTAGGTAATCACTTAGCTGTGCTTTACTATATTCGTTCCAGATATGGAGCCTATGCATGAAGTATTGGATATTCTCCACTAACTATGTAGTGGAATGATTTTATCGTGTCTAGTTTGGCTATCCTAAATATATGCTTCGCCACCTGAATGACAACTACTCAATTTTGGTGGTACATACTTTGTCAGTACAATTTAGTTAATTCCTACTCAAAATGTTTTATTGGCAAGCAAACCACAAATGATGATATTTTTGTTCAATGGTCATTTGAACATTTTGTTAAAGCCTAAGGTTGGCTCGAAGGCAGGCTCTATTTTGGGTGACGTACCAAAGCCAAGCCAATTGAAATGAATCCCGTCACTTAACATATCATAATCATATATACGTGGCAACATAGCCATTGTTAGACATTAATATCGATTATATGCTCCAATAATTATGAATACTATTCATTCATTTGATATGGATTGGTGTGTAATAATCCTCTTGTCAGTATTGAATATAAGGCCGAGGATCATTCCACTACACTGGCTAAACCTAAGGAGTTCAAGGTCTTTGTTATAGTTTTGTTGATGAACCCATGATTTCTAGTACACTAAAGAGATCACAACGTTGTAGTAGGCAACATTCTGAATGTGAGGAAAATTGTTGTACCTAACGAAGATGAAGCATAGATTATTGTTTGTAACACCGTGTATTGTAAGTATAAGCAAAGTGTTGTAAACTACACTGTAGGAAGCATAAGCGGCTAGCTCTGCCATGGAAGCCCACACAAGGAAGAGGGAAGGCAGATGCCAGAGTGAAGATGGTCGGGATGAGAAGAAACCCCAGCTGCCTAGGCCACCACCGTCCCAACCCCTGCCAAGGCAACCCTCCACATGCAATGCGCTACTACCCAAACCACCTTCGGCATTGTTCCCGGCATCCTAGGCTAGAGCCGCCGCTGACACCACGCCTAGACGCGGTTTGAGAGGGACAGTCACCATGGGCCCTAGTAGATCCAGTCATGGAACTACCGGATCAGACGAAGGTGTGCCTGAACCATCGCCATGGCCACCGGACTTGAAGCCGCCGCCACCACTGTTGTGGCCTTCGTTCCGTAGCTGCCCAGGTGCTTCCTGCTGCAACACCTGCAAATTCAGCCTTGTGGTTGGCGGATTCGGGCGAAGGAGCCACCCCGGGCCACCACAGCCGTCATCGACGCCCAGCGACCCTGTCGCACCCCGAGGAGCCGCACGCAAGCTTTGCACCGCCTTGTACATTCTACGTAGTGAAAGAGCGCCCCATTGTTGCCTTCTCAGCAGCCCCGTGGCTATGTCGGCGGCCTGCTTCGGTGGCGGTGCGATTGGAGATGGGGAGTGGCATGATTTGGTTTGGCTCTTGTGCCATTCACCTAGAAGCGACACGGCACGTGGGGACCTTTTGGGTGTTTTCCATATCTTGTGAGTTGTTGTTGTCTATACCAAAATGTCTCATCTTCTTTAGGCCTTGTTTGAATATTATTGATTCATGTCAATCTGCATGTGTTGGTGGATTAGAGTGAAATTTAGTTCAAGTTTCACCCCAAGACATGTGGATTAATGTGAATCCGACTACAACCAAACAAGATCTTACCGAATAATGAGAGGCTCTGACTTTGGAGTAGCTTCAAGAACACTACTAGTCACTACCGGAATCGTGAGCTTTGCCGAGTGCCTGGGGCACTCGAGAAATCCCCAATTGCACTCAGGAAAGACTTTGCCGAGTGTCACCCTCGGCAAACGACACTTGGCAAAAGAGACGGAGGCAAAGCCACCTTTGACGAGTGCTTGTTTGATGCACTCAACAAAGCGTTTGCCGAGTGTCCGACACTCGGCATAGTTGGAACCAAAAAAATAGGATTTTTTTTATAGGGGGAGGCCTCCCTCGGCCAGTGCAAATGACAACATTATTTTTGCACAAAATTCATGGCTACGTGATAGGCAGGATTCAAACCCACGACCTCTCTCATGCGAAGCTCCTCTAACCACTGCACTACCCACTCAAATGCGTTTATATATAGTTTTGGTTCGTCATTTATTATATTAAACCGAGTATAAATTGCTTGTTTGAGGCCCTAAACTAATTCAAATGAAAAAGTTGTCAACTACAAGTTCCATAACTTTTCGAGATATACACTTTTTGTTTAAAAAGTTTTTCGATCCGAGGTTGTTTACAAAATTTGAATTTCAAAAATTTTAAAATTCAAATGTAGTTTTGTGTGACAAGATGATTTTAAATAAAAAAGTTGCCAACTATAATGTTTCATACATTTTTGAGATCTAAAAAGTTTATTTTGGTTGTTTTCCCATCCGAGGTCATTTGAAAAATTTAAATTTATTTTTTTTAAATTCAAATGTAGTTTTGCATGACAAGATGATTTCAAATAAAAAAGTTACCAACTATAAATTTTCATAACTTTTTAAGATCTTCAAAATTTATTTCAGTGGTTTGGTCATCTATTCATCCAGAATGGTCATTCTAACATTGTTCGCAAAAATCTTATATATCTCTCTTGTAGTTCCATAAACTACAAAAGAGATATGTAAGATTTGTGAACAAATTTACTTTCGCTTTGTCATATGAAGAAATGACCAAAATAAATATTGTACATCTTGATGAATTATACAACTTTGTAGTTGAAAACATTTTTATTTAAATTAATTTACTGCTTTAAATTGTGCTTTGAAATTTTTCTTTGCTTAGTGTAAAAAAACATCCGAGTATCGAAAAAACACTTGGCAAAGAGCTCTTTGGCCGAGTGTCAACAACCGTGTGCAAAAAAAAAACACTCGACAATTCTTTGTCAAGTGTTTCTTTTTGCCGAGTATTTTTTGGCACTCGGCTAAGAAGCTCTTTACAAAGTGCCTGAAAAAATACTTGGCAAACCCTTTGACACTCAGCAAAGAGCCAGTTTTCGGTAGTTCGGCAAACCTTTTGGCACTCAGCAAAGAGCCAGTTTTCGGTAGTTCGGCAAACCTTTTGGCACTCAGCAAAGAGCCAGTTTCTAGTAGTGAATCTTACCTCCATCTCAAATTAAAGGATGCAATTTTGGATTTAAATAATTTAGTCAAGCTTTCTTAAGTTTAATCAAGTTTATATAAAATATTATTAATATTTATAATCTCAAATAGATATACGTTATGGAAATATATTATATGATTAATCTAATTATACTTATTTATGCAATTTCTAGACATATCATGTAAAGGCCTAGCAATGCAAGACCACAACCGTTTGCTTAAACTTATTAGCATTTCTTTTCAACAAATAGTGATGAAAAGCTAGCCCCACCAAAACAAGCCCACACAACTCTTATAGGTACAGTCCAGTCACAGATTTAGGCCTTCTTTGGGATTTAGGCCTTCTTTGGATGTTTGTTGCATCCAAATACTTCATGCATGGTACTCAAAACTAAAATAATTCACAAAACTATGGTGTTCTTTTTAAAACTCCAAAAATATTTTCTAGCTGTTCGTTTCTCAGATCCACTGGTCCAAGTAGGTAGGCAAGTAGCCGCTCTCGTATAACACCTATGCTCAGCCAGAAACCAGCTATGCCGTTGGACCCATCGACTACGGACGACGAAATCATTTGTCCTTTTCATTCTTTTCTTTTCTTTTCTTTTCTTCATGGAGCGCCTCATCTCCTGTGTTTTAGAATCTAGACGTACGTGTTATTAGTCTCCGAACCACACCATATATATATACGAGTACGACGTACAAATACATAGGGTTGTAGATAGTGTACACGTACTCGAGCATCCTGGGATTGGTGCAAGTGCAATGATGAAGCACAGTACATTAACTATTATCCAAAAACAGGTAACAGCTATTCTTTAATTGGCTCATCACCTTGGTTCGGGGAGCCTGCAGCTTTGCCTGCCGTGCTATCCCCGGCCGCGCGCCATGGATCCCAAGGGCGAGAGTGCCCACGGCGGCGGCGAGGGCGAGGGCGAAGACCTTGACCTCAACCCTCTCCTGCAGCCGACCTTGGCGCCCGAGCCGGAGCCGCCGGGTTACTTCTCCTGCACCTACTGCGACAAGAAATTCTACTCCTCGCAGGCACTCGGCGGCCACCAGAACGCCCACAAGTTCGAGCGCAGCGTGGCCAAGCGCGCCCGTGAGCTGGCTGCCGCTCGCCGCGCGGGCCAGGGCGGCGAGCACGCCAGTGCGGCCGACGAGGAGGCGAGGATGGGGAAAGAGATGGGCATTGCGAGGTCGGTCTCGGCACCAAGCTCCTCGTCATCGCACCAGATCAGGGCGTCGCCGGAGGCAAGCAGGAATCCCACCGACGACATCGACCTCTCCTTGAAGCTATGATTGGCTGCGGCGACTGCTCATCGGATTTGAGGTTCTTGTCGCTGGGACACACACGAGCAATCGCAGGCTTGATCCCTCCTTTGAGTTCTTGTTATATTTTCGTGTGCTGATTAAGCCTCTGTACGTGTTGATTAAATTCCTAGACCGTACGTGCATCGACGACTGAAAGCAGCAGGTTCTTGGTGATTTCCCTTGATCCACCCAGTACCCCATCTATTTCCTTCATCTTCACTGTCCCCCCCCCCCCCCCCCCCTCCCCCCCCTCTTCTGTTTTTAACATTTTACTTGGATATATGATATGATTTACCTAGCTAGCTAGTGTGTTACTTTTCATGTAAAACATAGAAATGGAAACATGAACAAGGTGAGGATTGGGGCCTGGTTCAATTCAAGTGTTCTACCCGGTGCAAGAAATTAATTGCTATAGCAGGTACCTACAACACATTACAAGTAAGTAGGGACTAGGCAGCAGAGCAGTACTCCGTTCCACAACAGGAGTGGCTATAAGTCACATACATGTTAAACTTTCTTAATTTTAACTGAATTTATATAAAATACGTAGGATATTTATATCTCCAAATAGATTTATTAGAAAAATATATTCAACGATTTATCATAATACTATTAATATCTTTCTATATATAATATAATTGGTCAAAATTAAAACAAATTGACTTTTTGGGAAGTGAGAATGATTATTTTGGAACAGAGGACTAGGACACAGGAGCTTCAGGTAATTAAGGTGCAGCTCTATGACCTTTAGCTGTTAAATCTTGAGTAATTCTTACATTATTACATGATGCATCCAATCGAGAAGTCTGTGGACTGTGGATGTAGTATCGGTGTAGGTGTGTGGTCCAGTAGGTCTTAGCTCTAGCTAGGCTCATCTCTTTGTCACTGCCAATGCTTTGCGCATAAAAGCACGTGACTTATTACCTCCCTCTTTGTCATTGTCCAAGTAGTGATATCAACCCAATAACCATAAGAATTTGATGGACCCGGCGGCAGCGATAGGTCGATGTGCCGCTTTTGTGGAGGAAAATATAAGAAGGAACTCGATCAAGATGTGAATAGACTAATTTTACTTGACTTGAGAAAAGAAAAAGAATCTATTGGTTATTTTCTTGTGAATCTGTGGCGTCGTCGTTGGCCTTGAAACTTCATACTGTATATCGTAGACTTTAGTGTCACTGTTACCCCTTTCCGGACAATGGTATTATCTCTTCTGGGACTATAATGCCCCCCAAAGAATTTCATACATGTTGCTGTCAGCAACAGTCTTTGTGTGTAGTGGCTCTATCACCCTTCCTTTTCTTTTCTTTTTGGATATATAGGAGCCACACAGTTTCAAGAATATATGGAGTATATATATATATAAATACACAAGAATGAAAGTCAGATTACTTATTAATTTCTTATGTATAGGCACATATGCCCCTTTTCAATAAATAAAACATAAACAATCGGAACCTGGTCGTTGTTTCCTAAATTCTGCTTGGAGTTTATGTTTCAGTTGGAATTGGACTTTTGTGTGTGATCGAGGAACTTGTCCATTTTTTTAGTATAGAACTAAATGCTAACTTTTAAAACATTGTTGCATGAAGTACGTGGAAAATAAACAACAGTGGATGATGTATTAGCTTTGTGGTAATTGATTAATACACAACATCTCATGGGCCAGAACGTCTCTTTGTAGAGGACAAACGATTGTGAAGCTTGGTTGACAACCCAAATATAATTTAATAGATTCAATTTAATAATATAGGAAGTTTTAGTCCATGGGATGAAGAAATAGCTATTCCTTCAGGATGCATTACATCTCCAAAACTTTCTTTTTCGAACCATATATAATGTGCATATACTATTTGTGGCGGGATTACTAAACCAATACTTTTTTTATAAATGTGAATTCAGGATTTGCAAATCTTGCTGTTTATGTGAAATTATGATGAAAAATATATCAAATATACATGGAATTGAAATAACATGATAAATCTCTTTATATCAATATATTTTCATGTGACGAGTATGACACTCTTGTATTATAATGCTGAAGATGAAAGATCACACGATGCATTATAGGAACCGATGTCTACTACATATATAGTAGTCATATCCACAATATGATTACTATGAACATTTTCATCTTTCAATATACTCCCTCCATCCCAAATTATAAAATACTCCAAGAATCTTGGAGAGTTAAAGCGTCTCAAGTTTGACCAATAATTATAGAGAAAATGATAAATTTATGATATCAAATAAGCATACTATGAAAATATAATTGATAAAGAATCTAATGATACTTAGTTGACATCATAAATATTATTATATTATCATATAAGTTTGGTCAAAGTTGAGATACTTTGACTCTCCAAGATTTTTGGGAAGTCTTATAATTTGAGATGGAGGGAGTAACTTTCAAAATGTGATATATAGATATAGTTCAACGTTATCATTAATTCATTGTTGTCAAAGGATTTTTAGGTCATTTAAACCAAATCTCTATTTACTAGCATACACTTCGAGTCAAATCATATTCTTGTTTATACCTTTTATATGTTAAAAATAAAATGTGACATAATGGAACCAATATTAATTAATTTTCAAGGACAGAAATTTCTAGGAAGATCTAAAGGCACGGATGATACATTTAGAGATTATGCCACTTTGAAGTTTGTTTATTTTCATATTTTGTAAGAGATCAGCAACTAGCCAACTATGAAATTTGAAACCTTATGTAGTTCCATATACTTGTATTGTTTTTATAATTAATTTGTTTTTCAACTGTTCATATTTGTTCTGCAATATGTACCTAATGTATCGAAACTCTTGAGTTGCCCAAGTAATATTTAGTAAATTATTATGTAGTTCTAGATACAAAGTTTAGGACAGAGACAAACTAGAAAAAGTACAAACTTCGGATCGGAGATCCAATATTTAAAATAATAGATTGAAATTTTTTTTGAAAGATTGAAATTAACTACTACTCGTACATTGGAAGATGCTTTATGGGAAATAGATCTTATTACTATGTTTTGCATGGCATAAATATTCCAATAATATTTAAAATAAATTTTGACTTGAACCACAATGTAAATAGTCAACTATAAAAATTTCTCCATTAGTAGGGAGAGCACGCCATTTAAATTAGCAAAGTTTAGTGACCCAGATTTTGTTAAAGTTTCGTCTATGGCAAACTATATATCTTGACTTCGAGCAGCAAAATCTGTATAAAAAGTCAAATAAACTGAGTGGTGAGCATATAAATAGATGAATACTAGAAATAGTTACACTACAACCCTTTCGGCTAGTGTGTAATTTGTGACAACAGATAAATATGTAATTTGCTGCTATTTTTTAAAAGTGCAACTTACATACTCGTACCTACTACAATACCAGTTCTCCTTTCTCAATCGGACACAAGCTACAAGGTCCTTGTTTCTCAATATATTACTCAAAGGTCGCTGGTGTAAAATCGCGTGGTGGAAGGTTTTGGGTGCAGATGCAGCTTTAGTTTGGACTTTGGACCCCATATTTGGCCCATGGCCATCGTTCAATATTGTTAGTGTTTCGGACAAAGCTAGATCTAATTGTGCGTTCGTCCAACGCATTTTTAAGCGATGACATGTGTACACGTGTAAGTGTATAACGTTACACATGGTGGTTATATTATACATGCTCTCTCCGTTTTCAGGTACATGTTATGTTAGATTTGTTTCTTATAAGTTAAACATTTATGTCTTTGACCATCAATTTTTTTTAAAAAAAATAAGTTTATGACATAAGGTTTATGTTTTTTAGATTCACTATGGAAAAAAAATATTTGATATTATATCATTAATAGATTTGGTTCAGGACAAACTTAATATTTCATGTAACCAATTAAATATATGTGGAACTACGTCAATAGTAAATGTATATCCTCATAAGATTTATTATTTCTCCTCTTTTATGTCCTATTTGGCAGGTGGGAATAGTAGTTAATGATCGCCAAAGGCATAATTCTACGAAATCTTATGCATGTGTAGTGAGGCAGTTTTATCTAATGGTTCTAAGGAGTATTAATTAATTAGATAATAGGAAGGGATGAGAAGAAATTAAACCAGGCCAACGAAGTGTTTGGGTTGTCGGCACTCTCCCCACTTGTACCTCAACAAATGTTGTCTCCATTCTAGTAAGTATTTGGTGTTCTCTAGGATCTACGGTAAGATTGACTAATGGCTTGTTTAATACTACTGGCCGGTTCACTTCCAAAAACTTTTGGAAAATGGGCATTGTAGCACTTTCGTTTGTATGTGGTAATTATTACCCAATCACGGAGTAACTAGGTTGAAAAGATTCGTCTCGTAAATTACAGATAAACTGTATAATTAGTTATATTTTTTATCTATATTTAATACTATATGCATACGAGTATTATTTTCTTTTATATTCATATGTTCAACTCTCAACAATTTGAGCGCTCAAGCTTTAAGTGTTGGACTAGAGTAGCGTGGTGCTTAGATTTCCTTTACTTGCGACTTGCCCCAGGATATAATGTGGTAGGTAGCAGATGATGACAACCCTAACTATCCTATATACCCCACCATATTTTCACGAGTTATTAAATTGTAGGGCCCCATGTTTGAAAAGTTTAGCACCCTTGTCATCCCTTTGTGCTAGTAGCTGGGTCAATGCTCCAAAGTAAATAGTGAAGTGTACCTATTTACACAAAATTTTGGAATGGTTCGTAGGAACCCAAGGTTTCAGGATTTTGCTATGAAAGCCATTTTGTTTAGGAATTGGCTAAATTGGGTGGACATCAGAATCGACCAACAGATCATGACATCAGTATTGGTTCAAGATTTGAAAATGTCGATGAAGACGATGAAAGCAATTGAGTCTAAAGGCGTGTCAGACTCTAGATATAGGTAAAATAGAGTTTGATGTATCTTAAATAAGGATGTTTTCTTCTATACCATATTTATATTAGTCATGTTCGACTAGGACTCATGTTTAGGACATGGGTATAAATATCAAACCCTAGCTATTGTTAAAAAAGATTCACGCAATAAATACAATTTTTTATAGGTTTCGTCACTTACACTAGGAGTAGGAGTAATGTAGATCTCGGCGAGTTCTTCAAACAAGTAGGGCTGCATCGGTTAATTATGTCCGACCTCTGGTTTGTTTGTAAGTAGCATCATGACTTGTATCTTATCTCGTATGACAGTATCTTCTTTGATCTCTACCGCGAGTTTGGTATAAGTTAGTTGAGGGTTTATATCTAAGTTGAGCATAGTTGTACCTTTATGATCTCACTGCTTGCTTCAAATTAAATCAAAAGTTATCGAATTTATTAAAGATTACTAAGGCTTCCTTACTATTTTTGGTAGATTCATTAGTTATCTATCATGCTATTTCTCGTATTTTTATTAATTATAACAATATCACCAATTTATTCGACCGAGATCAAGATATATTAGCAACATATTATATCAACCAGTTGTCTTTGCACTATGTCATGCTTAAATCCTGTTTTTACGACTGATTCTGTTAGATCGACTGTTCAATCTTGATCCTGATCTAACATAGTGTATGTTCAAGACATCTTAGACCATTAAATAGGATTATTGATTAATAAAATCTAATATATTGCTTATTACCATAGCTATATCTCTTCGATTCTCACTGGTGATGCTTTAGATTGGAATTTATTAGTTAATATATCTGTTTAATATAAGATATGATTTTGTTTGTTTGATATGTCTCTCATCGTCTATTTTAGTTGATTGATTATGCCTTCATGGCTACAGTAAGTTGTCATGTTTCTATTCAAATATGATTAGATCTATGTGTTTTCTAAGGTTTAATCTTTTGTCTTTATCATAGCGTTGTATCACCATGATCCTCACTTATAATGATATTAGCTGGAACCTAAATAACTCATAGATTTATCTTGCATTAGATATTTTTTTGGCTGCACGTTATACTCTGTTACATCGTATTGGCTTTTTAGTCGATTTGTCAGCTTTAATTGATCAGATCAGTGCTTTGCACTGTTCATACTATATTTTAGCTGATTTCCTTACTCCTATTACTAGATATTGACTTTGTAGTCGATAGCCATATTAACCGGCTTATTAAGCCACGTATTGGAAATGTCTAGAGCAACACCGGCATGTTCCTCTTTAAGTTACCGATCATTGTTTCCTTCTTAGTAAATTATATCTCAAGTTGACTAACACACTGACAGATCTGGATTCAACTCTTCATGTGTTTGAAGTTGAGTAGATCTACTTGATCTCTAGGATTTGGAGTGTGTTGCTCGCATTGATAACGTTTTTACGTCAAAGTATCCTTGCTTAATTATTCATCATAGCCATTGAAAACATCTAGGCCCCAAGGTTTCGGTGATTAACGACAATACAAGATTATTATGAATAACATGTGTTTTGTAGAGGCAAATTTGAGTTAGATCATGATAACAGTGAATGAAT
The DNA here is from genome assembly GCA_022036555.1 of Microstegium vimineum. NCBI lineage: Eukaryota > Viridiplantae > Streptophyta > Magnoliopsida > Poales > Poaceae > Microstegium > Microstegium vimineum. Next base: position 48,333,335 of record CM039119.1, on the reverse strand, counting down.
GGGCAATCAATGGATTTCTATGCCCCAAGATGGTTATTGTTTCAGTTTTGAAAGGAAGGCGATGAAGACAGATTGATCTAGGTCTAAGTGTTAAAGGAGTTGAGAGACACTTAGAGTAGATTAGGTCTTTGTTTTTACCTTTGACCGTATTATTAGGGGGGGGGTTAGAATGAGTAGCTTGACTTAGGTAAGTCTCACAGAGTAGGTGTTGTGCACACTTGTGCTACATAGCCCTAAGTGAACCTAGGCTGACCCTAAGATTAGTTGAAACAACTGAAACTCGATTCAGAGTCGTTTCGGGGGTTTAAGGGTCACCAGACGCTGGTGCAACTGGCACCGAACGCGTCTGGTGCAGTCAAGTGCCGAGGGTTTGGCACGAGACTCATCCCTAGTGAGTCACCGGACGCGTCCGATGCTCTCAAAGAGCGTTCATGAAAGCATCGGATGCTGGCACCGAACTCTAGGTCCCTTTGAGGGTCACGTCTAGTGGCTAGGCACCGAATGCGCCCTAACATCTGGTAGCCTTCCAGTGAAGTTCCAGAGCGTGCATAGTAGCACCAAACGCGTCTGGTGTAGGGGCACCGAAGCGTCCGGTGCTCACTTAATTTGAACAGTGACTATCTAGTGGTCATTAAAATCGTAGAATCTATGCCCAATGGGTATGTTTGTGTGGGGGGTATTTATACCCCTTCTATTGCTCTCTTCCTTGCCTTTGCTCATTCCATCAGCTAGAGACATTTGGAGAGTGCGAGAGATAGCAAGAGCCCTAGTGAGGAGTTGAGTTTTGCTAATCCCTTGATTAGAGCCCTCATTAGTGATTGGAAAGAAACAAGTGTGCATCCACTCACCTCATGAGACTTGTGTGAGTCAAGTGAGATTTTTAGCTTGTTACTCTTGGTGATCGACAACACCTAGATGGTTTAGTGGCGATCGAAGGCTTGGTGACCATTTGGAGGCTATTGTGGATGGCCCAATTCCACGTGTGATTGGTTGTGGGCGATTCACCGAGCCGGAGAGGTGAAGAATTATCCCGTAGTGAGCACTTGGTCCTTGTGCGGATCAAGGGGGAGCGATACCCTTGAGCGGTGCTCCAACGAGGACTAGGGGGAGTGTCGATCCTCGATACCATATATAGGAAAATGTCAACATGTCAAATTTTCTTCTCCTTTCTCCTTCTCTCTTACTTGTAATTTCCTTCAAGCTTTACTTTCTTGCTCTAGTTTCATACTTGATCATGCTTGATTAGAATTGCATAGGGTGTTGCTCTACTTGTGCTTGTTTAGTTTCAATTCATAGTTGTGTTTTGACACTTGTAGACACTAGAGGGTAATTGGCATTAGAACTGGTTTTAATTCTTGATTAGAAACTAAAAGAAGCCCAATCCACCCTCTCTTGGGCATCTTGATCCTTTCAATTGGTATCGAAGCCTTGTGCTCTTAAATTAGGCTTTACCGCCTAAAGCAAGATGCATGTCCCATAGGAATGGACCACCACCCTTCTTTGAAGGAGACGACTTTCCTTATTGGAAAGTTTATATGGAGGCTTATCTAGATGTCATGGATGTTGGTGTGCTCAAAGCCTCCATTGATGGGTTTCCCAATGGCATTGGGGTCAACCCATTTGGAGAGGAGGTTTATCATGAGAAGTGGAATGCCAAGGCTAAGAACATTCTCTTTAGAGGCATTTGCAAGGATGTCTTCAACCATGTGTGTACTTGCAAAGATGCACATGAGTTGTGGACCACTATTTGTGCTCTTCATGATGGCATGAAGAGTGAGCATGAGGAGTGCTATCATTTGGTCATGGCTAAAATGAATTAATTTACTATGCTTGCAAATCAAAATGCTAATGAAATGTACTCATGTCTCATGTTCTTGTAGAGAAACTCAATGGTCTTGGTCTCACCCAAATGCAACCTTCAGATGTGGTGAGAAATATATTGTGTGTGCTACCCATTGAGAAGTATGGCCACATTGTCATGGTTCTTCACCAAGGAGATCTCTCAAATGTAACTCCAACTCAAATCTTGGGGAAGATCAATGCACATGAGATGTACATGCACATCAACCCCAAGGATGAGTCATCATTCAACAAGAAGAAATACTTAGCTCTCAAAGATAGCAAAGAGAAGTACAAAGCTCAAGTGATCATTGAAAGCTCAAGTGATGATGAGGATGATTCAAACATTGCTCTTATGGTGGAGAAGACAACCAAGATGTTGAAGAATCTCAACAAGAATGGTGTCAAGTTTGATTCAAGGAAGAAAAAGTTCTTCACAAGCAACACAAGAAAGCCATTCTCTCAAATGGACTGCTACAATTGTGGAGACCTTGGACACCTTGCACATCAATGCACCAAGCCTAAGAAAGACAAGTTCAAGAATAAATATAAGAATGACAAGGGTGCAAATGATGACTCAAGTGATGAAGAGAAGAAAGTTGAGAAGCCATACAAGAAGAAAGAAGACCACAAGAAGAAGTTCAACTTTCACAAGAAGAAGAATAGGAAGGCCTACATCGTGGGAGATTGGCTCACCAACATTGAAAGCTCAAGTGGGTCTTCCGATGATGAGAGTGATGATGAGAAGGTGGCCGCTCTAGTCATTGGGTACTCATTGCCTCCACCACCTCCACCGCCATCATCATGTAAACACCTATGTTTTATGGCCAAGGGTGATCGGAAGGTACAAAGTGAGGATGAGGGAAGTGATAGCGATAGTGATTGGTAGTTTGAAGCTACTTCTTATGATGAACTTGTTAAATTGCTAGGCAAGTACACTAAAATCATAAGAAAGATTAGATATAGAAATGAAACACTTGAGGAAGTAAATGATGATTTGCATGCTAAACTTGATGTAGCTTCCAAGGCTAGTGATGCGCTAAAACTTTAGAACAATCCTTGTCATCTATCACTAAGGAGCTCAAATCCTCTAAAATAAAATAAGGAGAAACATGATAAGTTAGAGAGGACATCCCAAGAGCTCAAGAATAGATATAACTTGCTAGTAGAAGAGTACACACAAGTTAAGATCAACTATGAGACTATTCTTATTGCTAATGAGTGTCTTAGTGATGCTCATTGTCGCACTCGGTTTTAAAGACAAAACCAGATACACACTATATGTGAGCCCAGGAAGTCAAATCTCACATATAGCCAAAAAAAAGGCAATATCAAAAGACAATACTTATTACATAACGTATTAGAACAAGAAACAACCTTAGATAGCATACAACGGAATGACAACTCCGATCTTTAGGTGAAGACTCCAACTCCACAGGGACCAACTGACTGGTTGATCACAAGCTTATCTTCTGCAAACTCTTGCAATCTGGTACCCATCCGGGATTTTTGTCCCAGTGATTGAAAAGTAAAACAAGCGTGAGCACATATCGTACTCAGCAAATATAACATGGGGTTATGAGCTCAAAAGGTTGACACTGGCTTACTGCATTTAGCACTTTTAGTTAATCAAAGTTTTATTTAATAAGTAACATCAAGTTATGCTTAAGCCCCAAATGATTCCACTTATAACCTTGCCAAAGTTAAAAGGAACATAAACATCATCATTATAGTGGCAATAGGAACATAAAGGATGGTCAAGTTAATTATAATTAAACCGTCAGTTTTCCGGGCCGCTCGTAACCGTGAGCACGGCTGATATATCAGTTTTTAACACTCTGCAGAGGTTGTGCATCTTTACCTGTGAGTCGTGATTTACCCTTTCGCCCGAGGGGATCAGCCTCTTGACCCTCTTCCAAGGAAGGTCGGCAGGGTTCACTATGAAACCTTTCATAGTATCTCGTCTAACAAGATTAGGGCTGCTAGGATTGGCAAGGGGCGATAGAGCCCCCCTTCCGAGTAGCATAAAGACCGCAGCCTACGCTCAAACCCGGACAGAGGCCGCACTATAACCAGCTCGGCAAGAGCCTAATGCGCCCTTTCGGGTAACCGCTAACGAGCTAGAAAAGAGCCTATTACTGAGTTAAAGGTAGAGCCATGTAGCTCTCACGGTTGCACTGTCAGTCCCAACTTTTGCCAACAGTGAGTTGTTATAAAAGGTTATGTTCCATTTGCCATAAACAGGTTCACCAATTCATTCAAAGCATTATAACATTTGGCAGGGATCATGTATCATTTCATAAAGCACTAGCCATCTACCCATATGCATAAACCATAGGAGTCAAGGTAAAGGATTTCAATACTATGAAAATATACTACGGGTATCAAATTAAACACATGCATATGAAATCATGATTATGGTGAATAGGATAACAAGGTAGATCCCATGATATACTTGCCTTTCACTTAGATCCTTCTTCTGCTGACTTGCTTCTGTTGACTCGTAGCTCTTCTGTTGACTCGTAACTCCAAAAGATAGCTTCCTGCCCACCACGTAAATCTCACCGACTGGACATGATCAAAGAGCACCACACAAGCATCCACGCATTCATACACGAGCAAACATGAACAATGATGAGAACAGTACACCAGCGGTGATAAAACAAATTAAAAGGTTTATAAAAAGAACCTGCGCATCACTAGGATCACATCGACGCGAAAATCACTCTAAACGGAGCTACGGTGTGAAAGATACATCTACCATTAGAAAACTATTGGCTTTGTTTATTTTAACTATTATAAAATATGAATAAGGTACTTCAGTGAAATATCTTAATTAAATTAAGTCTAACTAAACTTTGTTTAGAAAACAAGGTGAAACTAGGTATAAGGATCTGCATTACTTTTAATTAGAAAACCATTGCATATAGTTTAATAGAATTATCATTTTATTTGGAAGCATAAAACATGATAAATTAGGTTAGATTACGTCATTACGGTTCTATCGCAACTTGAACGGGTCTAAATAGAACTATGGTTTGGAAAAACAATAAATATTTATTTTATAAACAACTATGAAATGTTTATTAAAATTATTTGAGTTATAAAAATATTGTTTATGATATTTAAGAAAAATATTTATAAGTTGGAAACGTATTGGTACACGGAGGAAGGCTTATTGCTGGAAAAGGTAGGTTCAACAAATCTAGGCCATGGGTCCAACACCGTGGATGCCTCAGGATGATTGCGTATTTCCATTGTATTTCTGGAATTGACTTTGTAAAGGAAAACGGTAAGAAAACAGATCCATGTCATCACATGATGTCATCAAGCTAGGATCAAATTGGAGCGGTGGAGACTGGAGAGCACGCACTGCTGGTGCATCAACGCGGCAGCGTTTTCTTGCGTCTGCGTGCAGACTGCAGAGGTAATGCATGGAGAGCTGCGCGATCGTCTCGTCGGTGGGTTCGGCATGTCGCAGTTGGGAGCAGCCGACGACACCGGATTGGGAGGCAGAACACAGAGAGCTGCGTGACGGTGTGCCATGGCCGACGGCGCGGGGTGCTCGCGGGAAGGGCCCTAGAGGCCACGGTTCGGCGAATTGAGAGTGTGTGAAGGAAGAGGGAGTCGATGCGAAGCTCACCGACTACCGAGTTGAGGAGCGCGGACGTGGATGGCTCGAGGGGCTCGACGTCGCGGGAATGGCGATCGGCATCGAACGTGCACGACGGCGTCGTGACTGCACAAGCCGGCGTGACGATGAGAGGCCAAACCGCGAGAGGGAAAAAAAGAGGAAAGGATAACGCAGCCCACCGCTAAACGAGCGGAACGGTGCTGACTCCGGAGCGGATGGTCGACGTGCAACGGCGGTCGGCGTTGTGTGAGCACGGCGGACTGCAAGTGTCGGGGTGGTCTCTGTGGTCACGAACAATGGAATTAGAGGGACGGTACTAGCCCCGATTGACAAACAAATGGTCGTGAACACGAACGGAGCTTACCAGAGCAAGGAACGAAAGCGAGTGCTCTTGAGATGGCCAACGTCAAGTGAGAGCGGCGGCGAAGCTCTGTTGTGCGGCTGCGGGAAGAACAGAGCACCGAAAAGGAAAGAAAGGAGGGATATTCCCTTTTTACTGCGCTTGAAGCAGTGCGGTTGCGGAGCCGGACGCTCGGGACGTGGGCGCGGGATGAGCGGAAATCGAGCGGGCGGTTTCCACTTGCGGCGCTGCGCGTTTGTTACGTCGTGCTCTGTGTCGTGGGAGGTAGGGGAGGTTGGGGATGAAAGGAGCTGACCGGTGGGTCCGATTGGTCAGCGAGTGAGAGAGAGCTGGCAGGGTGGTCCGGCCAGTCAGAGAGAGGGATTGAGGGGGCGTTGCGAGCTGGGCAGATGCGAGCGCTGCTGGGCCGACCTGGTGGGCTGCGCAGGGTGAAGAGAGAGCGAGCGGGGCTAGACTAGGCCTTCGGCCGAAAACAGCAAACAGAGGGAGAGAGAGATATATTTCCTTTTCCCTTTTTCTTTTCTTTTCCAAAGCCTTTTTCAAAAGCAAAATGATTCCATAAACTCTTTGCTTTGCACACTCAACAATCACACAAAAAAAGTGCAGCAGCATGTATGCATCCACATGTTATTAAACTAACAATTGATTTTATTTCCAAGAATTTTATTATTTTCCTAAATGAAATGCTCACACAATTCCTTAATAAATCATTTTCTATTATTTTAAATGCAAACAAATTTTGTGGGTGTTAGACTCATACACATGTTGCAATTAACCCCATTGTTAAGTGTGACATAGCAACTTTATGTGATGATTTGTTAGATGATGCTTGTGAGCAAAGAGTCAAGTTCAAGGGCAAGAAGGTTGTTGTTGTGGATTATTATGATGACTATGTCAAGATTAAGAATGATAATGAGAAGCTTAAGAGTAATCTGGCAAAGCTATCCTCCTCCAAGCCAATTGTGATTGAAACACAAGATGAAGACTATGATGCATCACTAGAGCCTGACTTCCTTAAAGAGGAGAACAAGAGATTAAAGATTAAGAAGAACAACCTAGCCATTGGTTTTGAGAAGTTCACCATGGGCCACAATCTCCAAAATGAGCTCCTCATGAACACCGTGATGAATAATGACAAGATGGGAATTGGTTACAAGGAAAATCAAGTAAAGAAGGCTAAAGCTCAAGTCAAGGCAAAGCAATCATATCATGCAAAGTACTATTATCAAGAGAAGCCAAAGCCCAAGCCTAGAAGGAGTTTTGAGTGTGGACAAGTTGGTCATTTGGCATATGTTCGCACTACTCCACCTCCTCAAGTAATTCCCAAGCACACAAGACCTTTTGCTTACAATGCCCATTACATCATCAAGAAGGATGCTAAGGGAAGACCACAAGTAGTATTTCTAGGACCTCCAAGCAAGAATAGGCCTAGAGTGCTATGGGTTGTTAAGTTACTAGTGGATAAGGCTATGGGACCCTATCAAGTGTGGGTTCCTAAACAACAAGCTTAACTCATTGCTTGTGTGTAGGTGAACTACAAGACCGATAGGAGTCATTGGGTGATTGATAGTGGTTGCACTCAACATATGATCGGTGACCCTTGGATGTTCACCTCACTTGATGAAGATGTGGTCAATCAAGACAAGATTACATTTGGGGATAATTCAAAGGGCAAAGTTCAAGGGCTAGGCAAAGTGGCTATCTTCAATGATCACTCTATTTCCAATGTCTTTCTTGTGGCATCACTAAGTTTCAACTTATTATCGGTTGGTAAACTTTGTGATCTTAGGTTTCAATCTCTCTTCACTCCCAATGAGGTGATTGTATCAAAGATTGATGATAGTCAAGTGATCTTCAAAGGATTTAGACACAACAACGTCTATCTCATGGATTTCACATCAAATGATGCTAACTTGCAAACTTGCTTATTCTCCAAGTCATCTCTCAGTTGGTTGTGGCATATAAATCTTGCACATGTGGGTATGAGCACTCTCAAGAAGCTCCTGAAGAAGACATGGTGAGATGACTCAAAGATGTGGTGTTTGAGAAATACAAGTTGTGTAGTGCATGTCAAGCCGGCAAGCAAGTGGCAAACACTTATCCCCACAAAGACTTTTATGTCAACTTCTAGGGTGCTTGAGCTATTGCACATGGATCTATTTGGACCAACCACATATGCTAGTTTGGGAGAAAACTTGTTTTGCTTGGTCATAGTTGATGACTATTCAAGGTACACTTGGGTGTTCTTCCTCCATGACAAAGAAGAGGCAACCGACTCTTTCAAGAAGTTTGCAAAGAGGGCACAAAATGAGTTTGATGTGAAGATGAAGAAGATAAGAAGAGACAATAGGACTAAGTTCATCAATACCAAGATCAAAGATTATTGTGATGAAGTTGGGATCAAACATGAAGTCTCCACAACCTACACACCCCCAAAAAAATGGTGTAGTAGTGGAAGAACCGGACTCTTATCACACTTGCAAGAACTATGATAGATGAGTACAATACTCTAGAGAGTCTTTGGGCGGAAGCTATCAATACCACTTTCTATGTCGCCAATAGACTTTTCATATAAAAGTTCTTGAAGAAGACACCCTATGAGTTGCTCAATGGGAAGAAGCCGGATGTTTCATTCTTTTGGGTGTTTAGGTGCAAGGTATATGTCTTCAAGAAGCACCAACATCTAGGGAAGTTCCAAAGAATATATGATATTAGTTTTCTAGTTGGCTATTCATTGAAGTCCAAAGCATACCGTGTATTTAACAAAGCCACCAGCTTAGTTGAAAACTATATATGATGTGGAATTCGATGAGACTAATGGTTCCTAAGGAGCAATTGAGAATCTTATTGATGTAGGTGATGAATCATTGAGGGAGGCTATGAAGAACATGCCTATTGGTGCTATGAACCCATACGAGGTGGATGAAAAAGTTGATGATGCAAATGATGAATCTCCACCACCTCAAGTAGCTCAAGTGCCTCAAGCTAATGATGATCAAGTGATGGAGACCAATGAAGACACCTTCATCCCTCAAGCTCAAGTAGAGGTACAAGCACAAGATGTTGATGAACCTCATCCCCCTCCTCATGTGGTTGAAAGAAGATCCACACCCATACTCCAAGCACTACCACAAGAGATCATCCTAGGGAGTCCATCAAGGGGAGTATGACTCGATCACAAGAAATTGCTTCATGTATTGAACATAACTCTTTTGTTTTTTTTGTGTTGAGCCTACTTGTGTAGAGGAAGCACTTGAGAATTCGGATTGGGTGAATGCAATGCATAAAGAGTTGAACAACTTCACCCGTAATCAAGTATGGACTCTAGAAGAAAAGCCACAAGATGCAAGAGTGATAGGTACCAAATGGGTGTTTTGCAACAAGCAAGATGATCAAGGCCAAGTGGAGAGAAAAAAGGCAAAGCTCGTTGCAAAGGGATTCTCACAAGTTGAAGGTCTTGATTTTGGAGAAACCTTTGCACTAGTTGCGAGATTGGAAGCCATTCTTATCCTCCTTTGAAGAATCATGGCCCTAGTTGGTTTCGGTGATTAACGACAATTAGAGATTATTATGGCTAACGTGTATTTTGCAGAGGCTATGCGTAGCTTAGCCATAGTGACCAAGGAGAGTGGGCCCTAATGGTCATCACTTAGCCCCCAAGATGGATATCGTTTTGGTTTTCAGGAGACATGATGAAGACCCTAGAATGATAGGCTAAGTGCCATAAGGAGATGAAGGGCACTTAGAAATAGATAGGGCTTCTCTTTTTACCTTTGACCGTACTATGAAGAGGGGTTGAGATTAGTAGCTTGACTTAGGAAAGCTTCATGACTTAGGTGTGGTGCACACTTGACTTACTTAACTCTAAGCAAGCCTATGGTGACCGTAAGATAGTCTAGAACAACTTCCATTTTTATCGCGACGAAAAACAGTGTTGTCAAAATCGTTTTCTGGGCGTCGGACGCTCCTGGCAGGGGCGCCAGACGCTGTCCGTCGCGTCGGACAAAGGCGCCAGACGCTGGGTGATTGAGTCCACAGCGTCCGTCGGCCTTCCAGAGGGGTTGTTTTCTGGCTAAGTCTTTCAGGGTCCGTCGGACGCTGTCCGTCGGCCAGGCGTCGGACGCTGGGAAGAGCGTCCGTCGACCTTCCAGAGAGGGTGTTTTTCAACCCTAGCCAGAACTTAGCGTCGGATGCTGTGGATGAGCGTCCGGCGCCCAGTGACGTAGCGTCCGTCGTTGGGAACAGTGTGTCAGAACTAGCCGTTGGGCAGGGCGTCGGACCGTCCGTTGCCTAGGCGCCGGAGCGTCCGTCGCCCAAACCATGAACAGAAACTAGTCATTGGGTATGCGACGGACCGTCCGTCGCCTAGTCGACAGAGCGTCCGTCGCCAACTTAAAACGTCAGCCCGAGGCAGTTTTCAGAGGGTCTATTTATAGCCCCTCCCACTTCTCTCCCACCTTGCCTTTGCTCTTTTGAGTTGCTGAGTTTGTTGAGAAGGTTGGGAAGAGAGCAAGAGCCCTAGAGAGAGAGAGTGATTAGTGAATCCATCCATCCTCTCTCTAGTTCATCCAAGAGTTCAAGTGTGCATCCTCTAGTTGTGAAGCTTGAGTGAGTCAAGCGAAGATCGAGGCTTGTTACTCTTGGTGATTGACATCACCTAGACGGTCCGGTGGTGCTCGGAGGAAGGTGATCGTCGGAGGATTGTCGGCGGCCCTTCTCCATCAATGTTTGTGATCGGTTGTGGGCGATTCACCGAGCCGGAGTGGCCCTAGTTGGTTTTGGCGATTAACGACAATTAGAGATTATTATGGCTAACGTGTGTTTTGCAGAGGCTATGCGTAGCTTAGCCATAGTGATCAAGAAGAATGGGCACTAATGGTCATCACTTAGCCCCCGAGATGGATATCGTTTCGGTTTTCAAGGAGACATGATGAAGACCCTAGAATGATAGGCTAAGTGCCATAAGGAGATGAAGGGCACTTAGAAATAGATAGGGCTTCTCTTTTTATCTTTGACCGTACTATTAAGAGGGGTTGAGACTAGTAGCTTGACTTAGGAAAGCTTCATGACTTAGGTGTGGTGCACACTTGACTTCCTTAGCTCTAAGCAAGCCTATGGTGACCGTAAGATAGCCTAGAACAACTTCCATATTCATTGCGACGAAAAACAAAGTTGATAGTTTTGTTTTCTGGGCGTCAGACGCTCCTGACAGGGGCGTCGGACGCTCTCCGTCGGCGTCGGACAGAGGCGTCGGACGCTGGGTGATTGAGTCCACAGCGTCCGTCGACCTTCCAGTGGAGATGTTTTCTGGCTAAGATTTTCAGGGTGCATCGGACGCTGTCCGTCGCCCAGGCGTTGGACGCTGGGAAGAGCGTCCGTCGACCTTCCAGAGTGGGTGTTTTCAGCCCAAGCCAGAGTATAGCGTCGGACGCTGGGGATGAGCGTCCGTCGCCCAGTGACGTAGCGTCCGTCGCTGGGAACAGTGTGTCAGAACTAGCCGTTGGGCAGAGCGTCGGAGCATCCGTCGCCCAACTATGAACAGAAACTAGCCGTTAGGGCATGCGACGGACCGTCCGTTGCCTAGTCGACAGAGCGTCCGTCGCCAACTTAAGTTGCCAGCCCGAGGCAGTTTTCAGAGGGTCTATTTATAGCCCCTCCCACTTATCTCCCACCTTGCCTTTGCTCATTTGAGTTGTTGAGTTTGTTGAGAAGGTTGGGAAGAGAGCAAGAGCCCTAGAGAGAGAGAAAGTGATTCGCGAATCCATCCATCCTCTCTCTAGTTCATCCAAGAGTTCAAGTGTGCATCCTCTAGTTGTGAAGCTTGAGTGAGTCAAGCGAAGATCGAGGCTTGTTACTCTTGGTGATCGACATCACCTAGACGGTCCGGTGGTGCTCGGAGGAAGGTGATCGCCGGAGGATTGTCGGCGGCCCTTCTCCATCGACGTTTGTGATCGGTTGTGGGCGATTCACCGAGCCGGAGTGGCGAAGAATCAGCCCATAGAGAGCACTCATCCCTTGCACGGGATTGAGGGGGAGCTATACCTTGCGAGGTGCTCCAACGAGGACTAGGGGGGAGTGTCGACTCCTCGATACCTCGGCAAAACATCGCCGTGTCAAGCATCTCTTTTCCTAGCTCTTTATTACCGCATTACTTTCTGCACTTGTCTTTCAATTCATACTAGAATTGTGTAGGAAGTTTTCGCTTTCCATTGACTTGCTACCGCTTTCTAGCTAGGACACACAAGTGGTAGGCACTAGGGGGTTAATTGGCTCTTTATAGGTTTAATTCTTGTTTAGAAATTAAAAAGAGCCCAATTCACCCCCCCCCTTGGGCATCTTGATCCTTTCAATTGGTATCGGAGCAAGGTTTGCTCTAAATTAGGCTTCACCGCCTAGAGCAAGATGTCCCATGGGGATGGACCACCTCCCATGTTCGATGGAGATGACTTTCCTTATTGGAAAGTTCGTATGGAGGCCTATCTAGAGGCCGTTGACGTGGGCGTGCTCAAAGCCGCCACAAAGGGAGGCACCCTCTTCGCAGAGGACCTCAACTTTGATAAGCACAATGCCAAGGCTAAGAACATTATTTTTCGTGGCATAAGCAAGGATGTCTTCAACCGAGTGCGTAATGCCAAAGACGCATTTGAGCTGTGGACCACTATTTGTGCACTTCACGAAGGCACGAAGAGTGAGCGTGAAGAACGCTATCACTTGGTTATGGCTAAGCTCAATTCTTTCTCTATGCATGCAAATGAAAATGCAAATGAAATGTACTCACGACTCAACATTATTGTAGAGGAATTAAATGGGCTCGGTCTCAACCAAATGGAACCGACCGATGTGGTACGCAAGATTCTTTGTGTCTTGCCCATTGAGAAGTATGGCCACATCGTCACGGTGCTTCACCAAGGAGATCTCTCCGCCGCTACACCAACACAAATTTTTGGCAAGATCAATGCCCATGAGATGTACATGAAGATTGGTGATGGTGGCTCATCTTCCTCCTCCAAGAAGAAAGAAAAATAGAAGGAGGAAAAGAAGGACTTGGCACTCAAGGCATCCTCCTCGGAGAAGTACAAGATGCAAGTCATGTATGAGAGCACAAGCGATGATGATGATGATGATGATCTTGCTCTCATGGTGAAGAAGACAACTAAGATGTTGAAGAAGCTAAGCAAGAATGGAGTCAAGTTTGACTCAAAGAAGAAGAAATTCTTCACAAGCTCTTCAAGAAAGCCTCTCTCCAAGATGGATTGCTACAATTGTGGCAAACTTGGACACTTGGCTCATGCTTGCCCCAAAGAAAAGAAAGACAAGTACAAGAACAAAAAAGCTAACAACAAGTTCAAGTACAACAAGGGCAACAAGGTTGAGTCAAGTGATGAGGAGAAGAAGGATGACAAGCCATTCAAGAAGAAGAATAACTTCAACTTCCACAAGAAGAAGAAGAATGGCAAAGCCTACATTGTTGGTGATTGGCTCACCGATATTGAAGACTCAAGTGACTCATCCGGAGATGAAAGTGAATAAGAGAAGGTGGCTGCCTTGGTGATTGGTTCATCTACTCCACCGCCACCCCCTCCATCATCTCCGGGTTCATCCTCTACACACCTATGCCTCATGGCTAAAGGTGACAAAAAGGTACAAAAAGAGGATAGTGATGATGAGGCTAGCTCTAGTGATGATAGTGATGATGAGTTTGAGGCACCTTCCTATGATGAGCTAATTGAAATTTGCAACAAATATACTAAGCTCATTAGGAAGTATAAAGGCAAAAGTGAATCACTAGAGAAAGCCAATGATAACTTGCATGCTAAGCTTGATGACTTGTCTAGTGCTAATGATGAATTGAAGCTTGAGAACAAATCTCTATCATCTAGCACTAGGGAGCTCAAAGCCTCACTCAAGCAAGCTAATGAGAAACATGATAAGCTTGAGAGGTCAACACAAGAGCTCCATACAAGACACAACTTGCTAAAAGATGACTACAACTAAGTTAAGAATGAACATGGCACACTTGTGATAGCTAATGAATTGCTTTCAAATGATCTTGCTACACATGTTGCTATTAACTCGGTTGTTAAGTGTGATATAGCTACTTCTTGTGAGGACTTGCTTGATGAAGTTGCTAGTGAGCAAAATGCTAAGTGCAAGGGGAAGAAGGTAGTTGAGGCTGACAAGCATGATGACTATGTGAATATGAGGCAAGAAAACTTCAAGCTCAAGGAAGAGCTAATCAACCTCAAGGAAAGCAAGCCACTCACTATCAAGTCGGCCAAACAAGATGACAAAGATGCAATGACCTTGATCAACTCTCTCAAAGAGGAAAATGCAAAGCTCAAGGTTGAGAAGATCAAGCTTACAAGTGGATTGGAGAAGTTCACCAAGGGCCACAATCTTCAAAGTGAGCTCTTGATGAACACTATCATGAAGACCGAAAAGACCGGCATTGGGTTCAAGGAGAACCAAATCATGAAGGCCAAGGTCAAGATAGAAGCCAAGAACTATTACAAGAACAAGGCCATGAGAAGCAACTATGATGCACCAAAGCCCAAGCCCAAGAAGTGCTTTGGATGTGGTCAAGAGGGTCACCTTCAATCCCAATGCAAGACTCCACCTCCCAAGACCTTGCCCAAGCACATAAGGCCTTTCGCTCATGATGCACACTTCATCATCAACAAGGACTCCAAGGGTAGACCTCAAGTTGTATTTCTCGGTCCTAAGATGAAAAACAAGCCCAAAGTGCTATGGGTTGCTAAGGAGTTGGTGGACAAGGCTATGGGACCTCGCCAAGTGTGAGTTCCCAAACAACAAGCTTAACTCCAAGTTGCTTGTGTGTAGGTGAACTACAAGACCGGTGGAAGTCATTGGGTGATTGATAGTGGATGCACTCAACATATGACTGGTGACTCCCGGATGTTCACCACACTTGAGGAAGATTGTGAAGGGCAAGACAAGATTACCTTTGGGGACAATTCAAAAGGCAAAGTGCAAGGTCTAGGCAAAGTGGCAATCTCAAATGATCAATCAATATCAAATGTCTTGCTAGTACAATCATTGAGCTTCAACTTGCTATCGGTGGGACAACTATGTGATCTTGGTTTCCAATGTCTCTTCACTCTAAATGAGGTAGTTGTGTCCAAGATTGAAGATTCACCATTGATATTCAAAGGGTTTCGGCACAACAATCTCTACCTAGTGGACTTCACCTCAAATGAAGCTAGTTTGCAAACATGTCTATTCTCCAAGAGCTCTTTGGGTTGGCTATGGCATAGAAGATTGGCACATGTGGGAATGTCAACCTTGAAGAAGCTTGTCAAGAATGAATTGGTTAGAGGTGTTAAGGATGTTGTGTTTGAGAAGGACAAACTTTGTAGTGCATGTCAAGCCGGCAAGCAAGTGGCAAACACTCATCCAACCAAAGCTTTCATGTCAACCTCAAGAGTCCTAGAGCTACTCCACATGGATCTATTTGGACCTACCACCTATGCTAGCCTTGGCGGCAATCTCTTTTGCTTGGTGGTAGTTAATGACTACTCTAGATACACTTGGGTGTTCTTTCTTCAAGACAAGGGAGAAACTCAATCAATATTCAAGAAGTTTGCAACTAGAGCCCAAAATGAGTTTGATGTGAAGATCAAGAAGATAAGAAGTGACAATGGGACCGAGTTTGTGAACACCAAGATTGAAGACTATTGTGATGAAGTAGGGATCAAGCATGAAGTATCCGCCACCTACACTCCTCAACAAAATGGTGTAGTAGAGAGGAAGAACCGGACTCTTATCACTCTTGCAAGATCAATGCTAGATGAATACAACACCCTCGAGAAGTTTTGGGCCGAAGCAATCAACACCGCATGCTATGCGGCCAACCGGCTATTTGTCCAAAGGCTTCTCAAGAAGACCCCCTATGAGCTTGTGAATGGGAAGAAACCGGATATATCCTTTTTCCGAGTGTTTGGTTGCAAAGTGTACATCTACAAGAAGCGCCAACACTTGGGCAAGTTCCAAAGAAGATGTGACATTGGTTTCTTAGTTGGGTATTCACTTAAATCCAAGGCATACCGTGTATTTAACAAAGCCACTGGCTTAGTTGAAGAAACGTATGACTTGGAGTTTGATGAAACTAATGGCTCTCAAGAAGAGCATGAAAATCTTGATGATGTAGGTGATGAACCCTTGAGGGAGGCAATGAAGAACATGCCAATTGGTGCTATCAACTTGCAAGAGGTGGAAGAAGTTGAAGATGAAGCAAATCAAGATCCTTCTCCACCTCACACACACTCAAGTTGATGAAGGAGATCAAGTGAGGGAAGCTCAAGAAGACACTCACATCCCTCAAGATCAAGCCGAGGCCGAAGCAAGCAATGTTGAAGCACCGCAACCTCCTCCCCAAGTGATCAATAGAAGATCTACACCTATGCTTCAAGCACATCCTCAAGACCTCATCATAGGGAGTCCATTAAGGGGGGTAACAACTCGATCTAAACTTGCTTCTTATGTTGAACATCACTCCTTTGTTTCCTTTGTTGAGCCTTCTAGTGTGGAGGATGCACTTGCGGATCCGGATTGGGTGAACGCCATGCACGAAGAGTTGAACAACTTCACTCGGAACGAAGTGTGGACACTAGTAGAAAAGCCCAAAGGAGCAAGAATCATTGGCACCAAGTGGGTGTTTAGGAACAAGCAAGATGATCAAGGCGTGGTTGTGAGAAACAAGGCAAGATTGGTGGCAAAAGGGTTCTCCCAAGTTGAAGGATTGGATTTTGGGGAGACCTTTGCACCGGTTGCAAGACTAGAAGCCATTCGTATCCTTTTGGCATATGCTTCACATCACAAAATGAAACTTTTTCAAATAGATGTGAAGAGTGCCTTTCTAAATGGTTTCATTAATGAACTTGTCTTTGTCTCACAACCTCCCGGGTTTGAAGACCCAAATTGTCCTAATCATGTGTATAGGTTGTCCAAGGCACTCTATGGATTGAAGCAAGCTCCTAGAGCTTGGTATGAGAGGCTAAGGGATTTCCTACTCAAGAAGGGCTTCAAGATCGGGAAAGTGGATACCACACTCTTCACCAAGGTGCTAGATGGAGAGATCTTTGTTTGCCAAGTATATGTCGATGACATTATATTTGGATCAACAAACCAAGGTCATAGCAAGGAATTTGGTGCATTGATGTCCAAGGAGTTCGAGATGTCGATGATTGGCGAGCTAACCTTCTTCCTTGGCTTCCAAGTGAAGCAATTGAGGGAGGGCACCTTCATATCTTAAGAGAAGTACACTTATGATGTGCTCAAGAAATTCAAGATGGAGGATTGCAAGCCAATCAAAACACCTATGCCTACTAATGGGCATCTCGATCTCGATGAGGGAGGTAAACTGATCGACCAAACTCCCTATCGTTCTATGATCGGTAGTTTACTTTACCTCACCGCTTCTAGGCCGGATATCATGTTTAGTGTGTGTATGTGTGCTAGGTTTCAAGCAAACCCTAAGGAGTCGCATCTTTGTGCGGTTAAAAGAATCCTTAGGTACTTAAGGCACACCCCTAGCATGGGTCTTTGGTATCCCAAAGGAGCTCCCTTCCAACTAGTTGGCTATTCCGATTCGGATTACGCCGGGTGTAAGGTTGATAGGAAGAGTACCTCCGGCGGGTGCCACATGCTAGGAAGACCACTTGTTTCTTGGTCCTCTAAGAAGCAAAATAGTGTGGCATTGTCAACCGCCGAGGCGGAATACATTGCCATGGGAGCAAGTTGTGCACAAATCTTATATATGACCCAAACACTCTTTGATTACAGCGTGTTTTTAAAAGAAGTTCCACTTTTGTGTGATAATGAAAGCGCCGTAAAGCTTGCAAACAACCTGGTTCAACACTCTCGCACCAAGCACATAGATATTCGCCATCACTTTCTTAGAGATCATGTGGCTAGGAAAGACATAACACTAGTTGGAGTTAAGAGCGAAGAGCAATTGGCGGATATCTTCACCAAACCACTCGATGAAACAACCTTTTGTAGGTTGAGAAGCGAGTTAAATGTGCTTGATCACTCTAATTTCACTAAAAGATGAGTTTGTGTGAACCATGCATTCATATGTAATTTAACATGTTTAGTTTGGTAATGCACATAGGCTTGGCTAACGTGGTTAAGATAACCGCCCTCAAAGCGTGTGACAAAGCTTAACCGCGGTTTAAACTTGCAAGCAACCTAGATTCAAATTTCGTATTGCATAGCATATGCATGTGTGTTGTTTGCCCTTTCTTTTCGGTTAAGTTTCTTGAGCATCCTCTATGATAGTCCACTTAGGGGGAGCATTCCAAGCTCAAGTCACTCCAATACCCCTCTTGTGGCCATATGATGACACCTTGGCGCTTCCATTCGAATATTTTGAGCTAAAAACTAAATTTAAGCCTATGGCAAACTATTTGAAAATGAGTGTTTGAGAGATGGCTCTCATATCAAGTCCAATCAAGTGTTATTTGGATCTTATTGGGATTGGAACTTGGTTGGGAGAAAGACGCAAAAAGAAAATTTGAAAAATTCTATTTTTAAGGCGTCGGACGCTGCCGACGGACGCTCGGTGTCAATTGCCTCAGCGTCATTCGCGATCATCCAGAGATTAAACTTGCCCGCTAACAGGGCGACAGACGCTATCCCAAGCGTCCGTCGCGGAGCGTCCGTCGCGGTCAATGCGATTGGTCATTTCAAATCGGCTCTGGAAGCCCGACGGACGATGCCGTCGGACGCTCCCCGAGCGTCCGTCGCATACCGACGGAGCGTCCGTCGCTCTACGTCGGAGCGTCCGTCGCGAACTAAACGGCGAAATTTTTTTAAAAAAATCCCCGATCTTCCTTCTCTGTTCACCGATCCGTTTCACAGTCCGCTGTCGCGCCCAAACCCTAACCGCCGCCACGGGATCGCTCTTCCCCCTGCGCCGCCGCACCACCACTGCTCCAAGCGCCGCACCACCTCTCCTTGCACCGCCACTGGATCCCCCTGCGTGCCACTTGCCTCAGCTCTGCGCCCTTGCACCGCCATCGCCCCCTGCACCACTAGCCAGAGCCAGAGTCTTTCCACTGCACCACCTCCGATCTCCTGCGCATTCCCGCCGTGCAGGACTTTCTTTAGCAAGGGGCTCTCCTCTTAGGAGATTGATCGATCACAGTCACGCATCAAGGTGAATTTCTACTCCTGTGATTTTCCCCTCTAAAATGCAAATTACCTCTCCAATTCTCTGTCCCTTTCCTAAATTCTCTATTGCCTTGGTTAGCTCGAGGGTTGCGAAGTGCGGATTGCGGATTGTGGTTGAACGATTGAGGATCTTTCCCCTTTCTCTCCTTTTTGGTCAGAGATTCGAGGTATGGCAGTTGGACATTTCACGATCTATCCTTTCCTAATTTCATGCTTCCAATAGACTCTTATCTCTAGTTAAATGCTTATGGTATAATCCTATCTTTCTCTCACGAGCAGGGCCAGTTGGTCAGTTGATCAGAGAATCAGTCAGTTGGGCAGTGTCAGTGAACTCGGGGCAAAGCCCGCGAGTACGGATCGAGGCAAAGCCTTGTGAGGACAGTCCAGGGCCGGCGTGCCACTCTTGCAGTTGATTGTATCTGTGGTCTGTCAGAGGTTCAGGGTCAGTGGTTGATTGGTAGTGAGTGTGTGATTTGACTCCTGAGGTTTCTTGTCAGCGTTTTGGTTGCAACGATTTGAAGTATGGCAAGGACAAAGAAAGCAGGTCCCGTTCCCGGTAGTGGTGGTGACCCTCCACCTCCACCGCGTCCACCCACTGACCGGGGAAAGGGAAAGCAGAAGGTTATCTCTCGGAAGCGTAAGAGGTCAGCGATGGATCCAGACTCAGTGGCCGCACTAGCAGTGGCAGAGGCCGCCGAGTTAGCAGAGCGAGGAGGACGTCACGCCGGCTTGAGGCTCTCGCCTCGCCGTGGAGCGTGTCGTGAGTCCCCTCCACCTCCAGAGTCAGAGCCCGTCGAGGCTACAGAGGCACCAGAGACCAAGCCAGTCCCAGCGACTGAGCCGGCAGAGACCGGGGGCCATTCGTCCATTGGAGAGCTAATGAGCCGACGAGTTACCCGTTCCCGAGGCTCAAGTGCACCACCCAGCCCTCCAGGACCCCGGATCCCAGACCCCGTGAGGCACCAGGTTCGTGCACTTATAGCAAAGCAAGTTCAGCTGCTTTGGTTTGTTGACTTCCAGTCCTGGTTCCCACCTCAGAGGGACCCCCGTGCCGGATGAGAGTTCTATACTACAGTGCACGAGGACTTCTACAGAGCATATGTAGACACTTATGCCCCTCTCAGGGCCCACAGGGTGTGCCCATCTGCTCAGATAGAGGGGATCGGTGGTCCAGAGATCCTGCAGCACCTCCAGTACATCCAGGGTCTGACAGATTTGATGGGACGCTCAGGGGCATATCAGAAGGATTGGGTATACCAGTTTTACGCCTCTCTGTGGATCTCACCTGATCACGAGTTCCTCCACTTCGCATACCAGGGACGTGACTTCAGGGTTACAGCTGCCAGATTCAGAGAGCTCTTTCACCTCGAGTCCTCATCTACCAGGATACACAGTCTCTGCTATGGGGATCAGGAGGCCCCTCGCCGACCTCACAATGGTATAGTGCCATCCACGGACTTCGTGAGTCCGTGCTTTCAGCAGCCGTTCACTGAGGGTTCGAGCCGTACTCCATGTGACCTCACTCCTTTAGCTCGGATCCTCCACGAGGTTCTCAGACGTACTATTCTACCCCGGATTGGAGCTAGGGATACTATCACTCGTCTTTAGCTGTGGCTCCTAGCTCACATTGTTCGGAAAGAGAAGTTTGACCTCTGGGATTTGATAGTGAGCGAGCTCGAGGATATTATAGCTGCTGGGTTTAGAGGTCATTGGCAGCTACAGTTTGCCCATTGGATTTCATATTTGATAGTTGCCAAGACCGGGTCAGGTGTCATGAGGGTCACTCTTACGAGATCAGCTACAGAGTTTCCTGTATATTCGATGAGTTAGCTTGTGGCACATGGGCAGTTGCCTCGCCCCAGCAGAGCCTACAGACCAGGCACTAGGCAGGCTGGAGTGCCACCACAGTCGGCCGAGGTCACAGATGCGACAGTTGAGAAGATTGCTCAGGCAGAGCTAGCAGACTTGGATGCAGGGACAGATACAGCTGCTGAGACAGTCTTTCGAGAGGACCTCGATTCCGACAGCTCTGGTGAGGACTACCAGCCTGTGCGTGAGTATACACCGATGACCCATGACCATGAGGCAGGTGGGTCAGGCACAGCCGCATCAGCTCCAGCTCCAGGCTCCAGTTCCTCAGAGGCTACCTTGCTCTCTATTCTATCGAGGATGCAGGAGGAGTAGTCTCGCCAGGCAGAGGAGTAGAGGCGACAGGCTGCAGACCTACGGAGGCTTACTGAGCAGCAGCTGGCAGCTCAGGCACAGACGCAGGCCAGACAGGACGAGTTCTAGCGTTAGTTCTTGGCATATCAGCTGCAGCAGGCAGAGATTCAGAAGACTCGGACACTACTTCTTGAGCGTCTTCTGGCCTCTAGCTCCGAGCAGACTTACACGCCACAGTTCCAGTTGCCCGGTGTATCTCAGCAGCAGCAGTTCACCTCTCCTCCACAACAGCCTCCAGTAGTTGTGGTGCAAACTCCAGCGTTACCGTCCAGAGGACAGCAGAGTCAGGCACCAGCTACACCTCCGTTCCAGCCGGCAGCCTCTCCTAAGTACCAGACTCCGAGGACCCAGGTGTCCTCTTGGATAGCTTCACCCGGAGAGTTCTAGACAGAATTCACTCCTACCCGGGGAACTACCTTAGCAGAGGCCTCGAGAGATCTGTCAGCTTCCTATCTTGAGATCACGGGAGAAGACTCCCCAGGAGCCGCTCAGCAGGTCACACCAGCTCCAGAGACTACAGTGGATCCTCCGGCGACAGGCACTCACTAGTCCTCAGTTGCATCGTCGGAGATCGCACCTGAGCAGTCAGCACAGACAGTCACCACACCTCCAGCTGCCGTTCAGACGGATGCCATATCCCTAGCAGAGGAAGTTACAGTGGTAGTGTCCTCTCCAGTTCAGACTCAGCCGGCAGAGGCTGCAGCAGTAGTGTCCCTAGTGGCACTTGCAGTGACATCGTCCCCCTCGTCTCGAGTATTCACTCATCGGGTTCCCAGGCCCGCTACCACTGAGGCAGGACCGTCAGAGGCACCAGCTGAGCCTCAGGGAGAGTCAGTTGCGATCACAGCTCCAGAGGTGACAGTGACAGCTCCAGAGACCACCCCAGCTGCACCTACACCGACAGAGGCCGAGGCAGATGATGAGTCAGACGAGTCAGACCTTCAGGACTTCATCATGCTGGATCGCAGAGCTGCAGCTTCTTCGCCTTCTTCTCCAGCCCCAGACTCTTAGTTTTTGGTGCTCGACGCCAAAGGGGGAGAGAGGGTCGAGTATAGAGATAGGGGGAGGGTTTTGGATCTTTGTATGCTTTATTTCCCCGTACTCTTTCATCATGTCTACTTTTATGCATTTGTCTATATGTGTGATGTGATGATGATTGATGTTTATATGGTTGCATGTGACAAACTCTTGATTATCTCTAATATATCTTGTGAGTTGTCTCATGGTTCATGATATATCTCTTTGCTTAACGTCATTTGAGCTTCCGCGCTTTACTCCGAAACATCCTTTGAGAATATCATGAGGTACTGCTTTTTCTTTCATATTCATAAGTACCATGTTTTGTGATTTGGTTTGGATCAGCAAGTATGCTTCATTACAACTTAACTAACCCTTGCTCAACCATTCCGAGTCACCATAAAATCTAAACCAAAACTCTTATCCATACTCGAGGTTCTATTGTCGTCAATCACCAAAAAGGGGGAGATTGAAGAATCATGGCCCTAGTTGGTTTCGGTGATTAACGACAATTAGAGATTATTATGGCTAACGTGTGTTTTGCAGAGGCTATGCGTAGCTTAGCCATAGTGACCAAGGAGAGTGGGCCCTAATGGTCATCACTTAGCCCCCAAGATGGATATCGTTTTGGTTTTCAGGAGACATGATGAAGACCCTAGAATGATAGGCTAAGTGCCATAAGGAGATGAAGGGCACTTAGAAATAGATAGGGCTTCTCTTTTTACCTTTGACCGTACTATGAAGAGGGGTTGAGATTAGTAGCTTGACTTAGGAAAGCTTCATGACTTAGGTGTGGTGCACACTTGACTTACTTAGCTCTAAGCAAGCCTATGGTGACCGTAAGATAGTCTAGAACAACTTCCATTTTTATCGCGACGAAAAACGGTGTTGTCAAAATCGTTTTCTGGGCGTCGGACGCTCCTGGCAGGGGCGCCGGATGCTGTCCGTCGCGTCGGACAAAGGCGCCGGACGCTGGGTGATTGAGTCCATAGCGTCCGTCGGCCTTCCAGAGGGGTTGTTTTCTGGCTAAGTCTTTCAGGGTCCGTCGGACGCTGTCCGTCGGCCAGGCGTCGGACGCTGGGAAGAGCGTCCGTCGACCTTCCAGAGAGGGTGTTTTTCAACCCTAGCCAGAACTTAGCGTCGGACGCTGTGGATGAGCGTCCGGCGCCCAGTGACGTAGCGTCCGTCGCTGGGAACAGTGTGTCAGAACTAGCCGTTGGGCAGGGCGTCGGACCGTCCGTTGCCTAGGCGCCGGAGCGTCCGTCGCCCAAACCATGAACAGAAACTAGCCATTGGGTATGCGACGGACCGTCCGTCGCCTAGTCGACAGAGCGTCCGTCGCCAACTTAAAATGTCAGCCCGAGGCAGTTTTCAGAGGGTCTATTTATAGCCCCTCCCACTTCTCTCCCACCTTGCCTTTGCTCTTTTGAGTTGCTGAGTTTGTTGAGAAGGTTGGGAAGAGAGCAAGAGCCCTAGAGAGAGAGAGTGATTAGTGAATCCATCCATCCTCTCTCTAGTTCATCCAAGAGTTCAAGTGTGCATCCTCTAGTTGTGAAGCTTGAGTGAGTCAAGCGAAGATCGAGGCTTGTTACTCTTGGTGATTGACATCACCTAGACGGTCCGGTGGTGCTCGGAGGAAGGTGATCGTCGGAGGATTGTCGGCGGCCCTTCTCCATCGACGTTTGTGATCGGTTGTGGGCGATTCACCGAGCCGGAGTGGCGAAGAATCAGCCCGTAGAGAGCACTCATCCCTTGCGCGGGATTGAGGGGGAGCTATACCTTGCGAGGTGCTCCAACGAGGACTAGGGGGGAGTGTCGACTCCTCGATACCTCGGCAAAACATCGCCATGTCAAGCATCTCTTTTCCTAGCTCTTTATTACCGCATTACTTTCCGCACTTGTCTTTCAATTCATACTAGAATTGTGTAGGAAGTTTTCGCTTTCCATTGACTTGCTACCGCTTTCTAGCTAGGACACACAAGTGGTAGGCACTAGGGGGTTAATTGGCTCTTTATAGGTTTAATTCTTGTTTAGAAATTAAAAAGAGCCCAATTCACCCCCCTCTTGGGCATCTTGATCCTTTCATCCCTTCTTATGCATCACACCATGACATGAAATTATTTCAAATGGATGTGAAACATGCATTCTTGAATGGTTTCATAAATGAACTTGTTTATGTCAATCAACCTCCCGATTTTGAGGGCCCTAGATATCCTAACCATGTCTATATGTTGTCCATGGCGCTCTATGGACTCAAAGAAGCTCCTCGAGCTTGGTATGAGAGGCTAAGGGACTTCCTCTTGGAGAAGGGTTTCACAATTGGGAAGGTTGACACCACTCTCTTCACCAAGAAGCTTCAAGGGGAAATTTTTATTTGTCAAGTATATATGGATGACATTATATTTGGCTAGACAAATGAAGAACATTGCAAGGAGTTTGGTGACTTGTTGTCAAAAGAATTTGAGATGTCGATGATTGGTGAGCTCACTTTCTTCCTTGGGTTTCATGTGAAGTAATTGAGAGAGGAGACCTTCATCTCTTAAGAAAAGTACACTCATGATGTTCTCAAGAAATTCAAGATGGAAGATTGCAAGACAATCAAGACACCAATGCCTCTTAATGGACATCTCAACCTAGACGAGGGAGGTAAACCGGTTGATCCAACTCTTTACCACTCTATAGCTTGCTTTACTTGACCGTATCTAGGCCCAATATCATGTTTACTTTGTGCATGTGTGCTAGATTTCAGGCTAAACCTAAGGAATCATATTTAAGTGCCATAAAAAGAATCTTTAGGTACATTAAGCACACCCCAAGCATTGGCCTTTGGTATCCCAAAGGAGCTACTTTGCAACTCGTAGGCTATTCCAATTTGGATTATGTGGTTTGTAGAGTTGATAGGAAGAGCACTTCCAGAGGGTGCCATTTTCTTGGAGCATCACTTGTGTCATGGTCAATGAAGAAGCAAAATAGTGTGGCTTGGTCCACCGTCGAGGCAGAAAAATAGTTGTCGGTGCTTGTTGTGCACAAATCTTATACATGAATCAAACACTCTTAGACTATGGTATAGAACTTAAAAAAGTTCCACTCTTGTGTGATAATGAAAGTGCCATGAAGTTAGCAAACAACCTAGTTCAACACTCTCACACCAAGCACATTGATATCCTTGATCACTTTCTTAGAGAGCATGTTGCAAACAAGGATATTTCACTAGAAGGTGTAAGGAGTGAGGACCGATTAGCGGATATCTTCACAAAACTGCTTGATGAATTAACCTTTTGTAGGTTGAGGAATGAGCTAAATGTGCTTGACCTTTCCAACTTCACTAAAAGATGACCATGTGTTGACCATTGCATTCATATGTAATATAACATGTTTAATTTTGAGTAATGCATATTGGTTTGTCTAACTTAGTTAAGATAACCGCCCTCAAAGCAAGTGAAAAGCTTAATCGGGGTTTAAACTTGACAAGCAACTAGATTCAAATTCTCATATCGCATTGCATATGCATGTGTGTTGCTTTGTCGTTCCTTTTTGGTTAAGTTTTGAGCATATACTGAGTTTGCTCACATTTTGGGGGAGCATTCCAAGCTCATGACCTTCAAGTACCTAGTGTGGCCTCATGGTGCTTCTCGTCCTTTTTAATCTCTTAATTATTTTCATTAAAATTTATGGTTAAATCCTATGACAAACAATTTCAAATTTGAGGGTTTGAGAGATGGTTCCAAATCAAGTCCAGCTGGCATTTATTTGTGTCTTGTTTGAGTTGGAACTTGGTTGGGAGAAAGCATCGTGATGAAGCATTGAGAAAATAACAAAAAAAGTCACACCAGACGCACCCACTAGATGCACTTGACGTCCGGTGCCTAGAGTCTAGTGCTCCGGGTTCTATGTGCTAAGTAGCACCAGACGCGCTGGGTCCTCCCAAGTGTAGCGTCCGGTGCCCAGCGCCCGGTGGTTCTCCCCGCGCTGAAGCTAGGCATTGGATGCGTCCGGGGCCTCTGGGAGCTCTCTAGATTCTCACCGGACACTCCTGTTCTAGCGTTCGGAAGTCACACCGGACGCGTCTGGTGCCCCTTTGAATCACAACATAAGTTTCCAATCTCACCGTTGGTTTTCGGCTACATGTTTTCATTCGTTCCGTACACCGTTCCACCGCCATGTTGTCGCCTCCCTGCTCACCCTCACCCACGCCCTCCATGCTCGCTCGCCCTCAGTGGTGACCCCATGCTACCGGTGACTTTACGCCACCATCCACACCAGCCTATGCACGCCATCCCATCGAGCAGCGCCGCCGCCCTAACTCTACAAGAATGCCTTACTAGATTTCCATGTTCATCGAGGTAGCATTGCCATCTAATTTTATTTCTTATCTATGTGGTTTGCTTCTGAATAGCTTTCTTGCTTCTTTGGTTACTCACAAATGTTATATACATCTCTCTATTCTATCGAGCAGCGAGTCAAGCAGTTTCAGTGGCCATGAGAAGTGTCAGAGAACATGGGGCCAAGCCCGCGAGTATGGATTTAGGCCAAGCCTAACGAGTGACCGGAAAGTGACTTGGGGATTCTCTTGTAGTGTCAGGGATAGTCAGGAGTTTCTCAGTTCTTTTTTAGTGGCAATGGATTCTCAGTGGTACTAGTAGTGGGCTTTGTGTGGGTTAGTTGGTGCTAGTGGTTTCTTGGTAGTTGTACTTCTCTGCAGTTCTTCTTTGTGTCTCCTATGGCACGGGTGAAGAACGTCAGTCGTTCCCTTCCTAGCGGTGGCGGTGAGGAGCCTCCACCTCCACCTCATCCTCCCACTGCCAAGGAAAAGGGCAAGGGCCACGTGAAGATTACAACAAAGAAGTGATGATGATTCCTAGACCCAGTGGCAACAACAGCACTAGCAATGGTAGAGGCCGTAGAGCAGGCTGAGAGGGGGTGGTCGAGGAGGAGCTCTTAGGATTGGTTCACCACCACCCCTAGCACAGAAAGAGATAGAGACGGCAGAGCAGGCAGAGCCCACCGAGGCTACAAAGGAGATTGAGTAGCCCAAGGAGGAGCAACCGCACCGGGTCACCCACTCTCGCTCCAAGGTGCCACCCCGGCCTGACGGTTAGAGACATGGGAACCACGTACCTCCCTGACCATGTGGACCTCCTCCACTAGTCCGGCATGACCTGATGACCGCCAGCACTCGAAGGGTTCAGGAGTTGTGCTTCGTCGACTTCCACATTTGGTTCCCTCCGACTCGAGACGAAAAGGCATCTTCTATGTTCTAATTCAGCAGAGGCAAATTTAAGTTAGGTCATGATAACGGTGAATGAATGTGCAACCAATGGATTTCTATGCCCCCAAGATGGTTATCGTTTTGGATTTCAAAGGAAGGCGGCGAAGACATAGATTGATCTAGGTCTAAGTGTCAAAGGAGTTGAGAGACACTTAGAGTAGATTAGGTCTTTGTTTTTACCTAGCTTTGACTATACTATTAAGGGATATTAGAATGAGTAGCTTGACTTAGGTAAGTCTCATGGAGTAGGTGTGGTGCACACTTGTCCTACATAGCCCTAAGTGAACCTAGGTTGACCCTAAGATTAGTCGGAACAACTTCTATTTTCAGCGAAACTCGATTGAGAGTAGTTTTGTGGGTTTAAGGGGCACCGAACACTAGTGCAACTGGCATCGGACACGTCCGGTGCAGTCAAGTGATGAGGGTTTGGCACAAGACTCAGCCCCAGTGAGTCACTAGACACGTCCAGTGCTCTTAGAGAGCGTTCATGGAAGCACCAAACTCTGGCACCGGACTCTGAGTGCCTTAGAGGGTCGCACCCGGTGTAGTGGTCCGATGCATTTCCAATAAGGTACCAAAGTCACCGGACGTGTCCGGTGGCTAGGCACCAGACGTGCCGTATCGTTCGGTGGCCTTCTAGTGAAGTTACAGAGCGTGCACAGTAGCACCGGACGCGTCCAGCACCGGAGCGTCCGGTACTCACTTAATTTGAACAGTGACTAGCCGTTGGGCAAGCACCAGATGCGTCTGGTGCCCCACACCAGAGCATCCAATGCTCATTAAAATTGCAGAATTTGTGCCCAATGGGTATGTTTGTGTGGGGGTATTTATACCCCTTCCATTGCTCTCTTCTCTTTCCTTTGCTCATTCCATCAGCTGAGAGACACTTGGAGAGTGTGATAGAGAGGAAGAGCCCTAGTGAGGAGTTGAGTTTTGCTAATCCCCTTGATTAGAGCACTCATTAGTGATTGGAGAGAAACAAAGTGTGCTTGTATGAGTCAAGTGAGAACTCTAGCTTGTTACTCTTGGTGATCGACAACACCTAGAAGGCTTGGTAGTGATAGGAGACTTGGTGACCATCCGTAGGCGATTGAGGATGGCCCAACTCCACATGTTATCGATTTTGGGTGATTCACCAAGCCAGAGAGGCAAAGAATCAGCCCGTAGTGAGCACTTGGTCCTTGCGCAGATCAAGGGGGAGCGATACCCTTGAGAGGGTGCTCCAACGAGGACTAGGGGGAGTGTTGACTCCTCGATACCTTGAGAAAACGTCGACGAGTCAAACTTTCTCTCCTTTCTCCTTCTCTCTTACTTGTAATTTCATTCAAGCTTTACTTTCATGCTTGATTAGAATTGCATAGGGTGTTGCTCTACTTGTGCTTGTTTAGTTTCAATTCCTAGCTAAGTTGGCACACTTGTAGGCACTAGGGGGTAATTAGCATTAGAATAGGTTTTAATTCTTGCTTATAAATTAAAAGAAGCTCAATTCACCCCCCCTTATGGGCATCTTGATCCTTTCAGCCATATACATCATCTCTACCTAATCACTTACCTCTTTTCTATCCTAGGACAATCCTGTTTCTTAATTTAAGTTCACCCACATTCCCATCGAAATCGATATCTCACAATACTCCTAGGTGAAAGCTACATCAATAGTTGTGTGATTGATGTTTATTTTGTTTTCCATTGTAAATTTCAACACTAAGACTAACTTTCATCTCAAATGAAACACATTAGTTCACTAATGTTCTAATTCAATTACCAAAACCCAAATGGGTCTTTTAAAATGGCACATAGCCATAGAGCATGATGCACATTAGCCAAAGTTTGATAGAATGCTCAAGCATTTGAAGGGGTCACTTTGATTAGGATCTAGCTACTCAAGATAATTCATTGTGATGTTGCTCCTTGTCAAGTCCCACTACCGTTTTAGCAGTCTGACATTCAATGCATTATTGAAACAATTATCCTCAAATTCCCTCAATGCCAATTACCAAAATCACATAATGAGGAAAAAACACTTTGGATTGGGCTTGGATATTTATAGACCTATACATGTGTGCGACAGAAGGATTGTGCTAAAATGTATGTGTGCCCAAAGTATGGTGAATGCAAAGACGATGTAGAGAAAAATAAGTGGGTTCCTCAGAAGGTTTTGTCACACTTCTGAGGATTGTCACACTTGGATATTTATAGACCTTCTAAGGATTGTCACACTTGGCTATTTTTTTTCTCATGGTAGTACTAATTATTAGTTTGCAAAAATGAGGTGGTGATGTGTATCATCTCATTTTATTTTTTAAACCAAACAAAACATTAATGAGTGAGAATGATGATATCTCATTCCATAGACTAAACATCTTATAAATAATCTATAGATGATTACTTTAAGAGATTATGAAACATACCAAGAGGGTATACTACCTCCATTCGGGAAAGAATGTAACTATGAGAATCGTGTCAGTCAAGATAGCTCATGTTTAACCAACTTTATATTAAATACTATTAATATTTATGTTTTTAAATAATTTTATTATAAAAATTTATTTTATAACTAAGCTAATGATACTTATTTCATGTAATGGATGTTAGTATTTTTTTATATAAAATCAGTTAAAGTTTAAAATATTTAACTTCTTAGAAAACGATAATTACATTATTACAAGGACGAAGGTAGTAATACAGAAATAGTCGTGGACCTAAAGGCTACAGTACCTTTCACTCTACTGGGATAGTGTACGTCGTTCACAGAAATAATTGACCTTTCAAGAAACGTGCGCAATATACCAAGTGATACCCAGCGGCTCGTTGTAGCAGTGCTTCCGTCGCGGGCATTCATTACGCGTGGGCCCGAGCTCTGAGCCAACGGCAGCCACCAAAAATTATACTACCAATAAATAATTCCGCAGCCACCAAGCGCTGAGGCTCCGACAACACATTGGGATAGCGACGTCTCCTAGGGACATGGGTCCACTGACCAAAAGCCTTT
Organism: Microstegium vimineum; assembly: GCA_022036555.1. Taxonomy (NCBI): domain Eukaryota; kingdom Viridiplantae; phylum Streptophyta; class Magnoliopsida; order Poales; family Poaceae; genus Microstegium; species Microstegium vimineum. The sequence goes on along the minus strand of CM039119.1, from coordinate 48,302,809 downwards.
TGTAACAGAGCTATCAAATCCAACAATGGAACTGGATTCTGGAGAAGGGAACGGAAAACATGAAGTAGCCAAGAATTAGGCATGCGAGCTAGCGTATTGTATTCTATAAGATAATACGTACTCACGGTCCCGGGTTAGCTTAGAAAATTAGGTTGTGACTTGTGAACGAATCTGCATGCGATAACACTGATTAATAAGTCGTATACGAAAATTCGTCTGACTGAAGTTATGCATAAACCTAACTGTAGTCAGGAGAATGCTAGGAACAACATTATTGAGTGTGTATGCTAGGAACGATATTCAGTGAATAATTTATCGATTACTCCAGCTTTAATAACATCGATTTATTATGAGTACTTATGAGTACTTCGAATAATTGTTGAAAATTTTCAAAGTAAAAGGTGGAATTTATTTTTGATCGGCCAGGAGGTGGCAGAAAAGTACTCTACATTCTTTTGTGTAGAAATATATGTTGTAATTACCCAAAGTTTTGGTTCAAACGTAGTACATCTATTTTGAAATCAGGCGCAATACACGACATTGCAAAAATATAACATAGCCTGCAACTATGTTTGTTTTCTTGAAATGTAGTGTCCTTTAAAATACTCCAAAATTTGTAAATCATGAGCAAATAATGGTCACAGTATCACGAAATATATTAGACAAATTTAATCAGTGAGATAGGTCTAATTTGTGTTTATTGCAGCAGCAAACCTGTTTTTTTCGAATGACCCCCTCGAGCGAAATTTGTAAAAGAGAGCTTTCAGTGCTATCACATTTTTTTTTACAAGACAGTGCTATCACATTGATGTGGACAAGACTTTGAGCCAATGGCGCTCTAAAAATACAACCCCAAAAAGAAGCGACCCGGTTTAGTTCTCCATGAACGTATTTCAAGTTCACCTAATTCATTTGAAAAGAGTATAAACATTTTGGATTTCAAATAGATATTTAAAAATATGACTTTGCTATATGGTACATCTAATGATTGTGAGACTTCCGTTAATTAGATTGGATGGTTAGAATCGTCTAGTACTTTCGAAGAGGTAATAACTGAAATATATAATTATTTATTATTGTTTTTAAAAATAGGATAAATAAGAAAAAATTTAGATATTTTTTTAATAATTGATGCATGTGCGATCGTGGTATCTTTTTATTTGGTAATATACGTCTAGTAGCGTGTAAGGCTGTAAGCTTTTTTTTTTTACACGTAATGGCTCCTTATTCGCAAGAGCATCGTCGTGTTAGCTCAATTTTTTAATATACATTTATGCATAGAAACGTGTACCTCTCCTGTTAGCTAACGTGTCCGACTTATGTAGAGAATTATTTTATTGATATTGATGTGCATGATTTTTTCAACTGTTATGAATTTTTCATATGCATCTTAAATATTTTTTAATCGCACACGTAACATATTTTGTGCTCACAATGTTAACGATTTTTCTTAGTTAATGTTAATTGTTGCACCTGGCCATAGCTCAAAAAAAGAAAAAAAAATCACTCAGCGGCCTTGTCCTGCATGTCCTGTTCGCTTGGCTTATCAGCTGGCTTAAGCCGGCTTATGAGCCATCGAAACAGTATTTTTGTCTCATAATAAAACAGCAAAAAACAGCACCAACCGGCTTATCAGCCACCAAAACGATCAAACGAACACGCGAGGACATCAGGCTGTTAGACCGCGCTTCCAGCGCCGTGAGTTGCTAACACTAGTTGGTGCGCACAAACAAAGAAGTGTCTGCCTACTTCTTTATTCTCCTGTGATTTTAGGATTTGGGAATATTTTTTTCTTTTCTTAAATTATATTTATTTATTTAGCTAATTTAGAAAATATAAATATCAATGACTTAGATTCATTTGAGTTATTTCCTCGTACTATGCAGTGGTACGGTGGAGCCTAAGCTAAAATCAAGAGGGGGCCAATTCCATCATCTCCATGAGCAAGAGAAGCCAACACGTAAGATGAAAAATGAGATGAATTGTGCTTGTGCATGTAAAACTCGTTCGATGACAACGTGGATTATCTCCTACGTCATTCAATAAAAATGTCAGCCAATGCTTTAAGAAAAGAAATGATTGCTAGCCGTAATGAGTACCAAATGCAGGTAGGCCGGGTTGAAAAGTGAAAACCGACAGAAACAGGCAATAAAAACGGAGTAAAATTAAACAGAATCGATCGGAAGACGCAAAGTTAAACCAGGATAATGGTCACATGCTGAATCTATTATGATCTAAAATCAGCTCTTAGACACAACCTCACAAATATACATCATCATTCATCAATCAAGTTAATATGTCACAAGTGGAATAGAGTTCCTGCAGGTTGCAAACCAGGAGGCAGTGCGGCCCAGTTGCACGGCAACAGCACCAGGCACAACGATAGTTTCTTTCGTATGCGTCTGTTCGCACACGGCAATAACAAGGAAGCAGCCAGCAAACAGGGAAGTCTCTAACAGGCCGCAATGGAGCTGAGGGCGCACAGAAGGACATTTGACTGTTCAAAGAAATCCCTTAGGCAAGGTATAACACCCTAAAGTTTACATTTTTCAAAATAGATTAAAAGTAATTGGAAAGCATTTTTGTGGTCATTTAAACATAGGGAAAATTAAATAAGTTTTCACAAAATAAAAGTTAGCACAATAGTAGAAACATTTTTGTTGCATTCATTCTGGTGCATAGGGTTTTATATTGTTTGGTTTATTCAATTTCAAACTAGAAATTGAAATTGGTGTTTGAAAATGGTTTGAATTCTTGAAAAATGAAAAAAAAGAAAAATAATTTCCCCTTCTCTCTCTCTCTTATTTCCTTTCTGGCCCAACTCTTCCCCCCCCCTCTCTTTTCCTCCGCATGGGCTTTGCCCGGCCCAGTCACGCCGGCCCAGTTCTCCCTCCCGCACTGCACCACCTCCCACCCCGCTGACAAGCCGGTCCCGCCTGTCGGATCCATCCCCCTCCCCTTTCCTTTCTTCTTTCCCTCTCCTTCCTTTCTCCTGCGCCGACGAATCCTCCTCGGCCGAGCACGTTTGGAGCAGGGAATCCTCCCCAACCGCACGCGTTTCAGCTCAGCTCTGCCCCGACGTGTATGACCCACCTGGTAGCCGCCCACCGGCCCTTTCCTTCTTCCTCCTCCCCTCCCTTTCCTTCCCTGCGCACCGCCGGTTTCCTTCTCAGCCGAACGCAACTGAAGCAAGAGATCCCCCCTTCCCTTCGCGGCTACACCTCCGGGCTATAAAAGCCGAGCACCCGCACCTACCTCCCTCAGCTCGCCCTCTCGAAGCCCTGCAGAGCCTCCAGCGCCGCCGCAGACCGAGCAGAGCCGCCGCCGCCGTCGTCCCGCGGTTGCCAAGCATTTCCGCTCCGCCTTCCTGTTCCCCGAGCTTCGCGTTGTGGTAAGCAAAGTCCCAGGAGCTCGCTCTCCCTTTCCCAACCTCTCTGCTTCGCTGTTCCACGCTCGCCGTCGTGCCGAGCCGCTGTGCCGCGAGCCCCGTCGCACGTCGCGCGCAATCGAGGCATCTGAATCTGAAAAAGTGAGAATTATGAAAGTTGTAGACAATTTCATAAGATTTCCATCCATGTAAATTTCACATTTGTTTGACTTTTGGAACGTGAGATATGACTGTTTTACAGTACCGCTTGTAAGGTTCAGATTTCAGAAAGTTATGCTCAATCATGTGTTTCAATGAACAATTAATCTAAAGGTCATACTATGTGTTTTGGATGACAGATGGCCGCAAGAGGTGGTAGAGGCAGAGGCCGTGGTAGGGGTGCACCACCAGTACCGCCACCACCACCGCCACCACCACCAGCACCCCCGGCCATGACTATGGAGCAGTTCATGGTAGTGCAGACACAGTTGATGCAGACGATGATGCAACACCTTCAGAATCATCCTGCACCACTACCACCGCCACCACCACCTGTCTAGCCACGTGACAAACGTGGAGAGTTTATGAAAGGTCGCCCTCCGGTGTTCACCCATGCTTCTGAACCCCTGGAGGCGGACGATTGGTTGAGAGCTGTGGAGAAGCAGCTGAATATCGCTCAATGCAATGAGCGTGAGAAGGTGCTCTACGCATCCGGCCAGCTGCAGGGTGCTGCTCAAGATTGGTGGGACTCGTACATGTATGGACGTCCCAACAATGCACCAGAGGTATCTTGGCAAGAGTTCACGGATAGCTTCAGGTCTTACCATATTCCTGAAGGCATAGTGGAGCTCAAGCAGGAGGAGTTCAGAGCTCTGAGGCAAGGGTCCATGACAGTGGCGGAGTATCAAGACAAATTTGCACAGTTCTCCTCATGAGGTTGCCAACGACGCTGACAAGCAGCATCGCTTTCTGAAAGGTCTCTATGATGGCTTGCAGTTGCAATTGATGTCCAATATCTACCCCAACTATCAAGCCCTTGTGAACCGCGCTATTGTAATTGACAACAAGCGCAAGGTGATGGAAGCCAAGAAGAGGAGGCTTCAGGGACCAACATCAGGAAGTAACACCCGCCAGCGTCCCAACCCCCCACAGAACTTCCAACAGAGGTACCAGGGTTCGAACAATCAGTGGAACCGTGGTCAGACCCCGTAGCGCAGTCAGTTTCCGCAGCGTCCACAGAATCAGCAGCAGACTGTACCACAGGCGCCACGTCAGGGGAACCCCAATGCTACTCCAATGAAGAACAATGCTCCCAACACCCCCAATAGGTGTTTCCGTTGCAACAAGGAGGGGCACATGTCCTACAACTGTCCCGACAAGCAGAACCCACAGACACCTTAGAACTAGAGCAATCAGCAGAGGGGAAGACAACAGCCACCAGCCAACACTGGAAGGGTGAACCACGTGTCGGCAGATACTGCACAGGAGACTCCTGAAGTTATGATGGGTACGTTCAGTATCAACTCTATCCCCGCTACTGTACTTTTTGACTCTGGAGCATCGCATTCTTTCATTTATGAAGCTTTTACTAGAATGCATGATATTTCATTACGTACCATGAAAACCCCCATATTAGTAAGCTCACCGGGAGGGACTCTGTCTGCAAGTTACTATAGTCCTTCAACTAGTGTGCAACTAAGGGGGTAGCCTTTAAGGTTGAACCCATTGTGCTGAGGACAGCTGGTATTGATCTCATTCTGGGGCTAGATTGGATGAAATGACACAAGGCAGTGATTCAGTGCCAAGAGAAGGTTGTTATCCTGACATCACCTGCAGGGGATAAAATCAGTGTGGAAGTTGTTTTGAAAGCTCCTCCGGCAGCTACTGTGAATCAGCTGGATGATGACAGCCACGAACCTGAATCAGTTGTTGATGAGTTCCCAGATGTTTTTCCCGATGACTTGCCAGGTATGCCACCCGACCGAGACATTGAATTTCTTATTGAGCTTTTGCCTGGTACTGCACCTATTGCTAAGCGTCCATATAGGATGGGGGTTAATGAGTTAGAAGAACTTAAGAAACAGTTGCAAGAGTTACAAGAGAAGGGTTTCATACGTCCTAGCTCTTCACCTTTGGGAGCTCCGGTGATCTTTGTTGACAAGAAGGATGGTACACAACGGATGTGTGTGGATTACCGTTCGCTCAATGAGGTGACTATCAAGAACAAATACCCTCTACCAAGGATTGATGACTTGTTTGATCAGTTGAAGGGAGCTTGTGTGTTCTCTAAGATCGATCTTCGATCGGGATACCACCAGTTGAAGATCCGTGCCTCTGACATACCTAAGACTGCATTCACTACAAGATATGGGCTATATGAGTACACTATGATGTCGTTTGGGCTAACCAATGCACCTGCCTACTTCATGTACTTGATGAATAAGGTGTTCATGGAGTTTCTTGACAAGTTTGTGTTAGTGTTCATTGATGACATTCTAGTCTACTCCAAGAATGAGGAAGAACATGCAGAGCATCTCAGGTTGGTCTTGCAGAAGCTCAGAGAACACCAGTTGTATGCCAAAAGGAGCAAGTGTGAGTTTTGGTTGAGGGAAGTGTCTTTCCTAGGACATGTTATATCCAATGGAGGGATAGCAGTGGATCCAAGTAAGGTGGCAGATGTGTTGAATTGGAATCCACCTACCAGTGTGACTGAGATTCGTAGTTTCCTTGGACTGGCTGGTTACTACCGGAGATTCATTGAAGGTTTCTCCAAGCTTGCTAAACCAATGACTGCATTGTTAGAGAAGAATGCTAAGTTTGTATGGTCTGAGAAGTGTCAAACTAACTTTGAGGAATTAAAGGAGCGGTTGACCACAGCGCCAATGTTGATATTGCCAGACCTGAGTAAGAGCTTCTCCATATATTGTGATGCATCACGTCTGGGTCTTGGTTGTGTGCTTATGCAAGAAGGCAGAGTTGTTGCTTATGCATCGAGGCAGTTAAGGAAGCATGAGTTGAATTATCCTACACATGACTTGGAGTTAGCAGCTGTGGTACATGCACTGAAGATCTGGAGACACTACTTGGTCGGTCACAAGAGTGATATTTACACGGATCACAAGAGTTTGAAGTACATTTTCACCCAGTCAGATCTGAACTTGAGACAACGCCGTTGGTTGGAATTAATCAAGGACTATGATTTGGAGGTACATTATCACCCTGGAAAGGCGAATGTTGTGGCAGATGCCCTCAGTAGGAAGAGTTATGCCAATGAAGTACACCTGGAGATACAGTCTAAAGAGTTGTGTGCTCAGTTAGCGCATCTCAACTTGGGTTTTGTTATAAATACTATGGAGTTAGTTTTGGAACCTACCTTGGAACAGGAGATACGCAAGGGCCAGTTGGAAGATGAGAAACTGAAAGAGATTGCCAAGAATATTGTGATTGGTAAGGCACCAGGTTTCAGTCTGGATGACAATGGTACCCTTTGGTTTGGTAAGAGGTTATGTGTACCTAGAGTGAAGGAGATCCGTGAGACAATTCTACGAGAGGCTCATGATTCAGCTTACTCTATACACCCGGGAAGTACCAAGATGTATTTGGACTTGAAGGAGAAGTATTGGTGGTATGGACTAAAGAGGGATGTTGCAGAGTATGTGGCAGTGTGTGATACATGTCAGAGAGTTAAGGCAGAGCACCAGAGACCGGCAGGATTGTTGCAACCGATGAAAATTCTAGACTGGAAATGGGAAGAAGTTGGTATGGACTTCATAGTGGGTTTGCCCCGCACACAAAGTGGTTATGATTCGATATGGGTAATTGTGGATCGGTTGACAAAAGTTGCTCACTTCTTGCCAGTCAGGACCACCTACACCGGACCAAGGTTAGCAGAGCTATACATGGAAAAGATAGTGTGTATGCATGGTGTTCCTAAAAAGATTGTTTCCGATAGGGGTACTCAGTTCACATTACACTTCTGGCAGATGATTCACAGGTCCCTTGGAACCAAGCTGAACTTCAGTACAGCCTATCACCCGCAGACAGATGGTCAAACAGAAAGAACCAACCAGATACTGGAAGATATGTTGAGAGCTTGTGCACTGCAAAACGGGACTAGTTGGGATAAGAGTTTGCTATATGCTGAGTTTTCGTACAACAACAGTTACTAGAAAAGTCTAAAGATGGCACCGTTTGAGGCTTTGTATGGAAGAAAGTGCAGAACCCCTTTGTTCTAGAATCAGACAGGAGAAAGTCAAGTGTTTGGACCAGATGTGTTGAAGAGTGCAGAGGAACAGGTGCGAACTATAAGAGAAAACTTGAAAGTAGCACAGTCCCGTCAAAAGAGTTATGCTGACACCCGTAGAAGAGATCTGGCCTTCAAAGTAGGTGACTACGTCTACCTAAAGGTGTCACCTATGAGAAGTGTAAAGAGGTTCAATATGAAGGGTATGTTAGCACCCAGATATGTTGGTCCCTTCAAGATAGTGGAACAACGTGGTGAAGTAGCTTATCAGCTGGAGTTACTTGAGAGCCTAGCAGGTGTGCATGATGTCTTTCATGTGTCACAGTTGAAGAAGTGTTTGCGTGTGCCAGAGGAGCAGATACCCTTGGTAGAGTTGGAAGTTAAGGAATATCTCACCTATGAGGAATACCCGATAAAGATCTTGGAAATGGCAGAAAGAGTCACAAGGAGCCGAGTCATCCGTATGTGCAAAGTTTAGTGGAATCGGTATTCAGTGGACGAGGCAACTTGGGAAAGAGAAGAGGATCTGAAAAAGACATACCCGCAGTTGTTTGAGTAAGCCAGCTGAATCTCGGGACGAGATTCCTTTAAGGGGGGTAGATTTGTAACACCCTAAAGTTTGCATTTTTCAAAATAGATTAAAAGTAATTGGAAAGCATTTTTGTGGTCATTTAAACATAGGGAAAATTAAATAAGTTTTCACAAAATAAAAGTTAGCACAATAGTAGAAACATTTTTGTTGCATTCATGCTGGTGGATAGGGTTTTGTATTGTTTGGTTTATTCAATTTCAAACTAGAAATTCAAATTGGTGTTTGAATATGGTTTGAATTCTTGAAAAATGAAAAAAAAGAAAAATAATTTCCCCTTCTCTCTCTTTCTTATTTCCTTTCTAGCCCAACTCTTTCCCCCCTCTCTTCTCCTCCGCATGGGCTTTGCCCGGCCCAGTCACGCCGGCCCAGTTCTCCCTCCCGCACTGCACCACCTCCCACCCCGCTGACAAGCCGGTCCCGCCTGTCGGATCCATCCCCCTCCCCTTTCCTTTCTTCTTTCCCTCTCCTTCCTTTCTCCTGCGCCGACGAATCCTCCTCGGCCGAGCACGTTTGGAGCAGGAATCCTCCCCAACCGCACGCGTTTCAGCTCAGCTCTGCCCCGACGTGTATGACCCACCTGGTAGCCGCCCACCGGCCCTTTCCTTCTTCCTCCTCCCCTCCCTTTCCTTCCCTGCGCACCGCCGGTTTCCTTCTCAGCCGAACGCAACTGAAGCAAGAGATCCCCCCTTCCCTTCGCGGCTACACCTCCGGGCTATAAAAGCCGAGCACTCGCACCTACCGCCCTCACCTCGCCCTCTCGAAGCCCTGCAGAGCCTCCAGCGCCGCCGCAGACCGAGCAGAGCCGCCGCCGCCGGTGTTCCCGCGGTTGCCAAGCATTTCCGCTCCGCCTTCCTGTTCCCCGAGCTTTGCGTTTTGGTAAGCAAAGTCCCAGGAGCTCGCTCTCCCTTTCCCAACCTCTCTACTTCGCCGTTCCACGCTCGCCGTCGTGCCGAGCTGCTGTGCCGCGAGCCCCGTCGCACGTCGCGCGCAATCGAGGCAACCGACCCCGTAGTCGTGTTCGCCATCGCTCCCTCTCTCTCCCCGGTCCAATCCGCGTCGAGTTTCGTGCACCACAGCGTCGGATTTCACAGCGCCGCCACTGTCCGGCCTTGGCGCCGCCGTCTGCCTCGCATCCGGCCGCCGTGCGCCACCGCTCTCCCCCCTGTTCTAATCTTGGCCATCCATCGTGGATCAGACGGCTCACAGAGCCCTATACCCTTTCGGCCGACCGTTTTGCAAAAGAGCCCCTGTTCTTTTTAAAGCATGAAACCGCAGTCCTAAAGCGTCTTCTCCCTCTACGCTTTCAGTTCTGGAAGGCGTAATTCTTTTCGGATTTGTTTTAATTCAAAATTAAATAGAAAATCCTATTTTCAGTTTTGCCACTCAATTTTCCAATGCTTATAAAATGCTCATTTTAACTCCGATTTCATCCATTCAAATTGCGTTAGATTTGTATCGACGTAACCTACGTGTTAGTTAGTTCATAGTTCATGTTAGACAACTGTTAAATATATTTAATTGTTTAATCCCTTTTAATCTCCAGGTTAATTTATGAAACTTGCTTAGTTCTTATCTTCTTCGTTATAGCTCTATTTTTCGTGATTCGAACGTCTATGTGATCGTAGTGATATGTAGATTAGTTTTATAAACTTTTAATCTTGTTTTATTATGGTTGGTGTACTGTTCTAATCTATAGCCTTTGTTTGCTTGCATGTGATGTCTCTGTATGATTTCATGTGATGTGGTGATCGAGTATAGACGGTGAGCAGTACGTGGGTGACCAGGAAGTTTTCTTTGAGCAGGAGCAGCAGGAACCCTTTGAGCAAGGCAAGTATTATATGAGATCTTCCTTGATGTCCTATTCATGAAGTTTTTCAATAAAATCATATGCATGTGTCTAATATTGTTACCATAGGGTTTACCTAGATTTGATTACCTTAAACCTTAAAATCCTATGGGTTACCTTTGCATATGGGTAGTTATTGCTAGTGCTCCTCTTTAACAAAGCATGATCTTTAATCTTGATTAATGACTACATGAAATGATAAAGTAAAACTTGACTTTTTAACAACATAGATTTAGGATCCTATCTGTCAGCAAAAGCTGGGACATACAGTACAACCATGAGGGCTATATGGCTCTGGCTTTAGTTCAGTAATAGGGTTACTTTCTCGCATGCGGCAGTTCACGAAAGTTGCCATTGCCGAGCGGTTGCGGGTTGCGGCCAAAGTGACTACCGATGTGTGTGTACCATCTCGGGGCTCCCGTATACCCCTTGCCCGTGGATCCGTACTGTCTGTGGTATGTCAGCGAGCCCCTTTGAAAGACTTCATAGTGTACCCTGCTCGCGCACCTCGACAATGTTTTGGGAGTTATAAACCCGAGCATATGGGTAACACGACTCATGGGTAAAGTGTACAACCCCTGTAGAGTGTTAAAAACTGGTATATCAGCTGTGCTCACGGACACGAGCGGCCCGGAAAACTCACAGAAACTTTGGTTAATTGTTAATTACCTTTATGAATCGCTTTATCAAGATATTATGTTACTTGTTCATTTGTTTACATGATCATGCAATTTAATTTGGGGGCTTAAGCATAACTTTGATCTACCACTTATAAAGTTTTGTTACAAATTAAAATGCTTATCGCAGTAACCAGTGTCATACTTTTTGAGCCTCATGAACCCCATATATACTTGTTGAGTACTATAAGTACTTACACTTGTTTACTTTCTTTTCAATATTTGGATAAAAACCCCGGATGGGTACCAGATTATCAGAGTTATGAGGAGTATCCAGAGGACTACTAGGTTTGGGGTCAACCAGTTGATGTCCCTGTGCTATGGATCTTCGCGAGAGTTATCTTATATTTCCGCTGTTATGTAATAAACATTAATAGATACTTATTCGATATGTAATAAACATTTGTGATGATACAATTTTGATAATTTGTCGGCTTATGTGTGTGACTGATCTCTGGGCACACATAAGGTTATTGCATCCTGTTTTGTCTTTAAAACTAGGTGTGACAGATTGATATCAAAGCCTTGTTGACTGTAGGACGCAAACCTAGTTAGAACTGGTTCTTAGGAATGCTCTTTTCATGCTTTTATACCTTATTATTATTTTTAAAACTATTACTCATCTCAAAATTATGTTATCTTGATTCTAACTTAGTTCTCATCTTTGTTTTTCCATAGATGGCCCACAACAAGCAGACTGCTCGCAAGTCCACTCGTCCCCCACCAAAGTACGTGCCAACGGAGCCCTGCGAGGATGAAGAAGAAGAAGTCCAAGAAGAGAGCTCAGGAGACAGTCGCTCCAGGACCCCCTCTGAGGCCCTCAGGTGGCTCCGCCCATGGTAGTAGGTAACAGCGATATCGCAGAATTGCCTATAAAAACATTTATAATTAATCTAACCATACTTATTTGGTTGTGTACATTTAGTTAAAATATGAGATTGTTTGACTTATAGGACTATGCTAGAATTTTATTCTTTTTGGATGAAGTTAGACTAGTATATTGTGTAGATCGTATTTAATGATTTAAATCTCTGACTATGGCATTTAGCAAATGGTATTTGAAATAGCTAACAGCGGAGCTAAATAACGCTATAGTGGGCTATATATAGCCATTAAATTATACATGAATACAAAAACATGACTAGTCTTAAACTTCTATATATAAGGATCTATAGCAGCAACTATAACCAGAGATTTAAAACCTTGGTCTTATTTGAAACAACTTTATGTCACAACATCTCCACCACCACATACGAGTCCTATTTTTTTATCATTTTTTTAAAAAATTGTACACAACTATGATTAAGGAGTTTTTTTTTGACAAGGACTATGATTAAGGAGTTGAGGTCTTTCTGAAAAATGAGGAGCTAAGACTTTACACCGAGGCCCATTATGGGATACTGATTTATTGTGTGTAGGCAATAAAAAGTTATTAAGCTTGCCCTATTCGGGTAAGCTGATTTTGGCTGATTGAATTGTGTTATTGAAACAAGCTAAAGCAACTTGAGAGAAGTTCAAGCTGATTTCTTTGTCAAGGCTTTTACTGTGGTTTCTTCATCAACTTAATCAAAATCCCTACCAAACAGAACATACAAGAATGGCTTTTGAAGCCAAAACCAATATAAAAATGATGAAGCCAAAGTCTTTTTATTTGGCTAGAAGCCTAAGGCACCAAAATGTAACTTTTCCAGGCTTCACCATTTTTAGCGAAGCCCAAGCCTGACAAAGAGACCCTTACTTTATCTGGTTCTATTTTTTTAGGAAACGTTGCTGGTTCTATTACAACCTGCTACAGAATTCCTAAAAGGTTGAAAGCTTGTGGGGTCTAATATTGAGTGTTAAGGTCAGTTTTATTGGGAGTTTCATTTGGGTATTCGCATTAATATGTTGTCATGTATTTAATAAGAGAGAGAAAAAATAAGTTTCATTTAGAAAAAAACTCTCTTGATACGAATATCAACTCTCTGTGAGTCAGAAAATTAAATGTCTATAAAATTATAGAATAAAACTCTTCATTGAGTGAGTATTTTCTCAAAGTTTCATTTTATTTCACATGACATGACAATTTTAAAAATAACTCGTGAAACTTGCTATTGAGACTGGCCTAATTGGTTTCCAAAATAAGGGAGTTTGCCATTGATGATGATCGAGGAGCCCTAGCTGAGCGTAGATTTGTATAAAACACAAAGCACGCAGGAACATAATAGAGCACTTTCCAAGCTGCTAGCTAACATTTCTAATGCAAATCATGATCTGTGCCGCAGTGACCGCCTAGCTATGAAGAATTATAGGGATTGCCGACTCTCTCCTCAGATGCACAATTAACCATGAATGGCAATATCAAAGAATATCATGCCCATTATTTCAGAGATTAAACTGCGTTGCTAGATTTCGTTGTCCTTCGAATCAGGACTCTGATTGGGCAACGGAGCTCGCGCACATGCTCTAATCCTCTAACCATGGCAGGAGGGCTGCAGCTTACTGTGCCATGAACCTTTTGGGTGCCTTTAGATCACGGGGATAACTTAGGAAAAATGTTGAAGCTAATTCGTTGAACTACTTTCAGCTTGTTTTAGCTTGTTTCAGCTTATTCTCTTTCACTAAATACTATTCAATGAGTCAGAATCAGCTGGCTTTTGTACTTTTGGGAACAAAGGAATTAGCTCTAACCATTCCATTGGAAAGGCAAACAAACATGTACTTTTGGTGGAAATAGAAAATGAGCTCCGAGCTCAGGAAAATCTTTCCTGTGTGGCTGTGTCGCTTACGAACTAACTTCTAGCAATAAACAAAGCTCATGTGCAGTGGTTCTACATCGTTAAAGTGCTACAAATACACAACATGAAAAGTGAGCACCCAATAGCTCTATAAACTTTTGACAAATTGCAGAACATTTGTGTGTAAATACAATTCAAAAAAATCATAACCCTGTAGACTAATTAATCATTCATTAAGTATGACATTTACATTAGTTTTCATTATTGGTCTGTCATCAACTAAGAGATATAGTACTTTTTATTTATTCTGAACATGTGATATTATTAGTGCTCACTTTCAATTTTGACGTTTTTCTCATTCCTGCATTCCAAACATATATTCCTATAAAAATTCTGTATTTTTCTATTCCTCTATTTTTTCATCTTATTCCTTTCCTATTTCTACTTTTTTCCTATTCCTATGTTTCAAACAGATCGAGGCTTAGATATAAAGATGCGTCTGATCGATACCGTGGTTCGAAACAACCGTCCAAGCGGAGAAAAACCCTTGTTGTACGTGGTTCTAATAGTGGTCAAACAGGAACAGGTCGTTGTTGTGGGCTAAACCTCGATTCTTAATTACTTAGTGGTGGGCAGCCAATATATTTTACGTCATGTACAGCAGAGTACTCAACTCGATCGATGAGTACCATCTCTTTCCCTTCTCCGCAAGTACCAATTCTGTACTGATCGACATACATATACAAAACTGTTCAACTCTATCCACATTTAATGATTTTTAGGCTCTAAAGATGCCTTCTTAATCTCTACATGGCATTAGACAACTTTTAACTATATTAATTTTATGGTATATATTTTCTCTAGAATAATTTTCTCTATAATAAAAGATAATGAGACGTCACATGTAAAATAGTAGTCCACACTTTATATGCTACTCCCTCCATCTCAAATTGTAAGTCATTCTAAGAATCTTGGAGAGTCAAAGTTTCTCAAGTTTGACCAAACTTATATAACAATATAATAATATTTATGATGTCAAATAAGTATCATTAGATTCGTTATCAATTATATTTTCATAGTATACCTATTTGATGTTATAAATCTTTATAATTTTGCCTATAATTTTTTGTTAAACTTGAGATGCTTTGACACTCTAAGATTTTAATTTACAATTTAAGATGAAGGGAGTAGTTTTTTTTAATGTACACAACCATCGATGAAGATGCCTTACCAAAATGATAAAGATGCAAGCTATATGTACGGCTATACAAAATACACTATGCAACTTGCAGACGTCCAGTAGTACTTACAATGCATGTGGTCCAATCTAAGACTTGTGTCCGTAGAGCTAGTGGGTACCTAGCCTGTACAGTGACAGAACTATCTAGATGCATGTAGATCTACAAGGTGCACCATTTGGACCCACACATTTATTGAGTTGTCATATGCCCATATATATGGCTACCAATCGCGAAAGAGCGCCACGATTGGAGGTAGAGTGTTTCTCGTAAAAGGATGTACTCCTAGACAGTTCAGTAGCTAGCTAGCTTCTCATCACCAGTGGGCAGTGGCCCTATGCCCTAGCTAGCTCT
This sequence comes from Microstegium vimineum, assembly GCA_022036555.1. Taxonomy (NCBI): domain Eukaryota; kingdom Viridiplantae; phylum Streptophyta; class Magnoliopsida; order Poales; family Poaceae; genus Microstegium; species Microstegium vimineum. Next base: position 48,287,775 of record CM039119.1, on the reverse strand, counting down.
GCCTACAAGCTAGTAGGGTCAGGCTAGTCAGTGGTGAGCTCGCTAGCCGTGCCTGAACTGCTGAAGTGTGAGTGAGCGCGCGGGCACATAGTTTATTGGAAAGCCGTTCCACGACTTGACATCCAGAATCCGTAATAAATTGGGGGTGTTTAGTTACTTTAAAATTCCAAAACTTTACTAAAATTTCAGTCACATCAAATCTTTAGACATATGTTTAAATAATTAAATATAAATAAAAAAATAACTAATTACATAATTTCTCTATAATTTATAAGATAATTTTTTTAAATCTAGTTACTTATCTATAGTTAGACAAAAATTATCAAATACAAATAAAACGCTACAAACCTTATATAGCAAACGCAAACGTTGTTGTGCTATGTAATGGAAGAAAAAACTATCAAACATTGATAGAAAATCACATGTGCCTCCGTTATCCACTTGATAGTATTTGGGTTTTCATTTAATTAATAAACATAATAAATAATAAATATAGCATTATGATCCTTTTTAGCAATCGACTCTTTTTTTTTAAAAAAAATAGCCATCAAATTATTCTTGTAGTTTTCATTGAAAATTAAATCTATCGTTGGCGAACCCTGGGTTTCTTCTTTTACAACATACATAAATAAGTTTTTTTTTAGTTATTGAAGCATAGAAACCACTTTAATCATGCAATTGGGAAAACGGTAGGCTCCCGTTGCCTTTTGATCCGTTTGCATGCATTTATCGAAGGGGTCTATTTGATTAAAAATTAAGATTAGGAATCTTAGCTCTCCTACATATTTTAAAAACTAGCAAATATGCTTGTAAGTTGCCATGAAAATTAATTTTTTCTCTCTCAACTTTGATATTGTCAACGACTCGTGCACAGTCATGATAAGATTCACATGTAAAAAAATCTTACTTGTTTAATTATATATGCTTAGTTATGGCTGCCAACATGGTGTCCTTTTAATTTTAATTTGGAGCTCTTTTGTTTTTATTTAGTACTAATGACGCAAGATTGCTTAATTTCTATTCTTATTATCCTAATTGTATCTGGATTAGAATTCTTTTTATGTTACTTTGGATGTCTCACGTCTTTGTAATAGGATATAGGATGTAGAGCTCTATTTGGATTACAATTACAACTCCTAGTTTTTAAGGTTAGATTAAAAAACTCTAGTTGTAACCTGTATGACTATATCGTGTTAGACAAGAGCTATTTTAACTTGTATATGAGCACCGGTTGTATATATAAGTCCAGACGGAAGTAATTCTCTATTGTCCAGTAGTTAGAGAGAGATGAACCTAAAAAGAATAGATGAATGAAAAAAGGTCGGAATTTTTATCTTTATTATTAGGTATACATTAAAATTTGTATCGCACACAAGAGTGAATTTGACTCGTATGAGCATGTATTATATATATATATATATATATATATATACTAGCAAATAATGTCCATGTGTTGCAACGAGAGAAAACGAAAGAATTGACGTATTGTATTTTGATTGGAGTCCTATTACTTTTCAGATGGACAAAAAACACTTGAAATTTTGCCTCTTTAGTATTAGATATAGGTATAGGTATAAGTATAGATATAATACTATTAAATGACCCCATGTATTGTAACAGGAAAAAAAATCAAACGTTAACGCGGACAAGAGTGTTGCATATTTATTTATATTTTACCCCTTTTGCTATATCTCTATGCTTAATATTTAATATTAAGTAGCTAAAATTTCAACACAACTTATTGTATTGCTATTTTTCAAGCTAAACATATGGTTTTTTAGAGTCCTGGAGTAAGGAGTCCATGGTAGAGTCCATTCCTATTTATTATTTATTTCTATTATTTTTCTTTATAATATGTGTCATTAATTTTTTCGGTTTTATATCTACCATCACGAGTCATGTTGGAATATGATTCATATTGAAAAACTATTTTTTTAGAAAGGAACCACATAGAAAAAGTACAATATTTATCTCAATCATTAGCCATGTCAAAATAGCATTCGTATGGAAAGTCGGGGTTTTTTGAGTCTGGGTTACATACATGACCCAATAGGTTTTGAAACCAGACTCCATACGATGCTAGACAAGAGCTATTGAAACTTGTATGAGCAAGGGCTATATATATAAGTTTGGACGAAAAAAGACTCTCTATTATCTGATAGTTAGAGGAAGACGGACCAACATATGACGTATTGATTCATCGATCTTAACTTCAATTGCTCTTCACTGTTGCCTTCGTCCATCAGTGCCAAGTCTTGCTTCGCGGTCAAACGCTTCAAAGCCTTCAACTTGCCCTTCATGCTTGCAACCTATCCATCAAGCCAAGTCATTCCTTTATCTTCTCCACCTTGTCACATGACTCCATTTCATGTCTCATATGCGATGAGCTCCTTCATCATCAAGTTAAACACTATCAATATGCACAAGCCATCTCTCCACCATGACTTTATTGGTTGCTCGCACTTATGTTCCTATGGACTAAATCATATGTGTATCTCACAACAAACACATATTAGTCCACCTAAATTGTTTCTCAATTACCAAAACCAAACAAGGACTTTCAACGACTAGAAGATGCTCAAGAATGGGTGGTCTGCTTACCTAGATGGATTGGACCACATGTTCCTAGGAATTGCATTTGACAGCCCCACCTCATTTGTTCCTGAACAAAATTTTCCTAGTGACAAAGAAGAAGAGGAAGCTACCGATGATGAGGTCACCCACTGAGCATTAGGAGCAAGAGGGCCAGCAACACACGCAGTACACGTAGCATAGTATCTAGTCCCAATAAGAAGTGCAAAGAGACCTATAGTTAGGATGATGGACAACAAATGAAAGACCTCAACATAATTCAGGAAAATAGGAATTCCATGATGTAGACCATTTTGGATAGGAGAGGGAGAAAGCAATCATGGAAAAGGAATCAACCATGGAAAGGAAGATCTCTTAGGTCCAACAGCTAGCTGTAAACACTGGATTTTGGTATGCTCGATAGAATGATAGGTAGGCTAGTACAAAACTCAGAGTATTCGGCAAACGTGTGTGCGGTTGGTTAGTCTCCAAAGGAGTCGGCAAAAATCCAAGCAATCGGCTAGTTGCCAATGTTGGAGTTGTTCCAAATTCGCTCCAAGATATAGGCCGGGCTTCTGACAGAGCGGAGCGGAGGCTCGGGTCTCGCCCTCGTGGTCGGGGGGTGCGGGGGGCTCCACCCCCCGCGGTATGGTACGGTATATATACCCTTGCTAGGGTTTCGTGGAGACTTGATTCTCTTGTAAGCCGCCATAGACGTGTAACCCAAATTCTTGAGATAGTGAGATTGTTGCTGGCTGGTGCCCGTGGTTTTTCCCTTCACATCGAAGGGGTTTTCCACGTTAAATCGTGTGTCTCCTCTGTGGCTTGATTCTTTAATTCATATTCCTATACGTCGTTCATAACAGCCAAAGGTTCGGCTAAATAATCATGCGGTCGGCTATTCTAGAAAGGAAGGTTTTCGTTCAAGAAGCGATAAAGACAGCAAGCGAGAACCGAATCGGGCGACAAACTTCGCGACGATTAAGGAAATAAAGATCTCGAAGGAAAGGCTAGGGTTAGATGTCATGTTTTTCCTTTAATGCTTTGTAATCGTGTCCTTTTAGGACTCATGTTATGACTAGGGTATAAATATAAGCCCTTGGCCTTTGTAAAAACTGTTCACAACCAATGCAATACAGCCGGCCCCATGCCAACTTCGAGTCCTTTGTCATGTCGTCGAGTTCTTCGAGAGGAATCATCGATCTGTCGACCTCCGTAAGTCCGGGCAACCTTACTATCATGTCTAGTATCATGCGGTGGATTTAGATGTTGATGCAAGTAGTCTTGTTTGTTTTCAATGATCGTGCGATGGATCTTTGCTTGACAATCAAGAAGTCTTCGCTGATGTTTCGTTTATGAGTACACACCGTGCGGCAGGTGCTTGCTCAATATGCTTAGCAAAAGCAAGATAGTTATCGGCTCTATTAGATTTGGCAAGATCTAGTAGATTCATCAAGTTACTACGTGTTGCATGTTTTATATTTGTTATATATTTGCAACACTCTTTTGCCCAATCTAGATTGATACGGTTTGGCTTTATCTTTTCTTATAGATCTATTCTTGTTTTAATAGTTAATCATATTGTTCATACGAATAGATCTCATGGTCATAGTAGCCGAATTAGTTTAGATCTAGATTGTTACGTGTTGCGGGTTCATACATGTTAACCATGTTTAAGCTTTGATAATGTTGGGTGTCGTGCGGCAGACGCAGGCTTTAGATTAGTTTAATTGTGTTTTCTTATATGTTCCTTCATCATGGACCCCAACTCGGTTGGATTTGCCGAGCTTGGTTATGCTTTAACTCATAGTTAATTATGATTCGTCCATACATACTTTTTCATGCAATGCACGTTCGGCTACCAACTTTTTCACATGCTTATTGTTTGTTTTAGCCGAATGATCTATAAAACTTGTTGGCAGATAGCTTCTATAGCTATATGTCGTCGTAAGTGGCTTCAGTGTCGTATATATGGAACTGTCTTGTCTCATCCGGCATGTTCTAGTTTTATATCTAATAATTTTCATCCCTTGTTAGTTTCAGGTCAAACTGACTGGCACGTTTCCGGACTCCGAAACACTCGGGCACCCGATTGAAGCTACGCTTTCCGGCTTGCTGTGTGTTGGGCACAGTGCGTCACATTTTGTGTCAACACTAGCTATAGACTCTGGTGCTACAAAGGAAACCCCTTATTTGTGGCTAGGTGTGCTCAAGATCATCCAATCTGAACTAGTGAAGAACTTCTTCATTGGATCCAACCTAGATGGAAGGACTGCCATCATTAAGCACTATGTCGGGGTCGACAACTAAACCATCATATCCATGTATTTAAAATTCATGTTGTATTGTTGATGTTTGAACTATGTTTGTTGTTGTTATTTGAACTATTATATTAAGTGTTGATGAACTTGAACTATATGTGTGCTATGTGAATGTGAGGTGTGACCATATGTCAGTTTAGGTGTTTTTTGAACAAGTTAACTAAGTTGTTTGCATTCTTTTTTTGAATAGGAGGATGTTCAATGTGGTACTACCGTACTAAGGTGGATGCAGCTAATGATGATCAAGCTCAGTGGGAGGATGATCTTTTCAACATGTTTGTTGATGATGCAACTTCATCGAGTGTACATATCAGTATGCTATGCATCTTGATAAGTACAACAATAGGACTGAATTTAGGAAACCAACTATGACTGATTTAAAGTGGGTAGAGAGGAAGCTAGGAAATAGGAATGCCGGCTACAATATATTTAGAATGAGCCCAACTGTTCCTGCTACAATATATTTGGAATGAGCCCAACTATTTTATATCAGTTACATGATTTGTTGGTAGAAAAATATGGGTTGAAATCTAGTCCCAAGTCTAGCTCAGTTGAGGCTTTAGGAATGTTCCTTTGGATGCATGGTTGGAGCTCCAGAGTCTATTATGCAAGCTAAGGACAAATTTGAGAGATCACTCGACACAATTCACAACATATTTATAAAGTGTTGAAGTGTGTGCTTAAGCTTGCGGAAGTCATAAATAAACCCTAGGACCCACAATTTAGAACTATGCATCCCAAACTGAGCAACTATAGGTTCTATCCCTTCTTCAAGGATTGTATAGGGGAAATAGATGACACTCACATTCCTATGGTAGTGCCCAATGACATGTTTATTCAACACCTGTGTCACAAGGGCATGAAAACCCAGAATGTGATGGCTTGTTGTGACTTAGTGTTGATATTTCTTAGAGTAAACGAGTAAATTAATTATCCGCAAGCGCACAAATAAACAACGATGTAGCACTTCACCGAGATAACCCAGTTTTAATATCGTACCCAAAGGAATGGTGTTATAAGAAAGACTAAGTCTATATTAACTTAACCCATTTCACAAACAAGTATAGATAACTGTTGATAAGAGGAGAAAGAACCAAGGACTATCTAGTTCTGGTCACTGGGTAAGCATTATCTTTAATGATCTTTAAGGGCGATGACTTAAATAAGAGCAGAAAATAGAGTTCATATGCCTGCCAAAAACCTATTACGGGAAATAGACTACAGAGGAATCAACGTAGCTATAAGAGTCACATACGCGAGCTATCGTTATCCAGAAAATTAGGGGACATTCACAAGTAAACCTAGCCTAGGCACCACGCCTACACTATGAATTACTACTTTAATCAAGAAGCTATCAAGATCAAAGCAGTCAAGAAGAGTTGCAAACATAAAGAACGATAAGGATAATATTGCTTACTTGAACCAGAAGTCGACTACCAAGGTATCTTAGAATACAGATCCTGGGCGAGAAGAAGATCCCAAAGAATATAGCAATGAAGAAGCACCGACAGGCCGGAACTCCTCCAGAACTACACTCTCCAACTCTAAATATCTAATCTCTAAATAAGATCTAGATATACATGGATCTAGTCTCTCTTGATTTGCTAGCCTAGACCTACTAGATATGAATTAGGGTTTCAGCTCTTGAGCTTCTGATTTGGCTTAGCTCCAGGAAGGGGGGGGTACAGTGCTCTATTTATAGCCCGGTGGGATGCACGACAACCGTAGGATCAAACCGACTTAACGTAGGGCCTAGATGACTCCTCATAGGTGGTGGAGGAAGCTTCCAGAAGGTGGCAGCAAGTGGACCCTAGGGGGTGTCGGGCGGCATGGGCCTAGGCCGGTCGGCCCACCAAGTTGGCCTTTTTTTTTGGGCCCCCCGCATTTACCTATCGGATTGCCCCTAGGTTCCCTATCCAGAGTCCGAAGGAGCCACTTATCTTCATCATCTGCGGCTTACTTCTGATATATAACTCTGCATCTGCTTTCCTTT
>CM039119.1:48265754-48280790 GCA_022036555.1 Microstegium vimineum | reverse complement strand
TTCTTTTTCCCCTTTTCTTGTTTGGTTTCTTTTCAATTAAATTCTTTTTTGTTTCAATTAGCTTTTGTATAATTATTCTATGTTACTAATATACACCCATATTTATAAGTTTTTGTTAGAGCATTATGCATACATTAAAAAATTAAAATCTATGAAACTATACATATATTTCAAAAGCTTGTGCACATGGAACCTAAAATAAATAATAAGCTAACAAAATCTTGTACTATCCTTGGGATTAAATCCAAGCCTAATCTTCATCACTACAATTTTGAACTAATTTTCTTCCATCATCGTAGAACTTGTCATTGCGATATAAGGCCTAATCATTCATAAATCCTGCTAAAGACTCTTGAATTGCTTTGATCTATTCACTCATATGACCTTTTGCTTTATCATATATATATATATATATATATCAACACAAAGGTAATAAATAAGTTGTTTATATTGTTTATGTACTTTGATGTACTCTTGGCTTGTGTTCAACGAGTACTGCATGAGGTGCTTTCAAATGTAGTATCCATATAAGTTGGTCAACTTTTCCTGCCTCAAACACCACTTTATTAGAAAATGGTTCATCAAGAAATGAAGCAAGGCAATAATAAATTAAACTAAATAAAGATGCAGTGACCTAGCTAGTAGTTAAAGTGTGCTTGACTATCGACAAAGGCACCTTCCATGAACCAGGGTATCTCTTAGTGAACTTTAGCCAAGCACTGCTCAAGAAATAAGTAAATGGAGTTATTCCTATGATATCAAGAAAATGACGCAAGAGGTTTAGTGCGAGACCAAAATTGCCTCTAGAGAAGATCTAACATGTCTTGGTTACTCGGATCTGTATTTTGTCATTGAGTCCTAGACTAGATACAAACATGTCTTCTATTTTGCTTTATAGTTTGTTAGGTTTAGTCCCACATCGGTTGAAGAATCATGGCCCCATGTGTTTAGGCAATTAACAACAATGCTAGGTCACTATGACTAACGTGTGTTTTGCAAAGGCAAAAATGGTTAAGGTAACTCATAAGTGATGCTAGATAAATGGGCTTAATGGTATTCATGCCCCTAAGATGGAATTTGTTTTTAGTTTCAAAGGATGGAGCTACAAGGTGAAGACTAGGCTAGCTCTTAGCGCCACAAGTTATGAGAAGGGCACTAAGTATAGACTAGGACTTTGTTTTTCCTTTGACCCTACTATAAAGGGGGGTATAAGATTAGTAGCTTGACCTAGGAGAGTTTGGGAATGTTGGTGTATGCACATTTGTCACAACCTGTCCTAGAGACCCTTCAAATAGCCCTTGAGTTGGTAGGAGCAAAACTCTTTTAAGAGACATAGTGAAAAGAGGTGAAGAAGGGGGTGAAAGAGGCTCCGGACTAGTTGGCCTAGGAGGCGTTAGACCATTGGAAGAGATTCAACAGTCCTGCCTTAGGCAGAGTTCTGAGGAAGAGGCTCTGGACCACCTGTCTGAAGGGCTCTGGACCACCTGTCCGGAGGGCTCCAGACCAATCTTGATTGGTCCAGTGGCCTGTGAGTTGGGAGCGAGCCAGAGACAGAGCTCTGGACTAATCCGACGGCTAGTCCGACGCAACTCAGTGGAGTTCAGTTTCTACGTAGTATGTACCAAGGCTCCGGACCAATGCTAGTGGTCTAGAGGTCCCTGGTATAGTGAAGTTTGAACTGGTTTTTGTGCTTCGGACCAGAGGTATTGGTCCGATGGATTAGTCTTCGGGCTAGTCCGATGGCTTCACAGAAAGTACAAAAGGCAGAAAACGGCTAGTTGGAGAGGTGGGGACTATATATAGTTGCTCATCTCTTCCCAATTAGCTCTCTTGGCCATTGTTTCAGCTGAAGGAAGCTTGAGAGAGTTCTTGGAGAGCAAGGGCCTAGTGAGGAAGAGATTTGAGAGATCCAAAGCTTGTTCTTCCTCCCTAGGGTGATTAGGAGTGACAAGTGTGCATCCATCCACCTTCCTAGCCTTGAGTGGGTCAAGTGAAGGTCTTGTGCTTGTTACTCTTGGTGTTCGACAACACCTAGACGGTTTGGTGGTGATCGAAGGAAGGTGATCACCGGAATATTGTTGCCGGCCCTTCTCCAATTCGTGTGATCGGTTGTGGGTGGTTCACCAAGCCGGAGCGGCAAAGAACCAGCCCGTAGAGAGCACTCATCCCTTGCGCGGGATTGAGGGGGAGCAATACCTTGCGAGGTGCTCCAACAAGGACTAGGGGGGAGTGTCGACTCCTTGATACCTCGAGAAAACATCGTGTGTCAAACTTTCTCGATCCCTAGCTCTTTACATTTCCGCACTTACATTCTGTCTTGTGTTTTCCTTTCACACTAGAATTGCGTAGGTTGTTCTTAAATTCCTTGGCTTGCTACTACTTTCTAGCTAGGATACACTTTCGGTAGGCACTAGGGGTGATTGGCATTTGATAGGTTTTATATTTGCTTTAGAAATTTAAAACAAGACCAATTCACCCCCCCCCCCTCGCTTGGGCATCTTGATCCTTTCAATTGGTATCGGAGCCTTGTTGCTCTAACTTAGGCTTCACCGCTTAGAGCAAGATGTCCCATGGGGATGGACCGCCACCCATGTTCGATGGGGATGACTTTCCTTATTGGAAAGTGTGGATGGAGGCCTACCTTGAGGCCGTGGATGTCGGCGTTCACAAAGCCGCCACCGTTGGCAGAACCATGTTCGCCGAGGATCCCTTCTTTGAGAAGAACAATACTAAGGCAAAGAACATTCTTTTCCGTGTCATTTGCAAGGATGTGTTCAACCGTGTGCGGAATTACAAAACCGTGCATGATGTTTGGACAAACATTTGTGCACTTCACGAGGGGACCAAATGTGAGAGTGAGGAGCGCTACCATTTGGTCATGGCTAAGTTGAATTCCTTTACCATGCTTGCTAATGAAAATGCAAATGAGATGTACTCACGTCTAAACATTCTTGTAGAGGAATTGAATGGACTTGGGCTCACCCAAATGTCTCCGCCGGATATGGTGAGGAAGATACTATGTGTGCTCCCCATTGACAAATATGGGCACATAGTAACCGTGCTTCACCAAGGAGACCTCTCTACATCGACTCCTACACAAGTCTTGGGGAAGATCAACGCCCATGAGATATACATGAAGATCAATGATGGCTCATCCTCTTCCACCAAGAAGAAAGAGAAGGAGAAGGACTTGGCCCTCAAAGCTTCCACCAAGGAGAAGTGCAAAATCCATTTGGTGGTTGAGGACTCAAGTGAATATGATGAAGACAACATCGCTCTCATGGTGAAGAAGACCACCAAGATGTTGAAGAGGCTAAATAAGAATGGAGTCAAGTTTGACTCAAAGAAAAAGAAATTCTTCACAAGCTCTTCAAGGAAGCCAATCTCCCAAATGAAGTGCTACAATTGTGGGATTCTTGGTCATCTAGCTCATCAATGCACCAAAAAAAAGAAAGACAAGTTCAAGAACAAGAAATTCAAGCACTACAAGAACAAGAAGGTGCACAAGATGATTCAAGTTACAATGACAAGAAGCAAGACAAGCCTTACAAAAAGAAGAAGAACTTCAACTTCCACAAGAAGAAGAAGGATGGCAAGGCTTATATTGTTGGTGATTGGCTCACCGACATTGAGGACTCAAGTGATCCCTCCGATAGTGAAAGTGAAGATGAGAAGGTGGACGCATTGGTGATTGGTTCTTCTACTCCACCGCCACCTCCTCCATCATCACTGGGCTCATCCTCTACACACCTATGCCTCATGGCTAAAGGTGACAAGAAGGTACAAAAATAGGATGGTGATGATAGTGGTAGCTCAAGTGATGATAGTGATGATGAATATGAAGCACCCTCCTATGATGAGCTAATAAAAATTTGCAACAAATACACCAACATCATAAGGAAGTACAAGGGTAAAAATGACAAGCTTCTTGAGGTACAAGAAAACTTGCATGCTAATCTTGATGCCTTGTCTAGTGCTAATGATGATTTGAAGCTTGAGAAGAACTCTCTCTCTCATCTAGCACTAGGGAGCTCAAAGCCTCACTCAAGCAAGCAAATGAGAAACATGATAAGCTTGAGAGGTCATCACAAGAGCTCCACACAAGGTATAAATTGCTAAAAGATGACTATAATCAAGTGAAAAATGAACATGGCACACTAGTGGTAGCAAATGAATTGCTTACTCAATATCTTGCTACACATGTTGCTACTAACCCGTGTGCTAAGTGTGCTAGTGCTACTCCTTGTGATATCTTGATTGATGATGTGGCTCTTGAGCAAAGTGCTAAGTGCAAGGGCAAGAGAGTTGTTGAAGCCGATAAGTATGATGACTATGTGAAGATGAGGGAAGAGAATTAAAAGCTCAAGGAAGAGCTAATCAACCTCAAGTCTAACAAGCCCGTTGTCATCAAGCCGGCTCAAGAAGAAGACAAGGATGCTATCACCTTGATCAACTCTCTTAGAGAAGAAATTGTCAAGCTCAAGAACGACAAGATCAAGCTTGCTAGTGGGATGGAGAAATTCACCAAGGGCCACAACCTTCAAAGTGAGCTCTTGATGAACACCGTCATGAAGAATGACAAGATGGGTGTTGGGTTCAAGGAGAACCAAGTGATGAAGGTCAAGGTCAAGATTGAAGCAAAGAACTACTACAAGAACAAGTACAATGGCTACAATCAAGAGAAGCCAAAGCCCAAGCCAAGAAGATGCTTTGAGTGTGGTCAAGTTGGTCACTTTGCTTATGATTGCAAGACTCCACCACCCAATACCTTGACCAATCACACAAGGCCATTTGCTCATGATGCTCACTTTGTCATCAACAAGGATTTCAAGGGTAGACCACTTGTTGTGTTTCTTGGTCCACCTATGAAGAACAAGCCTAGAGTACTTTGGGTTGCTAAGGAGTTGGTTGACAAGGCAATAGGGCCCCGCACTAAGGGGGGTCCCAAACAATAAGCTTAACTCTAAGTTGCTTGTGTGTAGGTGAACTACAAGACCGGTGGAAGTCATTAGGCGATTGATAGTGGTTGCACTCAACATATGACCGGTGACCCCCGGATGTTCACCACACTTGATGAGGATTGTGCAAGTCAAGACAAGATCACATTTGGGGTTAATTCTAAAGGCAAAGTTCAAGGCTTAGGCAAAGTGGCTATCTCCAATGAGCAATCAATCTCAAATGTCTTGTTAGTGCAATCTTTGAGCTTCAACTTGCTATCGGTTGGTCAACTTTGCAATCTCGGTTTCCAATGTCTCTTCACTCCAAGTGAGGTTGTTATGACTAAGGTGGATGACTATTCATTGATATTCAAGGGATTCTGGCACAACAACTTGTATCTAGTGGACTTCACTTCCATTGAGGCTAGCTTGCAAACATGTCTATTCTCCAAGAATTCTTTGGGTTGGTTGTGGCATAGAAGATTAGCTCATGTGGGCATGTCAACCTTGAAGAAACTTGTCAAAAAGGAGATGGTTAGAGGAATCAAGGATGTGGTGTTTGAGAAGGACAAATTGTATAGTGCTTGTCAAGCCGGCAAGCAAGTGGCAAACACTCACCCAACCAAAGCTTTCATGTCAACCTCAAGAGTTCTAGAGTTGCTACACATGGATTTATTTGGACCTACCACTTATGCTAGTCTTGGTGGAAATCTCTATTGTTTGGTGGTAGTGGCTGACTACTCTCGGTACACTTGGGTACTCTTTCTTCGAGACAAGGGAGAAACAACCGACACTTTCAAGAAGTTTGCAAAGAGAGCTCAAAATGAATTTGATGTGAAGATCGATAAGATTAGAAGTGACAATGGCACCGAGTTTGTGAACACAATGATTGAAGATTGTTGTGATGAAGTAGGGATCAAGCATGAGGTATCTGCTACATATACTCCACAACAAAATGGTGTTGTAAAGAGGAAGAATTGAACTCTTATCACTCTAGCAAGATCTATGCTTGATGAGTACAACACTCCGGAGAAGTTTTGGGTGGAGGCCATCAACACCGCTTGCTATGCGGCAAACCGCCTCTTCATCCAAAGGATATTGAAGAAGACCCCCTATGAGCTTGTCAATGGGAAGAAGCCGGATATTACATTCTTCCGGGTGTTTGGTTGCAAGGTGTATATCTACAAGAAGCGCCAACACTTGGGTAAATTCCAACGGCAGTGTGACATTGGTTTCCTTGTTGGTTATTCGCTTAAATCTAAGGCATACTACGTATTTAACAAAGCCACCGGCTTAGTTGAAGAAACGTATGACTTGGAGTTTGATGAAACCAATGGCTCCCAAGCAGCGCTTGAGGAATGTGATGTAGATGATGAACCCTTGAGGGAGGCAATGAAGAACATGCCAATTAGTTCTATCAACCCTCAAGAGGTGGAAGAAGTTGAAGATGAAGCTAATCAAGATCCTTCTCCACCCCGCACGCCTCAAGTTGATGAATAACATGTGAGGGAAGCTCAAGAAGATACCTTCATCCCTAAAGATCAAGCCGAGGCGGAAGCTAACAATGTTGAAGCACCACATCCCCCTCCTCAAGAGAAAAATAGAAGATCCACACATATCCTTCAAGCTCACCCCCATGAACAAATCATAGGGAGTCCATCAAAGGGAGTTATGACCCGATCTCAACTTGCTTCTTATGTTGAACATCACTCTTTTGTGTATTTTGTTGAGCCTACTAGTGTTGAGTACGCACTTGTGGATCCGGATTGGGTGAATGCCATGCATGAAGAACTCAACAACTTCACCCGGAACTAAGTGTCGACACTTAAAGAAAGGCCAAAGGATGCAAGAATCATTGGCACCAAGTGGGTGTTTAGGAACAAGTAAGATGATCAAGGCGTGGTTGTGAGGAACAAGGCAAGATTGGTGGCAAAGGGGTTCTCTCAAGTAGAAGCACTTGATTTTAGAGAGAACTTTGCCCTAGTTGCAAGACTTGAAGCCATCCGTATCCTTTTGGTGTATGCTTCACATCACAAAATGAAACTCTTTCAAATGGATGTGAAGAGAGCTTTCTTAAATGGCTATATTAATGAACTTTTCTATGTCTCACAACCTCCCGAGTTTGAAGACCAAACTTGTCCTAATCATGTGTATAGGTTGTCCAAGGCACTCTATGGATTGAAGCAAGCTCTAAGGGCTTGGTATGAGAGGCTAAGGGACTTCCTACTCAATAAGGGCTTCAAGATCAGGAAGGTGGATACCACACTATTCACCAAGAAGCTTAATGGAGAGATCTTTGTTTGCCAAGTATATGTCGATGACATTATATTTGGGTCAACAAACCAAGATCATTGCAAGGAGTTTGGTGACTTGATGTCCAAGGAATTTGAGATGTAGATGATTGGTGAGCTAACCTTCTTCCTTGGCTTCCAAGTGAAGCAATTGAGGGAGGGCACCTTCATATCTCAAGACAAGTACACTCATGATGTGCTCAAGAAATTCAAGATGGAGGATTGCAAGCCAATCAAGACCCCAATTCCTACTAATGGACACCTCGACCTTGATGAGGGAGGTAAACAAATTGATCAAACTCTCTATCATTCTATGATCGGTAGTTTACTTTACCTCACCGCATCTAGGCCGGATATCATGTTCAGTGTGTGTATGTGTGCTAGGTTTCAAGCAAATCCTAAGGAGTCGCATCTATGTGCGGTTAAAAGAATTCTTAGGTACATAAGGCACACCCCTAGCATTGGCCTTTGGTATCCCAAAGGAGCTCCCTTCCAACTAGTTGGTTATTCCGATTCAGATTATGCCGGGTGTAAGGTTGATAGGAAGAGTACCTCCGAAGGGTGCCATTTGCTAGGAAGATCACTTGTTTCTTGGTCCTCTAAGAAGCAAAATAGTGTGGCATTGTCTACCGCCGAGGCAGAATACATTGCCGCGGGAGCATGTTGTGCACAAATCTTATACATGACCCAAACACTTCTTGATTATGGTGTTACCCTTAAAAGTGTTCCACTCTTGTGTGATAATGAAAGCGCCATAAAACTTGCTAACAACCCGGTTCAACACTCTCGCACCAAGCACATAGATATTCGCCATCACTTTCTTAGAGACCATGTGGCACAAAAGGATATCACACTAGTGGGAGTTAGAAGCGAAGAGCAATTGGCAGATATCTTCATGAAACCACTCGCTGAAACAACCGTTTGTAGGTCGTGAAACGAGTTAAATGTGCTTGATCACTCAAACTTCACTAAAAATGACTTTGTGTGACCATCATGCATTCATATGTAAAATAACATGTTTAATCTTTAGTAATGCACATAGGCTTGGCTAACGCGGTTGAGATAACCGCCCTCAAAGCGTGTGACAAAGCTTAACCGCGGTTTAAACTTGCAAGCAATCTAGATTCAAATTCCGTAATGCATTGCATTTGCATGTGTGTTGCTTCTTGCTTTCCTTTCGGTTAAGTTTGATCATCCACTGAGTTCGTCCACTTAGGGGGAGCATTCCAAGCTCTAGTTGTCACTAATACCCCTCTTGTGGCCCTATGATGATCCTTGCTCTTGATTTGAACTATTTTCATATGAAACTATATCTAGCCTATGGCAAACTATTTGTAAAATTGAAGGTTTGAGAGATGGTTCTTATGCCAAGGCCAACAAGTGTTTCTCTCTGCTTCTTTTGTGTTGGTACTTGGCTAGGAGAAAGATTGGAGAGAAAACAGGAAAATTCAAAGCAAAACAAGCTCCGGACCACCCTCCGGACAACTTTGATTGGTCCGACGCTACCTCCGGACCAGAGTCCGACGCTTTGGCCCTCAGTGTTTCCTTACTGTTCAAACGAGTTAGCTGTTGGACCACCTCCGATAGTCCGACGTTTCATCTCCGGACCAGAGTCCGGAGCCCTATCCCTCCCTGCGTGATTTTTCTTGGCTAAGGAAAACTCGTCGGACCACACGTCCGATGCTCCTCCGGACCATTCTCCAAAGGTCCAGTTCACTGGTTAGCGCTCCACAGTGCAAGTCAAGCACCTCCGTACTACTTGGTATAGTCCGACGCTCACCTACGGACCAGAGTCCGGAGCCCAGGTGCTCACTATATGAATCTCGCCAAAACCCGTCAGACCACCCATCAGACTAGGCCACCAGATCAATTTATCTGGTCCGACGCTCGCTTTTAGCGTGTAATACCCCCGAGGGCGCTCTGTTCTGGTAGTTTCTTTGTTTGAGATCTCCGTATGCCGCGCCACCCTAGCACCGCTACCCTAGATCACATTCCTTGCAAATCATCCATTCAGTTCCACTCAAACTAAATTCCAATTCACTAAACCAAAGTTATCGATTGTGATCCACAGTTGGCAATACTTCCTTGTGGAGTTTGACGAGGGGCTTGGATTGCTTTGATTAGATGCACTCTCTTTCCTAAGGTACCATGGCAGCATTCATTCTAATTCTTATCTATATGCTTGCTTCTATACGGTTTCTTATCTCTCGTGATTATATCTACTTATATATCCCTGTCTAATCTCTCTAGCAGTAGTCAGTGGTAGATTAAACTCGGGGCAAAGCTCGCGTGTATGGATTGAGGCAAAGCCAAGGTTCAGTCCAATGGCTTGGCAAGCCCCTCTGTCAGTTTGTCTTGTGATTGCAGTTGACAGTTGCCTTTGGCAGTTGATCTCTTGTGTCAGTGGGCTCTGTGTTAGTGGATTTCTTGCTTTGATTAGTGATGGGTCGTGCACCAGTGGTTAGTGGTTCTGGTGGTGATGCTCCTCCCCTCTTCGTCCTCCTAAGGACAAGGGGAAGAGCAAGGTCATTGAGAAGACCAAGGATTAGAAGCGAAAGCTCACAGAGGCAGAATAGGCAGAAGCAGTGGCAGATGCAGCAGACCGCGCAAAGCGAGGTGGTAGATGGGGCTCAGTTTGGATCGGCTCCCCTCCGCGGGTTTCAGAGACAGTTGCTTCACCAGTACCGGCAGGGCAGTCAGTTCCTGCTGAGGACTCTTCAGCAGCACCGCGTGCGGCTCCCACTCCACGCTGTGCTACTCGTTCTCGGACTTCTCAGCCCACTCCCCGTGCTAAGGATCCGAAGCGGAGTGATGATGCGCCACGAGCCACACCGGCAGTTGCCCCTGCTCCAGAGGCTCCAGTTCACCTCGACTTAAGGAATCTCACAGCGAAGTAAGTTCGAAAGCTTCAGTTTATAGAGCTTGAGCATTGGTGCCCAGATCAGCATGACCCTAGAGCTTCACTAGGTTGGCATATGAAAGCCCAAGTTTGGTTTTGGATAATTGATGAAACCTATGGACTAACCCTTCTACTAAGTGAATGATCTAAATAGGGTAATCCACCTTGACATGTAAAGCTAGATGAAAGATCATGGTGCATTGATCAAGGGCCACATGGCTAAGGAAAAGAAGAAAGAGAAAAACAAAAATGGGCTCAAGGCAAAGGTATATGATAGGGTCATTTTTGGTTTAGTGATCAAGACACTATAAAGAGTGTGATCACATTTAGGATAGATAGCCGTACTATCAAGAAGGGAAAACTCGTTTCAATTGCGGTTATCATGTGCCACTAGGTTTGCATTGTCATATAAAATGAACCTAAGAGACTAAAATATGAGATAAAATCTAAGATAATTTATTGCAAAGGCTAACACAGGAGAACAATTGTTCGATCACAAGGTGTTAGCACATGGAAACATGGAGAAGAAGAAGCAACTCATTTGGACTTGATAAAAGGCTCCGGACAGAGGTCCGGACGCTAAGTCTTGCAGAGTCCGGACAATCAAACAGCGTCCGGAAGTGAACCCTAAGGCTCGGCCTCGGCGCACAAGACATCCGAACGCATATGCGTGTCCGGACGGTGGACTCCGGACAACCGTCCGGAGACTCGGAGCTCTCTGGACTCCTCTGTTTGATCAACCGGACGCTGAGTGGTGTCCGGACAAGGCACTCCGAACCACCATCTGGATGGATGGAGCTCTTTGGACTCTCTCTGTAGAGTGTCCGGACACTGGAAACAGTGCGTCCGGACCGGACTGCACATAGCGTCCGGAGCCACGTGTCAAGCCGAGGCAAGCGCGGGAATGAACTTGTTCAAACTGATGAGCGACCGGACGCATGGCCATTAGTCCGGACCACGCATTACGAGCGTCCGGAGGTTGCGTCCGGACTCACTTAGAGAGGCTCTGCATCTCGGTGGATCAAGGGTCCAGACGCTCCCAATGGTCCGGACCCCAAGTGCAAACAGCGTCCGGAGGCACGCAGGAAAGCAAGGAAGAGGAGGCAAACGACTAGCTCTTGTGTGTGGGCTATTTATATGTTTTGGCCAGCCTCTAGGGGCAACTCTTGCACCTCCCATTCATTTTCACACCTTGTTCTTGCTTGAGAAGGCCCCCAACTCATCTCTCTTTGCTTTGCTTTGCTTGCTAATTCATGAGAGTTTGAGTGAACCAAGTGCATTGATCATCGCATTGCATCTTAGTGGCACTTGGTCATCGTCATCGACGTGGGATTTCTTGTTATTCTTGGTGTTTGCCAACACCTAGACACCTTAGCGATTGTGGAGAAGCTTCGGCATGTGTTGGTGATTATTCGTGGCTGGCTTCATCGATTGTGACAGGGCTTGTACCCACCTCGATGGAGCGTCAAAGGGTAACTCTAGTGAATTTCTCATGTCATTGAGTTACTCTCATTTGGGTGGATTCTTGTGGCGCCCGGGTAGTGGGCTAGGCTTGTGATCGCCTATTAGCCACCGAATCACCATTTGAGTAGTTGACACAACGGGGACTAGCTTGGTGGCAACCAAGTGAACCTCAGGAGAAAAATCATAGTGTCATCTTGTCTCCCGGCTACTCTTGGTGTTCATATTGTGATTGGTTCTTCATATTGACATCCATACATCACAAGGCTTCGGTATAACAATCACCCCTATCTCTTGTTCTTACATTCCTCTTATCTTGCCTAGTTAGTTCTTGTGTTAGTTGTTCTTGCTAGCTTGTGTTAAGTGTCTCAGGATTTTGCTATTGCTTGTTAGGCACTTAACTAACTAGAATTGCTTGGATAGGTGGCTTTGCACCCCTAGTAGAGCTAGAGCAAAAAGCTTCGCTTTAGTGTTATCTTACCTTTTGCTCTAGTGGTTTGTAGAATTTTTATAGGCTATTCACCCCCCTCTAGACATCTAGGACCTTTCAAGTGGTATCAGAGCCGTGATTACCGCTATTATCAAGGCTTAACAACCTTCGGTGTTAGTGATGGCTCAAGTTCAATTCAACTATGTTGGAAGCAAACCACCAATGTTTGATGGCACATCCTTTGATTATGGAAAAGGAAGATGAAGATGCACTTAGGCTCAATACATGAGAAGGTGTGGAGTGTGACCGAACATGACTTTGTCATTCTTGATGAAGCCGCTCCTACACCTAGAGAGCAAGAGAACCGGCAATGCAACACCATGGCACTCAATGTGATCTACAATGGCATTGATTCTAAGGTGTTTGAGCAAATCAAAGATCTGGAGAAGGCAAGTGAAGTGTGGAAGAGACTTGAGGATACATATGAGGGCACCGCAACCGTAAAGAATGCCAAGTTGTACATGCTCAAGGACAAGCTATCTCACTTCAAGATGAAAGATGATGAGTCCATCCCGGAGATGATTCATAGGCTCCAAGTGATCATCAACGATCTCAAGAGCTGGGGTGAGAAGGTCAAGGATGAGGACTTCTCAAACCGGTTTCTTGGTTGTTTGCCCAAGAAATACAAAACCTTGAGGCAAATAATTAGAAGAGATGGTTTGGACAAGATCATTCCCAATGAAGTTCTTGGAGAAATCATGACCGAAGAGCAATACAATGAGGAAAGTGAAGAAGAAGAGGTCAAGGAAGAAAAGAAAGAAAAGAAAAGCTTAGCATTCAAGGCATCATCATCCAAGAACAAGGGCAAAGCAAAGAAGCAAGAATCAAGTGATGATGAAGAGGCTAGTGACATTGATGATGAGATGATGGCCCCCTTTGTGCGCAAGTTTGGCAAGTTCATGAAGAAGAAGGGCTATGGTGCTAGAAAGAGAAGAGACAACATCAAGAGCAAGGAATATGTGTGAAAATGCTACAAGTGCAAGAGCACCGATCGCATGATTGCGGATTGTCCCAATCATAGTGATGATGATGAGAAGAAGAAGAGCAAGCATGAGAATAAAGAGAAGAAGCTATCATTCACCAAGAAGAAGAAGGGTGAATCATATATGGTGACTTGGGATAGTAGTGATTCCTCCAATGATGATTCTAGTGATGATGAGAGGAAGAAGACCAAGAAGAAGGCATTGGCAAGCATTGCTATCAACAAAAAGCCATCCATCTTCGACACTCCATCATGCTTCATGGCTAAGCCATCTAAGGTACGATCTCATGATGATAGTGATAGTGATGATGATAGTAGTGATGAGGAGGAGGAGTACTCCAAGGAGGAACTAGTAGACATGATGAAGCAAACTTATGCTTGCTTTGAGACAAAGAGGAAGGAGTGTAAAGAATTGAACAAGAAGCTTAAGGCAATTTGGGAGAGATGGTGTAATGGCTAAGTATGTTGGCACGTGTTAGCGATTGTGGTGAAGCTTCGGCACGTGTTGGTGATTATTCATGGCTGGCTTCATCGATTGTGACAGGGCTTGTACCCACCTCGATGGAGCGTCAAAGGGTAACTCTAGTGAATTTCTCGTGTCATTGAGTTACTCTCATTTGGGTGGATTCTTGTGGCGCCCGGGTAGTGGGCTAGGCTTGTGATTGCCTATTAGCCACCGAATCACCATTTGAGTACTTGACACAATGGGGACTAGCTTGGTGGCAACCAAATGAACCTCAGGAGAAAAATCATTGTGTCATCTTGTCTCCCGGCTACTCTTGGTGTTCATATTGTGATTGGTTCTTCATATTGACATCCATACATCACAAGGCTTTGGTATAACAATCACCTGTATCTCTTGTTCTTACATTCCTCTTATCTTGCCTAGTTAGCTTGCTAGTTAGTTCTTGTGTTAGTTGTTCTTGCTAGCTTGTGTTAAGTGTCACAGGATTTTGCTATTGCTTGTTAGGCACTTAACTAACTAGAATTGCTTGGATAGGTGGCTTTGCACCCCTAGTATAGCTAGAGCAAAAATCTTCGCTTTAGTGTTATCTAACCTTTTGCTCTAGTGGTTTGTAGAATTTTTATAGGCTATTCACCCCCCCTCTAGCCATCTAGAAACTTTCAGCATACCCCGCTCATGGAGGATTTCTATCAGGCAGCTCAGCTCATGAGCATTCAGATTCGCCCTCACAGAGTTTGCTCCTTGGAGAGTATTATGGCTTTAGCTGGAGAGAAGATCCGCCCTTCCTCACATACCTTCCGGGACTCGTAGACCTCCTTGGTCATTCCAGGAACTATGTTGAGCATTGGGTGCGTGAGTTCTAGGCGTTAGTTTGGATTGAGCTGACTCACTGCTACATGCAGTACACTTTCCGAGGCCGTTCTTACAGACTTTACCTAACTGGGCTGAGAGAGCTACTTCTCTTGTCTACGTCAGACTACTGCCTGCATGATGAGTGCTACCGCGGTGTTCACTTGCCACGTCGTGCTCGCGGTGGTCGCACCCCTTCAGCTGAGTTCGTTGCCCCACTGTTCAGGCCACCCTTTGGGGAAGGATGTCGACGCACCCCGGCAGAACTCTTTCCTGTTGTTCATCGGTTGAACGATATTCTTAGGCGGCCCCTCCTACCTCGCACCAGCTATAAGGAAGGGCTCACAAATCTTCAGCAGTTCCTGCTTCAGGCACTTGTGACTCAGACACCATTCGACTTGGCAGATTTCCTTATGTCAGAGATTGAGTATGTTGTGTCAGATGGGCTCTGAGCTCGCAGACAGATGCCGTATGATCACTGGATCAGCTTCATCTTTGCCACTAATCTTGTGAGGGCTCACCCTGGGATTCTTGATGAGTACGAGCAGTCCCCGACCGTCTTCATAGACTACAAGATTCTATCTTCAGTTGACAGTCAATTTGGCAGCCGGGTCCTTCGTCAGGTCAGACTTCGGACAACTCCAGCAGATATGGATGATGC
>CM039119.1:48045647-48265654 GCA_022036555.1 Microstegium vimineum | reverse complement strand
GGACTTGATAAAAGGCTCCGGACAGAGGTCCGGACGCTAAGTCTTGCAGAGTCCGGACAATCAAACAGCGTCCGGAAGTGAACCCTAAGGCTCGGCCTCGGCGCACAAGACATCCGAACGCATATGCGTGTCCGGACGGTGGACTCCGGACAACCGTCCGGAGACTCGGAGCTCTCTGGACTCCTCTGTTTGATCAACCGGACGCTGAGTGGTGTCCGGACAAGGCACTCCGAACCACCATCTGGATGGATGGAGCTCTTTGGACTCTCTCTGTAGAGTGTCCGGACACTGGAAACAGTGCGTCCGGACCGGACTGCACATAGCGTCCGGAGCCACGTGTCAAGCCGAGGCAAGCGCGGGAATGAACTTGTTCAAACTGATGAGCGACCGGACGCATGGCCATTAGTCCGGACCACGCATTACGAGCGTCCGGAGGTTGCGTCCGGACTCACTTAGAGAGGCTCTGCATCTCGGTGGATCAAGGGTCCAGACGCTCCCAATGGTCCGGACCCCAAGTGCAAACAGCGTCCGGAGGCACGCAGGAAAGCAAGGAAGAGGAGGCAAACGACTAGCTCTTGTGTGTGGGCTATTTATATGTTTTGGCCAGCCTCTAGGGGCAACTCTTGCACCTCCCATTCATTTTCACACCTTGTTCTTGCTTGAGAAGGCCCCCAACTCATCTCTCTTTGCTTTGCTTTGCTTGCTAATTCATGAGAGTTTGAGTGAACCAAGTGCATTGATCATCGCATTGCATCTTAGTGGCACTTGGTCATCGTCATCGACGTGGGATTTCTTGTTATTCTTGGTGTTTGCCAACACCTAGACACCTTAGCGATTGTGGAGAAGCTTCGGCATGTGTTGGTGATTATTCGTGGCTGGCTTCATCGATTGTGACAGGGCTTGTACCCACCTCGATGGAGCGTCAAAGGGTAACTCTAGTGAATTTCTCATGTCATTGAGTTACTCTCATTTGGGTGGATTCTTGTGGCGCCCGGGTAGTGGGCTAGGCTTGTGATCGCCTATTAGCCACCGAATCACCATTTGAGTAGTTGACACAACGGGGACTAGCTTGGTGGCAACCAAGTGAACCTCAGGAGAAAAATCATAGTGTCATCTTGTCTCCCGGCTACTCTTGGTGTTCATATTGTGATTGGTTCTTCATATTGACATCCATACATCACAAGGCTTCGGTATAACAATCACCCCTATCTCTTGTTCTTACATTCCTCTTATCTTGCCTAGTTAGTTCTTGTGTTAGTTGTTCTTGCTAGCTTGTGTTAAGTGTCTCAGGATTTTGCTATTGCTTGTTAGGCACTTAACTAACTAGAATTGCTTGGATAGGTGGCTTTGCACCCCTAGTAGAGCTAGAGCAAAAAGCTTCGCTTTAGTGTTATCTTACCTTTTGCTCTAGTGGTTTGTAGAATTTTTATAGGCTATTCACCCCCCTCTAGACATCTAGGACCTTTCAAGTGGTATCAGAGCCGTGATTACCGCTATTATCAAGGCTTAACAACCTTCGGTGTTAGTGATGGCTCAAGTTCAATTCAACTATGTTGGAAGCAAACCACCAATGTTTGATGGCACATCCTTTGATTATGGAAAAGGAAGATGAAGATGCACTTAGGCTCAATACATGAGAAGGTGTGGAGTGTGACCGAACATGACTTTGTCATTCTTGATGAAGCCGCTCCTACACCTAGAGAGCAAGAGAACCGGCAATGCAACACCATGGCACTCAATGTGATCTACAATGGCATTGATTCTAAGGTGTTTGAGCAAATCAAAGATCTGGAGAAGGCAAGTGAAGTGTGGAAGAGACTTGAGGATACATATGAGGGCACCGCAACCGTAAAGAATGCCAAGTTGTACATGCTCAAGGACAAGCTATCTCACTTCAAGATGAAAGATGATGAGTCCATCCCGGAGATGATTCATAGGCTCCAAGTGATCATCAACGATCTCAAGAGCTGGGGTGAGAAGGTCAAGGATGAGGACTTCTCAAACCGGTTTCTTGGTTGTTTGCCCAAGAAATACAAAACCTTGAGGCAAATAATTAGAAGAGATGGTTTGGACAAGATCATTCCCAATGAAGTTCTTGGAGAAATCATGACCGAAGAGCAATACAATGAGGAAAGTGAAGAAGAAGAGGTCAAGGAAGAAAAGAAAGAAAAGAAAAGCTTAGCATTCAAGGCATCATCATCCAAGAACAAGGGCAAAGCAAAGAAGCAAGAATCAAGTGATGATGAAGAGGCTAGTGACATTGATGATGAGATGATGGCCCCCTTTGTGCGCAAGTTTGGCAAGTTCATGAAGAAGAAGGGCTATGGTGCTAGAAAGAGAAGAGACAACATCAAGAGCAAGGAATATGTGTGAAAATGCTACAAGTGCAAGAGCACCGATCGCATGATTGCGGATTGTCCCAATCATAGTGATGATGATGAGAAGAAGAAGAGCAAGCATGAGAATAAAGAGAAGAAGCTATCATTCACCAAGAAGAAGAAGGGTGAATCATATATGGTGACTTGGGATAGTAGTGATTCCTCCAATGATGATTCTAGTGATGATGAGAGGAAGAAGACCAAGAAGAAGGCATTGGCAAGCATTGCTATCAACAAAAAGCCATCCATCTTCGACACTCCATCATGCTTCATGGCTAAGCCATCTAAGGTACGATCTCATGATGATAGTGATAGTGATGATGATAGTAGTGATGAGGAGGAGGAGTACTCCAAGGAGGAACTAGTAGACATGATGAAGCAAACTTATGCTTGCTTTGAGACAAAGAGGAAGGAGTGTAAAGAATTGAACAAGAAGCTTAAGGCAATTTGGGAGAGATGGTGTAATGGCTAAGTATGTTGGCACGTGTTAGCGATTGTGGTGAAGCTTCGGCACGTGTTGGTGATTATTCATGGCTGGCTTCATCGATTGTGACAGGGCTTGTACCCACCTCGATGGAGCGTCAAAGGGTAACTCTAGTGAATTTCTCGTGTCATTGAGTTACTCTCATTTGGGTGGATTCTTGTGGCGCCCGGGTAGTGGGCTAGGCTTGTGATTGCCTATTAGCCACCGAATCACCATTTGAGTACTTGACACAATGGGGACTAGCTTGGTGGCAACCAAATGAACCTCAGGAGAAAAATCATTGTGTCATCTTGTCTCCCGGCTACTCTTGGTGTTCATATTGTGATTGGTTCTTCATATTGACATCCATACATCACAAGGCTTTGGTATAACAATCACCTGTATCTCTTGTTCTTACATTCCTCTTATCTTGCCTAGTTAGCTTGCTAGTTAGTTCTTGTGTTAGTTGTTCTTGCTAGCTTGTGTTAAGTGTCACAGGATTTTGCTATTGCTTGTTAGGCACTTAACTAACTAGAATTGCTTGGATAGGTGGCTTTGCACCCCTAGTATAGCTAGAGCAAAAATCTTCGCTTTAGTGTTATCTAACCTTTTGCTCTAGTGGTTTGTAGAATTTTTATAGGCTATTCACCCCCCTCTAGCCATCTAGAAACTTTCAGCATACCCCGCTCATGGAGGATTTCTATCAGGCAGCTCAGCTCATGAGCATTCAGATTCGCCCTCACAGAGTTTGCTCCTTGGAGAGTATTATGGCTTTAGCTGGAGAGAAGATCCGCCCTTCCTCACATACCTTCCGGGACTCGTAGACCTCCTTGGTCATTCCAGGAACTATGTTGAGCATTGGGTGCGTGAGTTCTAGGCGTTAGTTTGGATTGAGCTGACTCACTGCTACATGCAGTACACTTTCCGAGGCCGTTCTTACAGACTTTACCTAACTGGGCTGAGAGAGCTACTTCTCTTGTCTACGTCAGACTACTGCCTGCATGATGAGTGCTACCGCGGTGTTCACTTGCCACGTCGTGCTCGCGGTGGTCGCACCCCTTCAGCTGAGTTCGTTGCCCCACTGTTCAGGCCACCCTTTGGGGAAGGATGTCGACGCACCCCGGCAGAACTCTTTCCTGTTGTTCATCGGTTGAACGATATTCTTAGGCGGCCCCTCCTACCTCGCACCAGCTATAAGGAAGGGCTCACAAATCTTCAGCAGTTCCTGCTTCAGGCACTTGTGACTCAGACACCATTCGACTTGGCAGATTTCCTTATGTCAGAGATTGAGTATGTTGTGTCAGATGGGCTCTGAGCTCGCAGACAGATGCCGTATGATCACTGGATCAGCTTCATCTTTGCCACTAATCTTGTGAGGGCTCACCCTGGGATTCTTGATGAGTACGAGCAGTCCCCGACCGTCTTCATAGACTACAAGATTCTATCTTCAGTTGACAGTCAATTTGGCAGCCGGGTCCTTCGTCAGGTCAGACTTCGGACAACTCCAGCAGATATGGATGATGCGAATGCCCAGGATGAGGCTATTAGAGCTATTGAGCAGCAGGAGTTCCATGACTTGGACGCTCAGGAGGCAGAGGATGCAGCAGTTGACACTTCCTCTAATAGTTCGGATGCGAACTTCCAGCCAATTCCCCCTATACCCCCGCGGGCACACGACGCTGAGGCTGGTGGTTCGGGTGCCGCTTCAGCAGCTGCTCCAGATCCTCTTCTGATGAAGATACTTGATCGCATCTCAGAGCAGCAGGGCTCTCTTGTGTGAGCTGTCACTCAGGTTTAGCAGCATCAAGATGAGATACAGAGACATTTGATGGCTATGCAGCTTGAGTCACACTCAGCAGATACAGGCTCAGAACATGGCGTTCATGGCACACATGGTGAGGTGGACCGGTGCTCTTCCACTTGAGCTCCCGGGTGCCCCACAGATACAGATCATGACTCAGACCTAGCCGTCTCAGTCAGTTGGCCCTTCAGTGGCCCCTCAGCAGATAGTTGGCCCCTCAATGTCCCCTTCAGTGTCAGTCGGTCCGTTTGTCACTCCCACCCCAGACTTAGAGTTCAGTGGACTCCAGGGTGCGGTATTGACCACCCCGTTCCAGTCACCGGTGACACAGGTTACACAGTGGCTGGATACGCTTGGCTCGACTCAGCAGTTCACTCCCCTCACTACAGGTTTCACTCCGATGTCAGCTTCGATGGGTTTGACTGCTCGTGACCTCTCGGCGTCTTTCAGTGACATCACAGGCCAGCCGTCCCCTACTGGTGAGGAGGTAGCAGCAGAGCTTCAGATGACTGAGCTAGTCACTCCTACAGCGGGTTAGCACCGCTCTTCTATCGCGTCGTCTGAGGCTGCTCAGGATAGCCAGGCCCCTGCAGTTTCTACACCTCCGGGCGCTTTCTAGACAGATGACACTGCCGTCACTACTACTCCACTCCAGCTAGAGCAGACACCAGTTCTTGAGACTCTAGGTGAGTCAGTGCCGAGGCACCACCGGCTTTAGCAGCTCTAGTGGCACCGGCAGACTCAATGGCAGCGGATCCCTCTACTCCTGCCCCAGCTACAGTTCCAGACTCTTCGGCAGCCGAGTTAGCAGGCACGTCAGCTTCAGGTCCAGTGTCTCCCTAGACTGCTCTGCTTCCAGCTCCAGACACTCAGGGGGAGGACTCAGAGGACGACGAGGCTTACCTCTCCGAGTTCAAGGTTCTTGACCGTGCCGCGACTGCTCCACACCTGCCTCTATGCACTTAGGTTTTGGTGCTAGACGCCAAAGGGGGAGAAGAGAGTCGAGTATGCTAGCTTCAGGTGGAGCTAGTAGGATTCGTTCTTTTGATTGTGTAGATACTCTATCATGCATCACTTTTACCGTCTTTCATGCATTGTATGATATGTGTGATGTTTGAGACTCTTGGATGTTTGTGTGACATGTGTGAGAACTCTTTTATATTGTTATGTCACTTGGTGTATGTTATTGCTTCCACGCTAATCTCTGATCTTTTGGCTATAGCATATCCTTTGAAATCAAGTACTACTCTCATTCCTATCTTTTTGTGCTTGTCATGGCTTGAATGGTTTAGGCATGTATTTGTCTTTCTTATTAATAACCCATGCCTATCTCATGTCAAGTCATGAAACCTTAATCAAAACTCACTCATATTCTATAGTCGAGCTTGTATTGTCGTCAATCACCTAAAAGGGGGATATTGAAGAATCATGGCCCCATGTGTTTAGGCGATTAACGACAATGCTAGGTCACTATGACTAACGTGTGTTTTGCAGAGGCAAAAATGGTTAAGGTAAGTCATAAGGGATGCTAGATGAATGGCCTTAATGGTATTCATGCCCCCAAGATAGAATTTGTTTTTAGTTTCAAAGGATGCAGCTACAAGGTGAAGACTAGGCTAGCTCTTAGTGCCACAAGGTGTGAGAAGGGCACTAAGTATAGACTAGGACTTTGTTTTTCATTTGACCGTCCTATAAAGAGGGTATAAGATTAGTAGCTTGACCTAGGAGAGTTTGGGAATGTTGGTGTATGCACATTTCTCACAACCTGTCCTAGAGACCCTTCAAATAGCCCTTGAGTTGGTAGGAGCAAAACTCCTTCAAGAGACTTAGTGAAAAGAGGTGAAGAAGGGGGTGAAGAAGGGGGTGAAAGAGGCTCCGGACCAGTTGGCCTAGGAGGCGTCAGACCATTGCAAGAGGTCCGACGGTCCTGCCTTAGGCAGAGTTCTGAGGAAGAGGCTCTGGACCACCTGTCCGAAGGGTTCTGGACCAATCTTGATTGGTCCAATGGCCTGTGAGTTGGGAGCGAGCCAGAGAAAGAGCTCCGGACTAGTCCGACGGCTTGGCTGACGGCTAGTGCGACGCAACTTAGTGGAGTTCAGTTTCTACGCAGTATGTACCAAGGCTCCGGACTAATGCTAGTGGTCCGGAGGTCCCTGGTACAGTGAAGTTTGAACTGGTTTGTGTGCTCTGGACCAGAGGTATTGGTACGACGGATTAGTATCTGGACTAGTCCGACGGCTTTGCAGAAAGTGCAAAATGCAGAAAACGGCTAGTTGGAGAGGTGGGGACTATATATAGTTGCTCATCTCGTCCCAATTAGCTCTCTTGGCCATTGTTTCAGCTGAAGGAAGCTTGAGAGAGTTCTTGGAGAGCCAAGGGCCTAGTGAGGAAGAGATTTGAGAGATCCAAAGCTTGTTCTTCCTCCCTAGGGTGATTAGGAGTGACAAGTGTGCATCCATCCACCTTCCTAGCCTTGAGTGGGTCAAGTGAAGGTCTTGTGCTTGTTAGTCTTGGTGTTCGACAGCACCTAGACGGTTTGGTGGTGATTGGAGGAAGGTGATCGCCGGAAGATTGTTGCCGGCCCTTCTCCAACTTCGTGTGATCGGTTGTGGGCGGTTCACTGAGCCGGAGCGGCGAAGAACCAGCCCGTAGAGAGCACTCATCCCTTGTGCGGGATTGAGGGGGAGCAATACCTTGCGAGGTGCTCCAACGAGGACTAGGGGGGAGTGTCGACTCCTTGATACCTCGGGAAAACATCGCGTGTCAAACTTTCTCGATCCCTAGCTCTTTACATTTTTGCACTTATATTTTGTCTTGTGTTTTCCTTTCACACTAGAATTGCATAGGTTGTTCCTAAATTCCTTGGCTTGCTACCGCTTTCTAGCTAGGACACACTTCTGGTAGGCACTAGGGGGAGATTGACATTTGATAGGTTTTATATTTGCTTTAGAAATTTAAAACAAGCCCAATTCACTCCCCCCCTCTTGGGCATCTTGATCCTTTCATCGATAGCTGATGGTGGGGGAGCACAAGATATAAGGCGGCGGTAGCCCTCACCTATCAGACTAGTCTTTTGGGTTGTGTTAGGCCTAAGGCCTGGGTATGTTGTGGACACCGATGGATCTGGGCTTAAGGGGCGCTGGCTCCTAAGTATAACGAGTTGGGCTGATCTCACTACAAAAAACCCTTATACATGACGGTTTAGTTTAGTCACAGACAAGCGAAAATGCGTCATGGTCAACTTGCCATGATGATTGAAAAAACGTCATATATCCTGCGTCATTCATTTGTTGGGCTAAAATGGACCGTCACAAGTTGGCTTTTTTGTTCGTCATGGATTAGTTGTCTGTTTACTATACCCTGTCCATATCCAAGCCCAGATCCAAACCATAATGACGAAAAAGGACATCATATATTAATGCAAAATCATCACTGCATTAACGTACAGCACATCTCATAATACACCAATCATACAAACATTGATTTTTCCAATTATTGGTAGAGAACAATCTTATTTAATTGGTATCATTTATATAACTGAAATATTCATTTCAAAGATCATATTACATATCACAGATCATATTACCTAGGTGATTGGTTTTGTATCTAGTGTTTTAATTAGGGTGAAAACGGTGCGTATATTTTTCAATCGTATTCGAGACCGAACCCGTTTGGAGAGGTTTTGATCAGTTCGTATCCGCGTCAAGATATTCAACATACGATATTGTATCCATATCCAAATACTTAAATCACAAATTTGATATGTCAATACCAAATCCTATCATATCCGACATGATTGACACTATTCGTATTCGGATCCGAATCCGAACAAAAATATGCAATTTGTTTTCATCCCTAGTTTAATCTAATGGCTGTTATTCATTTAAGAACAATCCAATGATAGGGAATGGCCGAGTTGCTTAGTGCCAGCAGCCCATTTGTCGTGTTGTGCATGGGCTGGCACTACGGGCCGAAGTCATGGCCCAGGCATGGGCACGAGACCTGTCGTGCCGCACCAAGCTAGGTCCATGCTTTTTTTTACCGGGTCCATGCGACCAATGGGTACGAAAAATATTACCAACGGACACAAACAGTTATATAAACGTGATAATGCTACAGTTATATAAACGTGATAATGCTACTAGTACTACGTGTTGGTGTAATATAAAATGTTATTGATAAGTAGTTAACTAAATGTGAAAGTAATATTTATATGAAATAGTTCATGTACATATTAAATTACCTTAAAAATTCCAAAATTTCTTGATACGAAGTCATCAATGATGATGTCAATATCAATCTTATTCCGCAATCACTTCTCAATGCATAATATTGCACGAAGCATGTACACTTTCCTGATGACACAGTACTGTCAAAATTTAGACAAACAATTAGTAATTATAATTTTATAAAGTAGGGATCACATGAGAGACAACAAGTAAAATTTCATATTCCTAATTTAAAAAAAAAGGAGTTCATATTCCTACTTGGTACCTGCTGCCGCCTGGCTACCTGCTCTGCTGCCTGCTGGAACTGCCGAAGTGCCGAACAGGGTACATGGATGAAGGAATAGCCGAATACGGAGTAGATCAGATAATTAGAGATCATGTGAGAGGAGAGAGAGAGAGAGGAGATTAAGGCCCTTGCTCTGCTCTGCTGACGCCACCGCTCGCACATGCTGACGCAGGGAGGAAAGTGGAAACAGAAGTTCAGACAAGGGAAACAAAGGCTCTAGCCTATGTATACGTATACACTAGTATATACTAGTACCTGGGGCCGGGCCAGGAAATCTTCAAGGCCGTATACTAACACTACTAGAAAACGAAGTACTCATCATGTCGGAGAGCATTTCACCGACATTTCCGGACAGAAAAAATACATTTAACCTGACAAGTATAGGAAAACACACAGGAAAATAGTGTAAATGACCAGAAAAACAAAAAAAAATTATCGCACATTTCCTAAAAAACAGGTGCTTGAAATCTATTTTTTGTTTCAGGCGACGTTGTGGTCAAAGGACCTGCCTTTTCTTTGTGTGAATTTAGATCTACAAGATACGCATGGTTTAGAGTTCTTGTTTGAACAAATGTTATTTTTTAGGTACCTAAAAAATAGCAAATCCCTTTTTATGATGTGTTAAAACACACAAGAAAACAATAACATTTGTTGTCATGTTGTTAAATCGATAGGGAAATTATGACTTCATCTAAACCGACTAAACTAGAGCTTGCGCTACTATGACCTTGGGGAAACGTCCTGAAAGGGGCCGTGATGTACCCACACAGGTATAAAAGCACATGTTAGGTCTTTTTGGATACGCATGTATCAAATTCAAACCACATGGATTGAAGTGTATATTAGTTCAAATACACTCCAACACATGTGGTTTAAAAGAGATACATGCACATCCAAACAAAACCTTTGGAATACTAGCTAGCAACAAAACCTTTCTATCCTCTTCGCCACCTTATCCGCTTATGCCTTTCCACACCACCACCCTCATCTCGTGTTGTCTCTCCACGCTGCTGTTCTTTGCTTCTGCTCGGATCTCTTCGGTCCATCGAGATGATCTTGACGTCAGGGCTAGTCTGCCTCTGTCTAGATCTCCTTGGGAGCGGAAATGACATGTTGTTTGGATTTTCTCAAGATTTCACACCCACGAGAGCGGCATCTAGCTTCCGCGGGTTGTACGACATTGGGGATAAAATACTAAACCTGATACATTTGGGAGTTTTCCTATCAATGAAGAACAGATAGAGAAATGTGATACTGATAGAAAAAAATTGTTCACCAAAAGATAACCTTCTATTGGTATTTCCCTATTGGTAATTAGCATTTAAATGTCGGTATGAAAAAGGCAATTACCATAAATAACATCATAGTTCCTGTAGCAATGCGTAGGAAATCACCTAGTATATTATATAGAAGGAACCACTAAAGTCAACACATGATATTTCTCTATTCTCACATTGTGCCACATCGTGGTTAAAATAAAATCCAATTTGAGCTTAAGAATAGGTTTGATCTTGTCCGTTAATGATAAGATTAAAGGTGCCTGATCTTCTGTTAGATGAAGATAATTCTCAATTTGGCAGGAATTTGACACACATGATTTGCCTTCCAATCACAAAGACCTAACCTCTACACAATTGTAGCACCACAGTGTCTGTGGTTATCAACCATGTGTTGTTCGATTGACCTCGCTATAAAGGCTACTCTCTGCATGCAAATCAATATAACACAAGCAAGAACAAGAAAGAATGGCATCATTATCGACAAGTGAAGATTCAACAATCTACTAGGAAATATACCTTGCTAGATGATATGGTGAAGTACCAAGGACCAACCAATGGATCATTGCTTGTTGGTATTTTTTATGCTTATGTAAAATATTTTGCAAGCACATAGAATATTGTTAGCATTTCACCTAGGAGTATTTCATGGTATCGTATTTATCCACAGGGAAACAATGGTTAAAGAAGGTGATAAGTAACCATCATTTATCCAACACAAGAAGTTCTAGTCTAGAAAGGTAGAGTGAAAGCGTAGATAAATGCGAGGACAATGAGTGGGGGAGTTTCATAAGTTCTTCTTTATACAAGGTTCTTTCTTAGATATAGTTTACCAATATAACTTAGCATAACAAAATTAATGAGCACACAACAAGCATTCAAAGATCTATTTGGTTAAGCATCACAAAAGATAACTTGTATCGTTATAGCTTCAGGACCTGCGCTTTAAGAACTTGCCCAGATATGTGGTGGACTATAGAGACTAGATAGCATTCACTACTACAGAAATCAATTTGCGCAGCGCCAATATTTTGGGCTCTATGGCGGGCACGCTGTTTGCCCGCAACGGTAATTGGGTGGCCGGACTCGCCAGGCCGGACACCCAGGCTCCTGCTACCGTAAAGAGTTAACCGTGGCGGGCAGCGTAACAGGCCCGCTGCAGTAAATGGGTATTAACCGCATGCCATAAATTGATTAACCGCGGCGGGCATGTAAGGCTGCCGCGGTTAATATTTATTTACCGTGGTGGTCATCTTATGTTGCCCGCCACGGTAAATCCTTGATCAATATATAGCACAACAGTTGCCCCTCTTCTTCCCTGCGGGTCTTTCTCTTCCAAATTGTGGAGGGGGAGGCTTTGCCCTAAATTTTAACTAAATATTTGAAATTTGGGTTTACATCTTGGATTTGGAGGAAAAGGACCCAACAAGAGGTACATGAAGGCTCTCTCATCCCTCTTTTATTCATCTTGGTGTCTCTAGCTAATTCTAGATCTAGATCTAGATCTAGAAGCCATTTCAATGAAGAGAGAGAAAACTTGTTTTTTTGCTTTTGTAATGCTTCTTATTTCTTATTTTTGATGTCGTTAACTCAATGCCGATTTGCAGGCCTCAAGTCGATAGGTCCGAATGGATGTACCGGGTGAATAGAGTTAGTGATCCGCGGTACTTGGATGGAGTGAGGAAATTTATTGCTGCGGCGGAAGCTCACCGTGAGAGGTTGAAGCAGATGACAACCACCTAGCTACCACACATCCGAGGAGCAAGCCACAAACATAGTATATTGTAGGCTAAGATCCATGCTACACTATTGTATACTACTCTAGTTCCTAATATAAAATCAAACTAGAGCAATGATCCTACAAGTAAATAATGACCCTGCAAGTAAATAATGCACAAAGATAACTTATTTAAGAACTAAATACCCAAAGATAACACAAACGCTTACTTCAATTAGCAAGAGGAATGTAGAGGTACAAGCGTAGAGGAGACCTAGAGCTCCGATGATCCTTCCTCTAAGCTGGAGGAGGTAGCCAACAACTCAGGTACTTCTCCAAACTCTTCTCTCTCAGACTTCCTATTCCAATAGATATAAGCTAAAGATA
The DNA here is from genome assembly GCA_022036555.1 of Microstegium vimineum. Classification (NCBI taxonomy): domain Eukaryota; kingdom Viridiplantae; phylum Streptophyta; class Magnoliopsida; order Poales; family Poaceae; genus Microstegium; species Microstegium vimineum. The sequence goes on along the minus strand of CM039119.1, from coordinate 48,253,116 downwards.
TGAATGAGGCTCTGCTTCATCTTCTCTGGTGTATTAACTGAATATTGAATGGTTCAATTGGTGGAGTTTTTCTCCCTTGTTTAAATAGCCCCTCAAGGTTAGTGGAATAGGGGATATTCATCGCAATACCTATGCAACCGACCTCGGGAGCCACCATACAATTGACTAGAGAAAGGTGGGTCCTATAGGTGTCAAGGGGGGTGCGGCCACACCCTAGGTAGCACCTCCCCCCCACTGACCTCATCTAGTTGGTTGTAGAGTGGGCCTGGGCTTCAATGTGATGGGTTTCGCTCCCCGAATATGAAGTCTTGTAGCCTTGCTCTTGTTTTGTTCAAATAGGCTTCTTAAATATAATGGCACACTTCCGGGTGTTTTTCTGATTATGTTCTGCAAAACAAGTTTATACCAAAACTTGTGGAAAACAGTAAATTTAAACACCTACATCTATGTTTTAGTATCGTATTTTATCGATAAATTTATGGTAATAATTGTACATTAATAAGGACCGTCAGCAGTGATCCACCAATAGTGTTGAGGACAACAACATTGTCGGTTCATCACACAGGCCGACAATATTTCTATGCTCACAGGTAGTTCATGGTTGAAACCGGCAATGTTGATTCTATTACCACTGCCGGTTCATCACTCGAGACGGCAATGCTAGTTACTATTATCACTGCCAATTTGTGGATGCAATCGGCACTGTTGAGTTCGGTGACACAGTTGATTCATTAAAAAAAAGTTGGCAGGGCAGTGGCTGTCATCACTACTGATTTTTGGGTGAATCGGCAGTGATCTCTTTTTCATATTTTTTGTTATCTTATAATTTATGTTATTACTTTTATGTGATACTTTATATTTGCTATGTGGATTAGACTAACATACATGACAAATCTTTTAAGATTAATATTACAAATGTTACGGTTACATTTCAAATGTACTTATCAAGATCCCTCTTAGAATAGTCTAGCAAGCCGGTCCATATTGTGCCTTGAACTTCATGGACCATGAATGGAGAATAATCCGTCTCTAGTCGATATCTCGGCTAAGACGAAGGCTTATAGCTCCTCTCTTGCAATCCTCTGATCTCCATGTCTAATAAAAGTGTTTGGTGTTCAAGTTTCTTGCATTGTCTTAGAAATAAAATGGGAAGCATATACACCACATCCGTTGTTTTCACGCTGCGATATCGGAGCTTTGCCTATATTTATATAGACCCGTTGTTCGCCATCAGGTTCTCTAGGAGGAAGGAAGTGCAGGAGAAGGAAGGAGGAGAGGGAGAATGATTCGCACGCTAAAGAGATAAGCTGGCGGTGGAAGCTGGTTTTGCGCAGTTTGGGTTTAGGAAGAAGTTCCGCAATATTCTCAGAGACCCAAAATTTGTAGTGTGACCGAAACTCGATAGTGGAGATCCAACCGATTGCCGACTGCAACCAGGGGTCTTTGGATCCCCTTGACAAATTGATAAATTGACAAAAGAGTAGAAAAATCACTATTTTTTGGCAAATGAATCCAAACATACAAGGCAAAAAATGGCAAAAAAGTAAAAATTTGTCATTTATCATTTGTCACTTTGAAGTAGCAAATAAAGGCAAATAGAAAATCCTTTCACTCATACCCCTCCCTCCTATACATGACATGTGCATGAGAGTGTAATTATTAGAGGTATAATTGTCTTTATATGTGTTATTTATTATTTGTCATTTATCATTTGCCAAGTGATTTAAACATTAGAAATTAACAAAAAAATTACCAACTTTATTTATCATTTATCATTTGTTATTTATCATTTATCAAGAGATACAAACATACCCCTGGTCCTAGGCACAACTTGCAATGCCCAGGATGGAACTGGAAGTCGCGCGCAGGTAGCTCTAGCTTTACACGGCATGCAGCAGTCGATCGATCAATACTAATCCCTGCTGCCCCGCCGTAGGACCAAATGACACCGCCATATACGGCCGACTGCGGCCTGACACAACACACAATATAATAATGGCGATGGTCTCCGGCCTCGAGATGGCGAGAGCGCCACACACCTGGTCCCCGGCCCGGTCGGGCTGCTCGTCCGCCGAAGGCCGCACCGTTCATGCTCGAAGGCGAAGACGACGGCGACGGCCGCATGCATGTGCTGTTTTGTTTCGTCTCCAAGTCATGACATGTAAGCTGTAGTGAAACGCCTTGTTCGTTGCTATACCCACAGGGAGGTATGGTGGGGGCCGGCCGGCACGCCTTAGCTTATCTTGCATCTGGGATCTTATATATATTCGCTGTAATCTCGGCCGTTCTTTGTTTTGTCAGTTTGTCTGCCACTCAATGACGCATGCATCTCATCGGTAAAACGTAACGGTGGCGTGAGGATTCATGTGTACGTTAGTTTGCTGAAAGTACTGTCATACAATACAAATAAAACCAGCTTGCTTTGTTATCTGAAAGTACTGATTAAAAGAACAATGGTTGGAGTTTCCTATAACTTTGTTCGTTGTCACTGAGACCCTACATATCTGATATCATCTTATATATGTATCTCATGAGAAAGATATGCATGTTCCCTAAAGTTTTTGTCTCACTGAACCTGTGCACTCCGGATCCGGGGTCCGGTCCGGGCCGGGCCTAAAGCGGCAAGCAACTTGACCTGATGATTTTTTTAGATTACACGGTACAACGCAGACATCCTACCCATAGGCGCCTCGCTGTCGATGAAAACGTCGTCTACCACTTAAAGCATAGCCGGGCCTAAAGCGGCAAGCAACTTGACCTGATGATTTTTTTAGATTACACGGTACAACGCAGACATCCTACCCATAGGCGCCTCGCTGTCGATGAAAACGTCGCCTACCACTTAAAGCATAGCGCCGAAAAATCCTGAAATAAATCCAGAATAAAGTGTCACACCCAGGATTTGAACACTGGGTGGGAGCCCTCCAATCAATAACCTTTGCCATTGCGCTGTGAACCCATTGACACCTGATGATTCATCTTCCGTTCCTTATTGCCACATACCTACCAAACGGAAACGTGCGCGAGCCCCGTCCACTGGCTGTACTGAGATCTCCAGTAACATCATATCTCACGGAACGGAGCAATGCAACACAAGTTTGGAGCTGTATTTAGGGCATGTTTGGGACTGCTCCGCTCCATATTTTTCAGCTCTGCTTCACGTTTTTTAGCCAAACGATTTCAGCTCCACATACACAACTCCAGAAAAAAAGGTGAAGTTGTGAGAGCACCTAAAGAGGTACTCCACAAACTCCAATTTTTTGTGGAGCTGCTTCACAGTGGAGTTTGCGGAGCAGAGTTTGTGGAGCAGTCCCAAACAAACCCTAGTCGCTTAGTACCATATGATTCAGTGGCGGACCTAGGATTTTAATTTAGGGTATGCCACACAAAAATAAATTATACAATTCGATAAAACCATTTTAAAATTAGTAAGCCATATTGCACTTCGGTAAAATCACATACATTATTAAAAACATGATAAGCCTTAAATTCAAAGATTAAACTAAAAACTATAACAAATACGATATAAATTTCAAATAAAATAAAAATAATTTTAAATATAGTCGTAAAAGAGACTTATAATACTACTCGTCTAACTTATTTATACGTTGCTTTCTGAATGTACCGGTAAAAACAATATCAATCACAGTTCATAAAAAAAAACTCATGTGTTATGTCATGGTGTATTTCACAGGACATAATAAGATGGGATGAAAAAATTGCAAAATAACGGACAAATAAATTATTTATGGAATGAAAAAATTGCAAAATTGCACTGGGTATAAGTGACCTACAATACTATTTATCTAACATTTTAGCTAACACATTTTAAGGGAAATAAATGTCTCGATTATATCATTTTTGTCCCCTACAGTGAAAATATATCGTTTAATAAATATGACTAACAATCAACAAAAAATCATCATCCATCTTATTTCTTAAATTTATTTTTACTAAACGGAAATCATAGTAGAAAATACACTTTCATTATATTGATCAGGCGCAGTTAGGCTTTACGTGCACGTACTACCAGCATGTTGTAGCAATAGAACAGTTTGGGCAGATTAGTGAATGACGATGGCTAGAGCGGTGGAGCCTTTCAAGGCGCGGCTTCCTGTTGTCAAAAAAAAAAAAAAAAAATAGCGCGGCTTCGTGGACGGTGGACCTCCCGTCGTGTGGCTGTGTTGGCCTGAAAGGCCGTCTCAGCGAGGCCGTAGCAGCAGCGGCCGCTGTGTTATCGTCGTCTTCTCTCGTACCTTTATTTTCTTGTTTTCTTTTTTCACAAATACGTATATACGTACTCTATTGGCGGTAGCTCTGCAGGGTATGTGTAGATCCGCCCCTGCTGTTGCAAATTAAGTTCCCTCTAGTCTCTAGCTCTCTCTCCCTCCCTCTCTCTCTCTCACGCACACAGACACCCCTATCACTTAGACTGTGCTGGTAGCTACCGGCCGTGTAATGCTAATGGAGCAGGAGCTCAACCTTGAGCTCACCCTCTTCCACCCCTCCGTCTCGCCGGAGCCGCCGGGCTACTTCGTCTGCATGTACTGCGACCGCAAGTTCTTTAGCTCGCAGGCTCTCGGCGGCCACCAGAACGCGCACAAGTACGAGCGCAGCCTGGCCAAGCGCCGGAGAGAGATCGCCGCCGCCCTGCGCGCGCACGGGGCGGCAGCCACCGCCGCGGGCGCTCGAGACGCCGCCGCCGCTATGGGCCCTCGCGATGCCCCCGCCAGCAGCACCCGAGGCACCGCGGGTACCCGAGTCGTCTTCGTTGAACATAAGAGTGAAACAAGGATGGACGAGCAGAAGGCTCATGCTGATGTTGCCGCTCCCGCGCCTGCCCCGCCGAGCAACAAGAAGAGGGCGTCGGACTTCGGCTACGGCGTCGAGCGTGCCGAGGAACTGGACCTCTCCCTCAGGCTTTGATTGCTGGTTCCTCTTCCTCGTCCACCTTTAATTGGCTTCGTTTGCTTAGATTATTCGATCTGTATGATGTTAGAGTGCAATAATCTTTTTCGAGTGCGTGGTATCTCTGTGACAGTGCTGGATCCATCACTTCCTCATGTAGTTGTGCAATTATATTCTTCAATCTGATTATGGAACTTATCGGCAAGAAGTATTGTCGGTCCATCCTGCTATCCAAAGGGCGTGGTATTTGGTGTGCTCTTCGGTTGTATCTTGAGTCCTCTTTGTGTGCAATTTTTTTAGCTTTAGCTCTCTCGCTTTATTTTCGAAAGGGCAGCATGAGTTTTACCGCAATGTTTGGAGCTTTCCGAAGTGATTCTAAATTGCGCATATATACTATATGTCAAAATTTGTTCAATTTGTGATGTAGTAGTCTGCTGCTTGATATCTTGATATCTCGCTTCTTGTTTGCCCGAGATTATTCTGATTCCAGTATATATATCTCGCTCGTTGTCAACCAGACTTGTGACCAGTGCACTAGTATAGATATATATTGTACACTATACTTAGTTCACAATGATAACTTAATTTTCAGGATCCTCATTAAATTGTTGTATCTCATCGGAACCAAAAGTTCCTAGTATTCCCTTGATGTTTTTTCTCCTCGTGAGTTTGCTTGGAAGGCATAACTATCAATTGAACTCCGGATAAAGCAATGCATTCCCATTTTTTTCCTAGGCACAAAAGCCCAACCTCATTAATTTGCCAAAACAAAATTGGGGGTTTGGAGGATCTTCTGAAACCCTACACAAAATTCCATGATAAACCCACATCACCTTGCCTTCTTGAACTCATGCATCCCATAGGCATATCAAGTGAAATTGAATTGGTCCTCCAAATCTTGTCAACATTCGAGCCAAATATAGACACTCCAATATTAGACTTGTCATCCCATGTAATTAATTTGGTTGATGAATTTGAGTGTTGCATGTAAATTAGCTAAATTGTTTTCATACCATACCCCATGTTATTTTCTGTATTTCTGTCTTCTTCCAAAAGGCAAGTAGTGTGTAAGTCATTTCCTTTTTTATGCAAGTATAAACAGTCTCAATCAAAACCGAATGTCTAGAATTTACATAGTACCCAACTTCTTGAAGCTTATTAACACATAAAGTGCTTATGCTTTAGTGAGTTTCTCCATACATCACAAATACATACCACTTACATAAAAACAAGGTTTATCATGACCACAACAATACAAGACAAAAAAAAGGACTTCTAACAAGAGAACGTATAAAGGAAAATTAAGTTGAACTTCAATATATTGACAAATTCGTAATGCACAAGGGATTTACAAAGGAGTTGATTCTATATACTCATCCATGTAGCTTAAAAAAGATATATGTGTTGGCATATATGTATATACTTCGTTTGTCCCAAAAAAGCTTGGCACATCAAAAAATTTCCCAAAAAACTTGTCAATCTATCCCACTTACAAGTAATGGATCCATCCACATTAATTCAGAGCACTAATTAAATTCAAGGGTGGAAACTAATCGGCATGTGTGCACGTGGTTCCTTAATTATATGAGTGTATAAGTTATTATTGTGAAAAGTTTCCTAGGTGAGAACGAGATCATTAATTCAGATCAAAAACAGAAAATCTCAACTATTATGAATGATTTTTCGTATATATTATCAACAAAATGCAATAGGTCTAGCTTCTCGTGCACATATCTAATTCATATATATATATATATATATATATATATATATATATATATATATATATATATATATATATATAATATATATATATATATTATACATCATCAAAAGGCTTGATTTGTTAAAATGGAAGTAAACAAAAAAATTACAAAGGAAAGATGGTGTGGTCTCCATAATTCAGCTTCATCCTATATGATTTCAACTTTGTTTGTATATAGATTCCTTGTATGGACTCATTGGTGTTACCAATTATAATTTGTAGTGTTGATTAAGAGTTGGATGAGTAACTAGAAACAATTGCGGAGATCAATTGACCTAATATTAAATAAAAACCCCAAATTTTCTCTAAAAACACTCATGTTTTAATCCAAATTTGGTTATTAGTTAGTTGAGAAAAAACTTCGATATTTATTTTTTTACCTCCATCTTTAAGAGCGATGATAATTAAATTGATGTGAATTTAGAGCTATCTTAATAAATTCATAGAATTATTAACTGGCCGACGATAATAAGAATAACTATATTGTAAATTTTGTGTCAATGTAAATATTATTAGCCTAACATCGTTATTTTATTAACTTATGATCAATATTTTTTCAGTTTGGAAAATGACTGTTAGAAGAATCAATCGATAAAATCTCTTAATTCATAAGTGATAATGACAAAGTTGTAGAGTAGACATTTATGCATTAATGAATAACTTTTTTCCAAATCTCTCTATATAAAAACTTATGAGCTTGGTATATAACAACTACTAGTTGAGTAATTTTGTGTGGAACAATTTGTTTATTTGTTAATGTTGGTTGTTAATGAGAGAAGAGAGGAGTGAGTAAGCAATTGAGAAACGGTGAAGAGCCTACTCACCTTGCCCTTCCCTCTTTATAGGGAGGTGGTTGTTTTCATTCTTTTCTTTGACAGGGCTGGCAATTACAAATGAGTCCTCAAAAATTACAATCAGATTTTGAACACTAAAACACTCACGAATGAGACCTCAGTCCTACTAATTAGGCCCTTCTACACACGCACTAAAGGGGTTCTTAACATATGGCGCACCCGTAACAGTTAATATGATTAATTTGACATGTATAGATCTTGTTGGCCCAGGCTTTGGTAACTATAGTAAACCTGCGGAAAAGGATGGAGCAACTTTCAGCAAGTAGCTAGCAGGGGAGACGCACACAATTACGTCATCCAGATGGTAGTAGTTGCCATATCTTTGTTAGATGGTGCCCCGATTTTCACGTGCTTTTACTATAGTACATATGCATATACATATAGCTAGAGAAGTCTGTTTCAGGCTTCAGAAAATGAGAAGTCTGTTTCAGGCTTCAAAAAATGGAATCTGTGAATAGTACTTGCGATCATATATAGACACACATCATCATCCATACCTCCAGAGATAGAGCAGACGAGCAGCATATCACTCCAGGAAAACGCCATATGTACTATTCTGTGAGTGTGTTTCTGTTTCAAACAATCAACATATATATATGCTTTTCAAGGACATGAGGTTGGAGAGCTCGAGTTCAGTGAACAGTCCTGATGACCCAACACTGCTGGCCGGATCCAATCAACTCGCGCGCGCGCACAGCTGTGGACTGTGGGTCTGTGGTAGGCGGCCAGCACACAACTACACAAAGATATGGAAAGGCAAAGCAAAATTACGCGCGCCATGGAAGCTGCAGAGCTTGTCGTGAAGTGTGACGCTGTGACAGTCCGTACTAGCTCAGATATAGCAATCAATGGGAACTGAACCGATAGAATGGACAAGCCAACGATTTCACCGCTTAATAAAACGGACAGTTTTTGGTAAAGCTGCTGTCCATTGCAATGGTCCAGATGAAGAGGATTTGATTTGCCCATCATTGACAGCGCTAGCGCTCTCTCTCTCTCTCTGCACAATCTAACTAGCTACCAATAATGCAGTTCCAACTGAAATTTCAAATCATTTTGCGTAATGATATACAACACGATCGACATTATACTGTTGAAGTTGAAGGCACCGCGAGATCAGCTACAACTACATGCATTAGCTCCCCTCTCGCAGCTATACTTACTGCATTGCTGTGTCATCTAAAACCATGCATGGAGGGGTTTGTACCCGTACTGCAAATTACTCCGTACTGTTGGACGGCCTCGCGCGGGCGGCTCAGGGCGAAACCCTAGCCGCTGCCGCCACCTCCCCCATCCCTTCTCTCCACCTCGCCGCCGCCGGAGCACACCACCTGGAGGCCAGGGCGGCAAACGAGGATGGTGGCGGCGGGGCCTTGCCTCGGCGATGCCCTGTCTCTAGCGCGACGGAGGAGGGGCGAAGCTAGGCGGCCAGCGATGGCGCTCGCCAGCGTGGGCGGCGGATCCGTTTGCAGCTCGTCCAATTTGGCCCTTCGCGACCTGATCTGGTGGAGTCTGCAAAAATCGGACCGGCCTCCGCGCGATCGGCGATTCGCCGCGCCGCCGCCGAAGGCGGGTTTGGCGGAGCAAGAGCCGTCAGGTGTCTGGGCATCGGCGGCCTTACTCGTGCAACGGTGGTAGTCGGCCAAGGTGTGTACGATGACGGCTAGATCAAGACAAAAGCGGCAATCAATGGCGTAACAGTTCGGCAATTGGTGGGCAATGGCGGTACTACCATGTTTCGACGGCGGTGACGCCTGTGAACGTCACTTTCCTTGTTGGGGGCGTCGTCTTTCTTGCGGATCTTCCCGGGTGAAAACCCATGTCCAGTTTTCTGGTGGGGCGATGATGGCGTTTGCGGATGTCATTTTCTTGTCAGAGACATCGCACTTGGAAGATTCCTTGGGTTGTCGGCTTTGGTGCCGGCAACGAGTTGGTGACTCCTCTCCATATACACCAGGTGCTTCGTGCTGTTGCCAGAATACAACATCCAGTGTCTTCAAGGTGGTCAGTGTCCAACGATCTTTGAGTACCCTTATTAGGTCTGAGAGACGTGTGTGGCGGCATTGTCTCGACGTTGGTGGTCATACTCTTGTGGAGTCGACATCACGGAGCAAGTTATTTGTCGCGTAGGACTACTAAAGTTCCTTGTTGGGATATTTTTTCCCTCCACCAGTTTCTTTTATTTTAGTTTTCTATGTTGTAATAATTTGACCTGATTTTACCTGTTGGTAGATGAAGCCGGGTATGAAATATATCCATTATCTAAAAAAAATCTAAAACCATGCATGGATCTGTGCTTCCTGGCTGATGAGGCTGGCACTAGCCAGATGGCAATGCTTGTTAATTTGCTACTGCTACGTCCATACTACGTTCATTATATATATATTGAAAAAAATGGATGGGACAGAGCCTTCCCCGGTTGAACCCTCCTTAACCACATGCTTCCTGCAATCAATATAACTCTGTCTAAGTTTATCCTAACCCAAACATTTTTACCTTTAACTATATTATCATACACCCAAATTTAATAAATCGATAGCCCGACCTCCTAGCCAGCGGTGGTGCAATTTAAGTTGATCTCTATCCAATGTAATAACATATCTTGCAATATACTAAGAATAATGGTACAAGTGTTCATGTATAACTTATTAACCTTCTAGAGTGCTATTAAGGCAAAAGTTGTATTGAATATTTTCTTTACCTTAATATAATAGAAAGACAACAAACCTTTTGTGGATTGAGAAAAAAAAAACAGATCAACCGATACAAAGATTAGCATTCCAATGAAACCAATATGATATTCTTTTCCAGTTTCAGGTATGCATGTTTAATGTTACACATTGCTTAGCTAGTGAAGAAATGATGCAGAGAGAGCATGATTTCTAGAAGTACTCCCTACACGTGAGGACATCACATATGGCTGCAGCTGCCGCGACTGCTGCGCGGAGCAGACGACGTGTCACGTGTAGGGGCAGCCAGCGGCTGGCCGCGCGCCTGCTCGCCAGCGCGCTCCCAGCAGCATCATATCGTCCTCCTCGCTGAGTCGTGCCCCACACCGATAGACAACCTAGCCGCGCAAATCAGAGCACAAATGGCGACCGGAGGGCAATCGTTGTCAGTGTCCGCCGCTAGCTGTGCGCACGTACTGACGAGAACACCCACTAGGCCACTAGGGCAGTAGGGCTGCTAGCTACCGGTTGACCACAAGTTAATTCGAGCAGTGCGTGGGCGCAGGGCATGCACCCGATGTCTCGATCGATCGATCGCCGGCAGACTGAACGGAAGCCAATGGTGTAGCCGGTCATCGCTCTAAAACTTTATTTGACCTAAACGGAAGTAGTGTATATCTAGCTGAAGAGATGTCGGGTGAGTGAAACCCTATTTTTTTTTAAAAAAAATCCTAGCGCGCGACGTTGCATGTGGATGTAAAAAATTGAGATTTTGTTTGGTTGTGAATGAGTGGACATAACATGTCTAACTTGTGAGACTGACACATAGGTCCATCACCTTCATCTAGCCTGACCCCACAGTGAAGCTTGGTTTTGGTGGATTCCACGAACCTAGATCCACTCATCCGATTGCATCTGATGCAGACATGCATGAAGCCAACAAAATAGCCTTCTCATTTGAATTTTATACGGTTTCACACTTTCTTATAGGATGAGTAAAACGAACCAACCAAACATATCCTGTATATTATGCTCCAGCATAGCAAATACTCCCATATATACCATGGGAATGTTTTTAGGGGAACAAACTAAAAACGGAGAACACGAAAACCGGTACAAAAGCCGACTGATTTCGACTGATTGAATAGTATTGTGTGAGAGAATAAGTTGAAACAAGCTAATTATATACAACGCTACTATCGTGGCTGGTTTGCACACTAGAGATTATATAGTCATGTTCACCCTGGCGCACGGAGTGACCACCTACTAGTTATAGCCTGTGGAGGGAGAAGTGGGAAGTGATGCTTGGGTGTGTGTATACTTACGGCAGTGCTATTCTATACCACAAGACAAAATTGATCAAATACTGAGTACTACTGACATGCGACTACTGAACAATACTAAATTTTTTTTATATAATAGCTTGGTGTAGTGTATGTATACATACATATATATATATATATATATATATATATATATAAACATTTACGATATAAAATGAGCATCATATGAAAATATATATTCTATCATAAATCTAATGTTACAAATTTGGTATTATAAATCTTAATATTTTTTTAGAAATTCCATCAAAGTTCGAAAACAAAATAATTTAACATAACTTCTATTCAGATGCATGATGAGATGGAGCGGGAGCACTTTTTTTTGACGAAAGAAGAATCATATTATATGAAACTTAGGTACATCAATATGTTACAAACAATCTGTAGAACAAAGTGTGAATAGCGCAACTCAAAACCTAACCTGTTAGTCGTTTTGTAGTGTGGATGATCGCACAGGCAAATACTCGGCAAATGGTCTAAGAACAACTGCCTAATGAACGATGGCCAACGTTTCTATAGGTGGATTTGAGCATCTTTTTCTTATCTCTGGTGTCTTCCTTCTTTTTTCTGCCACCGAAGAATGAGGAAGACTGTCACACCCAATTTTAAGAATAAAATTGAATGCGAATAACTCATGTGTGCCCAAAGATCAATCACACACATAAATCGACAAATCTTTAAATAGTACCATCATTTAGTGCTTATTACATAACGAATAATATTCTTAAACATAACAGCGGAAATAAAGATAACTCTCGCGACGAAGCTCCACTTCACAGGGAACGCCGACTGGTTGACCACTAGCCTAGTACTCCTCACGGTAGTCTTCATAGTCATCTGATGAGGATGATAAAGCAAGGGTGAGCACTTAAAGTACTCAGTAAGAGTAACACAGGGTTATGAAGCTCAAAGGCTGACACTGTCTGAACTATGGTTGCTTTTAGCTTGGTCAAATTTTACCAACACTTAGCTTTAGTTATGCAAACCCAATTAATAACCACATGATAAGATTAATAATCAACATTAACAATTAAACAACATGATCATTTACATTGTGAGTTTTCCAGGTCGCTCGTGACCGTGAGAACGGCTATCATGATAGATTTACACTCTGCAGAGGTTACGCACTTTACCCACAAGCCGTGTTGCCCATATGCCCGGGTTTGCAACTCCCAAAACACTGCCAAGGTGAGTGGGCAGGGTACACTATGAAGTCTTTCAAAAAGTCTTTCTAGCAAGTAGTAGACCCTACGGACCCAATGCAAAGGGGTATATGGGACACCCCGATGGTACCACCCGCAACGGTCCCCACACAAGCTATACCCCATAACCAGCTCGGCAAAGGTGCCTTTCACGAACTACAATCATGCTAGTCCAACTTCTATAATTGACTAAAACCAGAGCCATGTGTAGCACTTGTGGTTGCGTTATTATCCCAGCTTTTGCCCTATAATGGTGTCCTATTCCATGTTGCTACAAAAGCTAATTTTATCTCATTGTTGCATATATCATTAGTCAAGATTCTTCTCATAATTCATAAAGCATAACAGATCTACCCATATGCAATAGTATCCCAGGGTGACAAGGTACAAGGTAACAAGCTATGGTAAAGATCTAAATAGGAATCAATTGAGACAAATGCAATCATGACTAGGTAAATTAAGGTGAATAGGTAACAAGGATGATCCCATGTTAAACTTGCCTTGATCACAAAGCTCCTGGTGGTCCTGATCTGCTGCAAAGAACTCCTGATCACCGAAAAACTCACCGGCTGTACTCGATCAACATCACCACGCAATCATCCGAACAGTCATACACGAAGCAACCAAGATATAATTAGAACATTACACCATAAACAATAAAGAGGTTATGAAAAGGTTTTAAAACAGATCTATATTATGCTACGATCAGAAAGACGCGAAATTCACGCTAAACGGATCTAAAACGAATAAACTATAGATTAAACCAGATTAAAGCATTAAAAGAATTAATCTAAACTTTTATTTTCAAAAGTGATTAACATAGGTTAAATCTATACTACTGGATAGAGCATAAAATTACGAATCTAACGCAACTTGAACGGATTTAATCGGATCTAAAACGAGCAAGTTATTAGCATTTAAAGATCAGTGGCAAAACTGTAAATAGCTCTATTTATTTAATTTCGAATTAAAAAAGATCTAAAAAGGAATACGCTTTCTAGGGGAGAAGCGTAGAGCTGGAAACCGCTTTAGGACTGCGGGTTGAGAGCCAAAAACCTGAGGGTCTCTTTAACAAAAGTGCCACGCGAAGGGGTATCAGTGGATCTGATGCGTTGATCTGAAGCCGATGGCTCAGATTAGAACAGAGGGGGAAGGAGAGGGGTGTCGGCCGGGTACAGGGGCTCCGCGACGGAGCTCCACGGTGGTGCCATGGCCAGCTCGCCGGAGGAAGGGGAAAAGGGGGTTCGGGTGCTCGGATTCGCGAAAGGAACACACCGGGAGAGAGAGAGCGCGAGGGCGAACTCACCTGAACGCTCAGAGGGACTCAAGGACGGACGAGGGTGGCTGGCGACGGTGAACAGCGGGTGCGGGCTCTCTGTACACGATGACGTGCCGGTGAGAGCGATTCCAGGTGAAGAAGAGGAAGGGGACGGGATCGCGAGGCTCTGTACCGTGCTCCGAAGCGATTCGAGGTCCAGTGGTTGGCCAAGGAGCTCGGGAGGGCGACAATGGCGGCGGCGGCGCTTTCTGCGAGCTTGGCTCGGCGGTGCTGCCGTGGCTTGCAAGGCGATGCGAGGACGAGGGAGAGGCAGCGCGTGGGGCGCTATTTAAAGGGGCAGAGGGCAGAGTCCTACGCGGATACGGGAGCGGGGAACGCGCGCGGCGGTTGCGGCTCTATTCGTCGGCAGAGCAGAGTCCGGAGCGGACTCGGTTGGAGGAAGGAGGAGGCGCTGACGGGCGGGCCCGGTGCGTCAGCCACACAAGGGAGAAGGAGGGGGAAGAGGCCGAGGCCGAGCGGGCCTTCGGGCAAGCAGGCGCGCTGGGCCGAGGCGGGGGAGGTGGCCGGCCGAAGCGGGAAAGGTGAGGGGGAGAGAGAGCAGGCCAAGGGAGCAGGCCGGCTGGGCCACTCGGTTAGGCCTGAGGCCGAAAGGAGGGAGGGTAGAGAGAGAGGGTTTTCTATTTTTGATTTCTTTTTCTTTTCCAAATATTTTTCAAACTGATTTTTAAAAAAAGTTTGAAATATATTCTTTTGAGTTTTGTAAACCAACAACACAAGGAAAAAAATGCAGAGACATGCAATGCTCACACATGTTGAACCCTAGCATTTGGTATTTATTTTAGTTTTATTTATTTAATTCTATGAGCACAATAAATGTTTGAATAAAATCAAATTGAAGCAAATTCAATTCAAATCAAAACCTAATTTGCTAAGTCAAATTTTAGGGTGTTACAAAGACTGATCTGAAAATTATTCTCCCTAGTATTTATATTATGACCAGATCTAACCACAACAAAATGGAGAAAAGACTGGAGAAAATTATTCCATAGCGACGCCATCATCTCCGTTTTGATGCCGCCATCCTAAAACACAAAATTTTCATGTCATCATGTCGATGAAGATGGTGACGCCAAAATTATCGTCCCAGTCTTCAACGAAATCGCCATGGAGAACACGATTCCACTTTTTTCTTCATCATTAACGGAGAGGAGGAGAAGAAGATAAAACTCCAATACCAAGAAATTTGGTATGAAGAAACCCTAACCCTAAGGACTCGATCTACTGGAGAAACTTATTAAAATCAATAGATCACTGCTCCCTTCAGCCTTCGACGAGATGTTGGAGGAGAAGGGAGGGGGAGTGCTTAATAGATGCTGGAGGAGAAGGGAGGGGGAGTGCTTAATAATAATAAATGAACCCTACGTGCTGCCATATGTATAGTAACAGTATCCACCCAACCTGAGCCGTACGACTTATTGAGGATGGATTCTGTGCCCAAAACCCACAGCAAACAGGCACAGTAACCTCATTAGCTCTTTCAGCAGCTCTTCCCAGGGCCGTACTATCTGCACTGCACTGCACATGGAATATGATCCATTCATTGGTGCAGAAAAAAAGACATACTCTTACATCGATTGGCGTGGCAAAAATCTACTTCCTCTAAAAAACCGTGTTTCCTTTATAGAAACACTTTTTGGACGACGTATATAAAGGGACGGAGGGAGTAGATGCGTGCATCGAGATAGCTCCAGTAGCAGCGTCAGAAACTTCAGCTGGCCCCTGGCCGTGCCCGGCCGGGCGGCAAGAGGCCACTGTCCGCACCGAGCACGAGAGCCGGCCAGCATCATAGTAGTACTGTGTAGTGCTCCGGGAAAGAGAATACAACTAGCAGGGTTGTGTGTCATCGAGAGTAGCGAACGTCGTCTAACCAAATTTTTATTGAATATTATCCATATTTATACTCCAAATTAATTTATTGTAAAAATATACTCCCTCCATCTCAAATTATAAGACATTCCAAAAATCTTAAAGAGTCAAAGTATCTCAAATTTAACTAAACTTATATGATAATATAATTGAAAGGATCAAGATGACTAAAAGAGTGTGAATTGGGCTTGTTTTAAATTTCTAAAGCAAATATGAAAACCTATCAAATGTCAATCACCCCCTAGTGCTTACCGGTCGTGTGTCCTAGCTAGAAAGTGATAGCAGTTCATGGAATTGAAAGACACCCTAAGCAATTCTAGTGGCAAATGAAAGAACAAGATGGAATGTAATGCGGAAATGTAAAGAGCTAGGGAAAAAAGATTCTCAGTGACGCAGCGATGTTTTCCCGAGGTATCGAGGTGTCGACACACCCCTCTAGTCCTCGTTGGAGCATCTCGCAAGGTATAGCTCCCCCTCTACCCGCACAAGAGTAGAGTGCTCTCTACGGGCTGATTCTTCGCCACTTCGGCTTGGTGAATCGCCCACAACCGATCACAGAAGCTTGGAGAAGAGCCGCCGACAATCTTCGGACGATCACTTCCTCCGAACACCACCAAACCATTTAGGTGCTGTCGAACACCAAGAGTAACAAACACAAGACCTTCACTTGACCAACTCAAGGCTAGGAAGGTGGATGGATACACACAAGTCACTCCTAATCACTCTAGGAGGGAAGAACAAGATGAACTCTCTCAAACCTCTCCCTCACTAGGCACTTGGCTCTCCAAGGATTCTCTCAAGGTGTAACCAGCTGAAATAATGGTCAAGAGAGGTCCTAAGGACGAGGAGGGCACGCCTATGGTCCGACGCTCTCCAGACAGGTGCTCCGGAGCTTACTCACTGAACTTTCCTTGGTCCGACGCCTACTAGCCAGACTGGTCCGGAGCCTCTTTCTCCCCCTGTTTCAACTGTTTTCACTAAGTCTTTTCTAGGGGTTTTGCTCCTACCGTTTCTAGGGTTAATCAAGGGCTGATAGCAAGGTCTCTAGGACTAGTTGTGACAAGTGTGCACACACCAACTTTCCCAAACTCTCCTAGGTCAAGCTACTAACCTCATACCCCCCTTTATAGTACAGTCAAAGGAAAAACAACGTCCTAGCGATACTTAGTGCCCTTCTTAACCTTATGGCACTAAGGACTAGCCTAGTCTTCAACTTGAATCAACATCCTTTGAAACAGAAACGATTTCCATCTTGGGGGCATGAATATCCATTAAGCCCATTCTTAGCATCACTATTGACCTAACTTATAATGACTTTGCCTCTGCAAAATACACGTTAGTCATAGTGACCTAGCATTGTCGTTAATCACCTAAACAGAAGGGTCCATGATTCATCAATCTCCCCCTTTTAGGTGATTGACGACAATACAAGTTCGAGTAGAGAAAAATGAGTGAATTTTGATAAGAGAAAACATGACTTGATATGATATAGGCATGGGTTAGTGATAAGAAAGACATATACATGCCTAAATCATTCAAGCCATGACAAGCACAAAGGATATGAAATGAGAATAGTACTTGATTTCGAAGGATATGATATAGCCAAAAGATTAGAGATTAGCGCGGAAGCAATATAGCACAACCAGGTGACATGATATACATATATAAAAGACCACACATGTCACACAACCATCAAGTCTCAAACATCACACACATATCATACAATGCATAAAGACGGTAAATGTGATGCATGATGCGATAGAGTAAATAACGTGATGCATGATGCGATAGAGTAAATACACATCAAAAGAACGAATCCTACTAACTCCCCCCTGAAGCTAGCCCATCTACTCGACTCTCCCTCTCCCCCTTTGGCGTCGAAGCACCAAAACTAAGGGCCCGGAGGCGGAGTGGAAGCAGCCGTGGAGCGGTCAAGCACCCTGAACTCTGACAGGTATGTCTCATCATCTGAATCCTCCCCCTGAGTGTCTGTCGCTGGAAGTGGAGCGGTCTGGGGGACAGGAGCTGACGTGCCGGCTATCTCTGCTGTCGAAGACTCTGGAGCTGTAGCTGGGGTAGGAGTAGGAGCAGAATCCGGTGCCACTGTCTCTGCTGGAGCCTCTGGAGCTGCGGTGTCCAGTTGGGCCTCATGCACGGACTCGACTGGAGTTTGAATAACCAGAGGCTGCGGAGGTTGTACTGGAGTCGTAGTAACAAGAGTGGCATCGGTAGCAACAGCAGCTGTGGGTGGAGTGGATACGGCTGGAGCCCGACTGTCGTGTGTAGCCTCTGAGAAAGCAACTAAAGAATGGTGCTGACCAGCTGTCGGTGTAACCAGTTCTGCCTCAATCTCTGCTTCTATCTGCTGACCAGTGGGGGACGGCTGCCCTGTGATGTCGCTAAACGACGCTAAGAGATCTCTGGCAGTAGCACCCATCGTAGCAGACATCGGCGTGAAACCGGTAGTGAGAGGGGTGAACTGCTGAGTCGGGCCTAATGTGTCCAACCACTGAGTGACCTGAGTCGCCGGGGACTGGAACGAGGTGGTCATTCTGGCACCCTGAAGTCCACTAGACTGTATGGCTGGAGTGGGAGTGACGGTCTCTCTGGCTGAACTGGAAGGAGCCACTGAAGGACCAACTGACTACTGTGGTGCTGCTATCTAACCAACTGACTGAGAGGGCTGAGATTGACTCATCATCTGGATCTGAGCTGCAGCCGGGAACTCAAGAGGAGGAGCACCAGTCCACTTCATCATATGGGTCATAAAGGCCATGTTCTGCTACTGGATCTGGTGAGACTGTAGCTGCAGGCGCTGGGACTCTAACTGCATAGCAAGCATCTGTCGCTGCATCTCAAAGTGTCGCTCCTCAGACTGCCTCTGAATCTCATCCTGTTTCTGCTGGACCTGAGTGACTGCAGTGACTAAGAAACTCTGCTGCTCATTCAGACGGTCAAGAATCTTCAGCATCATAGTTTCTATAGCAGAACCAAAACCTCCTGCCTCAGTGTCGTGAGCCCGTGGGGGCATGGTAGGAACAGGCTGGAAGTTAGCGTCAAAGCTGTCAGAAGAAGTATCCTCAGGAATAACATCAGCCCCAGTATCCAAGTCATGAAGCTCCTGCTGCTCAACACCTCGGATCGAATCATCCTGAGTATCAACATCATCTTGGTCAGTAGGCGCAATCCGTTGCCTGACTAGGCGAAGCACACGGTTCCCATACCGACTGTCAAAAGAAGCTAGTACTCTGTACGATGGGAATGAAGTCGGTGACTGATCAAGCAACGCACGAACTCCGAGATTATATGATGAGCACATCACCGGCTTAGATATGACCATGCCAACCACTTCTATACCAAAGGTGAAACCATTCTATATGAGGTTTATCATTGTTACATTTGATGAATGGGTGCTGCACTATGAAGTGTGTATGTTTTCATTTTCAGAATTGCTTACATGGATCAAGGAAGGGTTAGATTGCATATGGAAAGCATGGATGGTCAATGAAGTTGATTGGGGACCAAATCCAAGTGTTCCTAACGTTCTCCACCAGGCCACCACGTCACATTGGATCCAAGGAAACAAAGAGTCCAAGTCCAACACGTTTTGGAAAGTTCAATTCGGACTGCAGAAGAGTCCAAACTTGCGACGGTTGCCACGACTTCATACGGACTCCGATTGGGACGTTCTAGCACTTTTTGGAAAGCTTATCAAGTCTAATTTCCAATGGGTCCGGACTCATACCTATATCCTATCAGATGTGTGCGCAGTAGACAATTTAATACCGAGATCTTTTCTGCCAACGGTGCTGCGTCACCCTATTTTGGGCCGATGACCCGTGTATCAAGTTGAGTCCATTAAGGACTCATCCTAGGGTTGTAGGACGACACTAGGATCCTTGTGGTCGTCCTCCCTCCTCCTTATATCCCCTAGAGCCGCCACAAACAGATTGGGTTTTGTTTAGATGAAAGTTTAGCTGCTGCTACTTCCTTGTAGACGCGTGTGTCGACTAGACCATCCGTTCTACTTGATTCAGAACCCCACCTTCATGTGTATCACATCTGATCCTTCATCTCTTATTTGCAATTGAGTGCTTGTTCTACTTGTTCTTGCTTGTTCTTCGATTGCTTGCAGAAATAACTCTAGTGGTTTGGTTGGTTGTGATCCACAAGATCGTGAGCAACCGCTGGAATTGGTGTATCGATCGCTAAGGCGCAGCGTCCTTGGATGGTTGTAGTCGGATCGTGAACGTCTCTCCAGTCAAATCGTAGTTATCTATCTCCACCGAAAGATCGGGACACCCATACTCTCATCAAGTGGTATTCAGAGCGAGGTTTCATCGATGAGAGATTTCAGTTTGCTTTTAATTTCCTAAAGTCCAGAAAAAGCCAACAAAAAATAGTAGACTCGTTTCCCATAATCCCATAGACCTTTTGAGCCTTTTACTAGTATTGATTAGTTGGGGCTTGTTGAGTTTGGTTTACATCGGTTGAGTCGTGTTGCTGGTCTTAGGGTTAGGCTTTTAGAGTTTTGAGTTCTTGTCACGTTTTGGTCACTATATCCGCTGTGTTTACCATCACCATATACATCTCCACTACATCATATATATTTTCTTTTGCAATCGTTGCTACCATATACATCTTCGCTGCACCATATCCATCCACAATTTTTTTTTCACATCCAGATCTGATTTAGGCACACAAAAAAAATATCAGCATTGCTAGTTCTTTAAGAAAGAAAACACATTGTTACATTGCTTATTGGAATCTGATTTGTCAAGATCCAATTTTGTTATAGTTGTGCAAAGTAAAAGAAAAGAAGAAGAAAAAAATCAAAAAGAAAATAGAAAAAAAAAGAAGAAAAGAATTGAAAGAGAAAGAGAAAAGAAAGAAAAGAAGAGAGGAGGAAAAGAAAGGGAGTGTTTTGCTTGCTATTCTTGTGCCTTTTTTTTTGCTGTACCGTGACTTCATTTGTGTCTAGGCTCGCGTCTCTAGCACTGTCTAGCCTAGGACCAGCACGGTACCTCCGTTGAACGATTTCTCAACTTGCTTTTGTGACTAATGTGGTGCTAGTACTTCCTTGCACATTATTGTTTAGCCCTCCTATAGCTCCACATATCCGGATACAGCTTGACAGGTGTTGTTGCTGCGGTGTCGATACAATACTTCCAGGGTTTCCGACTTGTTGGTTACTGCCACCTCTTGTTTTGCTTGGTAAGAACTTATAAGAATTTGTTTGATCAAGTTGAGAGTGAGAGAATTACAACAACCACATCCTACTAGTTGATAGGAACATAAATACTATTGTGTATGTTTCTTGTTATCTCCTAATCATGGCAGGAATCTACATCGAAAAAGGAGATGATCAGGTTGCATATTCTAACTACTTTGCTAAAGATGTGGCAATTGATAGCCATGCTACTCATGAGGTATGTGATGCTTTGCTTAATAGAATCAAATCCGCCCTACCTTATTTTGAAGGAAACTATGATCCTCATGCATATATTGAATGGGAGTTAAATGTAAACAATGAATTTAAAAACTATGATCTATCTGAAAAACAAAAGGTTAAAGTTGCTTCAAGTGTTCTTATCAAGTATGCTTTAACTAAGTGGAAACACCTTTGTAGATTTGCTAATGCTCCTCAATCATGGAAAGATATGAAAAGACATTTTAGAGATGTTTTTGTTCCTAGCTATTATTCTGAATTTTTGTATGGAAAATTGCAATCTATAAAACAAGAAAACAAAACTGTAGCAGAATACTTGGAAAGACTAAAATTATGTTTGCTACATTGTGGCTTTGAAGAAAATGATGAGTTTCTAGAACATAGATTTTTGCAAGGTCTTAACATGCAAATTCAGAATATTCTTGTTGATAAACATTATGATACTTTTGATGAGTTGTTTTGTCTTGCTTGTGATTATGAAATGACTCTAAAAAAGAATCTCACAAATACTATAGCAGCATGTATCTCTCCTATTACTAATAATTTGCAGCAAGTAGATGACAATATACAAATGGACATTGATCAATTTGAGATAGGAGGTGAAACATTTGAAAAAAGCATGAATCTGGCTACACATACACCATTTGAGAAGAGCATCAAAGGTAAGTCAGATAATTATAACATAAATCAAGATGAGCATACTTTAGTAGAATTACATTTGTCCACTAATCATGATATTATAGATCAATCAATTGTGGAACCCATCGCTGATTTTCCTTTGTCACACTTTCATATGCTTGATATTCCATGTGACAAAGAAGAGTTGTGTGATAATGAATTACTTATATCCATACCACAACTACCGAATAAAGCTAAAAATTCTAAATCAATGAGTGCGGAATTCCAGCATATTGTTCATATTGTAAATGAAAAAGAAGAAATTGAATTGTTTTCATCTTTACATACAATAGGGTACATTGAGTTTGATGATCTTTGTGAGTTTAGCTATTTGCAGAATAAACTGATTGGTAGATTTGAATTGCCATGTTCTTCTAATGTTAGTTTCCATGCTATTGGAAAATATAATTGTAAAGAGGAGTATATGGTACATCGAATTTACATTTGCTCAGTTCTGCAATCTTCTTTTATTGTGAAAAGATGTGATCAATTAGAGGTATGCAATAATTATAAACATGCCATGTCGAGCTTCTCTAGTTTTATTATGTAGAAACAGGATAACAAACAAGAAAGGCAGCCCGGTTTGCTTTTACCTACACCACATTCTCCAACAGTAGTCAAACCGAGGACGGTTTGCTGTCAAGAAAGGGAGAATGATGAGGACATCACCGGCTTAGATATGACCATGCCAACCACTTCTATACCAAAGGTGAAACCATTCTATATGAGGTTTATCATTGTTACATTTGATGAATGGGTGCTGCACTATGAAGTGTGTACGTTTTCATTTTCAGAATTGCTTACATGGATCAAGGAAGGGTTAGATTGCATATGGAAAGCATGGATGGTCAATGAAGTTGATTGGGGACCAAATCCAAGTGTTCCTAACGTTCTCCACCAGGCCACCACGTCACATTGGATCCAAGGAAACAAAGAGTCCAAGTCCAACACGTTTTGGAAAGTTCAATTCGGACTGCAAAAGAGTCCAAACTTGCGACGGTTGCCACGACTTCATACGGACTCCGATTGGGACGTTCTAGCACTTTTTGGAAAGCTTATCAAGTATACTTTCCAATGGGTCCGGACTCATACCTATATCCTATCAGATGCGTGCGCAGTAGACAATTTAATACCGAGATCTTTTCTGCCAACGGTGCTGCGTCACCCTATTTTGGGCCGATGGCCCGTGTATCAAGTTGAGTCCATTAGGGACTCATCCTAGGGTTGTAGGACGACACTAGGATCCTTGTGGTCGTCCTCCCTCCTCCTTATATCCTCCTAGAGCCGCCACAAACAGATTGGGTTTTGTTTAGATGAAAGTTTAGCTGCTGCTACTTCCTTGTAGACGCGTGTGTCGACTAGACCATCCGTTCTACTTGATTCATAACCCCACCTTCATGTGTATCACATCTGATCCTTCATCTCTTATTTGCAATTGAGTGCTTGTTCTACTTGTTCTTGCTTGTTCTTCGATTGCTTGCAGGAATAACCCTAGTGGTTTGGTTGGTTGTGATCCACAAGATCGTGAGCAACCGCTGGAATTGGTGTATCGATCGCTAAGGCGCAGCGTCCTTGGATGGTTGTAGTCGGATCGTGAACGTCTCTCCAGTCAAATCGTAGTTATCTATCTCCACCGAAAGATCGGGACACCCATACTCTCATCATTAGATCCCTCAAGCTCAATAGCTAAGATAGAACTAATCCAATGAGCATAAGGAAACTGCCGTCGTGCTCTCATCCCATCAGCAATCACATCCTTAATCTCTGACACTAGAAAATCAGCTATATCAAACGGTGTCTGAGAGACGAGTGCCTGAAGTAAGAACTGCTGCATATTTGTCAGACCCTCCTTATACCCTGTGCGAGGCAGTAGTGTACGTCGTAGTACATCATTCAGGCGACGAACAGTGGGGCGGAGCTCGGCTGGGGTACGACGAGAACCCTCTGTGAAAGGTGGCTTGAAGAGAGGAGCAACCTCCTGAACTGTCAAAGTACGGCCACCTCGAGCTCGGCGAGGCACAAAGACTCCTCTGTAGCAATCATAGTGAAGGTTGAGCTCTCCGGCTGTCTGGGTGAGGTGTAGTATCTCTTTGAGACGAGTCACATAGAGCCTGTAACGCTCTCCTCTGAAAGTATACTGAAGAAAGTTGTGCTCCGGATCAATCCAGACTGTATCATAGAACTCCCTGACCCACCTCTCAATGTAATTCCCAGAACGACTAAGGAGGCCGGCGAGTCCCGGAAGATACGTGAGAAAGGGTCGAATCTCCTCTCCAGCCAACTCAATAATGCTCTCCAAGGAGCAAACTCTGTGAGGTCTGATCTGAATCATAGAGAGTTGAGCTGCCCTGTAGAAGTCCTCCATAAGAGGTGTGTGCCATCCTGGTGAAGCTCTGGGGTCACGCTGATCAGGGCACCATCTCTCAAGAGCCACAAAGCGAAGCTTCTTTACTTGCTTCGTAGTAAGGTTCCTCAAATCAAGATGCACTGAAGCTGAGTCTGCAGTAGGAGCTGCTGAAGCTCTAGGAGGAGCACTATCACCACGTGGTGAAGCAGACTGAGCAATCTGGGAGCGAGTGACACGCCCCCAGAGAAGAGATGCCAATGGTGTACCAAGAGCTTCTGTGACTAGCTCTTGTTCCTCTGGAGCCTCTGCGGTCTCTGACTGAGCTGGAGGAGTGGACGGTAGAACTCGCGAAGGGGTGCCGATATGAACTGTGCCTCGGCGACCACCTCGCTTTACGCGATCCGCTACATCTGCCACTGCCTCGGCCTGCTCGGCCTCTGTAAGCTTTCGCTTCTTCTTCTTCGACTTCTCGACAATTTGCTTCTTACCCTTGTCCTTAGAAGGACGTGGAGGAGGAGGTGTATCATCACCCGAACCACTAACACAAGTACGAGAACCACGAGCCATCACTGATCAATAAGAGAGTCACTGCCCACTGACAAGAATCAATAGTCACAAGCACCACTGACATTGATCAATCACAACTGTTAAGAGAGGCTTGCCAAGCCACTGGATTGCACTTTCTGAGGCTTTGCCTCAATCCATACTCGCGAGCTTTGCCCCGAGTTTTAACTGCCACTGCCGCTGCTAGATAGAATAGATAGAGGTATATGAGCATATATAATCGCTAGAGATAAGATACCGTATGGAAGCAAGCATCTAGGTAAGATATAGAGTGAAATCTGCCATGGTACCTAAGGTAAGCGAGCATATCTAATCAAAGCAACTCAAGCGACGAACCACACTCCACAAAAGAGTTCACCAACCTAGAGGTCAAAGAGGTGATGATGAAGATCGAAGACGAGGAGAAGCGTCGACGAAATCCCAAACCCTAGGTTTTGGACAAACCCTAAGGGGGGACAGCTTCTCGGTTGGCAAGTGGAGGAGAGCAGTGGTGGTGCTTGTTCGCCGGTGAGATGGATCCTTGACGGCGAGCTTTGGCGGCGGCGAATGACGGCGGTGGTGGAGCTATGGCGGCGCTGCTCTGCTGGGAGAAGGCGAGGGCGCGAGGAGCAGAGCTAGTAGGGGAAATGCGTGGTGGAGCTAGGGCGGTGCTCCGGTGAGGTGCTCACCGGCGGCGAGAGCAGCGAGGACGAGCGCGCGGGCGAAGCGGCGGAGCACAGGAGGCGGCGCAGTGTACAGACGGTGGAGAAGAAACACCGAGAGAAACAGCCGATGCGGGGAGTTATCACAAAATTTTAGAGTGTCGGACCACTCGTCATGGTCCGGTGGAGTGTCCGGTGGGGTGGTCCGATGGTTTGAGAAGAAATAAGATTCAACACAGTAAGGGACCGACCTCCGGACTAGAGCATCGAATGACGCGTTGGACTAACTGAAGCAGTCCGACGGTCCTTTGACTGAACTGTTTGGCGCTGACTGAGGCACCGGACCTTTGAGGCATGGTCCGGAGGACCGTCGGACGGGTGGTCTGACGGGATTCTGTGGTTGGAGGAGATTACGCAGAGAGGGACAGAGCGTTGAACCACTTGGCGTCGGACCAAGTAGAGTGGTCTGGAGGGTAGTCCGGTGCTCAATTTGCTTTGAATTTTCCTGTTTTTCTCTCCAATCTTTTCTCTTAGCCAAGTACCAACACAAAAGAGCAAAAAGAAACACTTGTTGGACCTGGCATAAGAACCATCTCTCAAACCCTCAATTTAGAAGTAGTTTGCCATAGGCTAGAATTAGTTTTCATAGGAAAATAGATCAAGAAAACTCCAAGGATCACCATAGGGGCACAAGAGGGGTATTAGCTGCAGCTAGAGCTTTGAATGCTCCCCCTAAGTGACGAGCCTAGAGGATGATCAAGCTTAACCGAAAAGAAACGACGAAGCAACACACATGCATATGCTATGCAATACGAAATTTGAATCTAGGTTGCTTGCAAGTTTAAACCGCGGTTAAGCTTTGTCACACGCTTTGAGGGCAGTTATCTCAACCGCGTTAGCCAAGCCTATGTGCATTACCAAATTAAACATGTTATATTACAAATGAATGCATGGTTCACACAATCTCATTTTTTAGTGAAGTTTGAGTGATCAAGCACATTCAACTCGCTTCTCAACCTACAAAAGGTTGTTTCATCGAGTGGTTTTGTGAAGATATCCGCCAATTGATCTTCGCTCTTAACTCCAACTAGTGTGATGTCTTTCCTAGCCACATGATCTCT
Source organism: Microstegium vimineum (assembly GCA_022036555.1). Classification (NCBI taxonomy): domain Eukaryota; kingdom Viridiplantae; phylum Streptophyta; class Magnoliopsida; order Poales; family Poaceae; genus Microstegium; species Microstegium vimineum. The sequence continues at coordinate 48,226,373 of CM039119.1, read as the reverse complement.
AAGAAAGTGATGGCGAATATCTATGTGCTTGGTGTGAGAGTGTTGAACCGGGTTGTTAGCAAGCTTTACGGCGCTTTCATTATCACACAAAAGGGGAACACCTTTTAAAACAACGCCGTAATCAAGAAGTGTTTCGGTCATGTATAAGATTTGTGCACAACTTGCTCCCATGGCAATGTATTCTGCCTCGGCGGTTGACAATGCCATGCTATTTTGTTTCTTTGAGGACCAAGAAACCAGTGATCTTCCTAGCATGTGGCACCCGCCGGAGGTACTCTTCCTATCAACCTTACACCCGGCATAATCCGAATCAGAATAGCCAACTAGTTGGAAGGGAGCTCCTTTGGGATACCAAAGACCCATGCTAGGGGTGTGCCTTATGTACCTAAGGATTCTTTTAACCGCACAGAGATGCGACTCCTTAGGGCTTGCTTGAAACCTAGCACACATACACACACTAAACATGATATCCGGCCTAGATGCGGTGAGGTAAAGTAAACTACCGATCATAGAACGATAAAGAGTTTGATCAATTGGTTTACCTCCCTCATCAAGGTCGAGATGTCCATTAGTAGGCATTGGGGGTCTTGATTGGCTTGCAATCCTCCATCTTGAACTTCTTAAGTAGATCATGAGTGTACTTTTCTTGAGAGATGAAGGTCCCTTCTCTCATTTGCTTCACTTGAAAGCCAAGGAAGAAGGTTAGCTCGCCAATCATTGACATCTCATACTCCTTGGACATCAAGTCACCGAACTCCTTGCAATGGTCTTGGTTTGTTGACCCAAATATAATGTCATCGACATATACTTGGCAAACGAAGATCTCTCCATTAAGCTTCTTGGTGAATAGTGTTGTGTCGACGATCCCGATCTTGAAACCCTTCTTGAGTAGGAAGTCCCTTAGCCTCTCATACCAAGCTCTTGGAGCTTGCTTCAATCCGTAGAGTGCCTTGGACAACCTATACACATGATTAGGTAAGTTTGGGTCTTCAAACCCGGGAGGTTGTGAGACATAGACAAGTTCATTGATGAAACCATTTAAGAAGGCGCTCTTCACATCCATTTGAAAGAGTTTCATTTTGTGATGTGAAGCATATGCCAAAAGGATACGGATGGCTTCAAGTCTTGCAACCGGAGCAAAGGTCTCTCCAAAATCGAGTCCTTCTACTTGAGAGAACCCCTTTGCCACCAATCTTGCCTTGTTCCTTACAACCACGCCTTGATCATCTTGCTTGTTCCTAAACACCCACTTGGCACCAATGATTCTTGCATCCTTTGGCTTCTCTTCAAGTGTCCACACTTGATTCCGGGTGAAGTTGTTGAGTTCTTCATGCATGGCATTCACCCAATCAAGATCCACAAGTGCTTCTTCAACACTAGTAGGCTCAACAAAGGAAACAAACGAGTGATGTTCAACATAAGATGCAAGTCTAGAGCGAGTCATAACTCCCTTTGATGGACTCCCTATAATTTGATCATGGGGCGAGCTTGAAGGATAGGTGTTGATCTTCTACTTGTCTCTTGATGGGGGGGATGCGGTGCTTCAACATTGCTTGCTTCGGCCTTGGCTTGATCTTGAGGGATGTGAGTGTCTTCTTGAGCTTCCCTTACTTGATCTTTTTCATCAACTTGAGGCGTGCGAGGTGGAGAAGGATCTTGATTTGCTTCATCTTCAACTTCTTCCACCTATTGCGGGTTGATAGCACCAATTGGCATATTCTTCATTGCCTCCCTCAAGGGTTCATCACCTACATCAATATCCTCAAGCGCTCCTTGGGAGCCATTAGTTTCATCAAACTCCAAGTCATACATTTCTTCAACTAAGCTGGTGGCTTTGTTAAATACACGGTATGCCTTGGATTTAAGTGAATATCCAACAAGGAAACCAATGTCATACCGCCGTTGGAATTTACCCAAGTGTTGGCGCTTCTTGTAGATGTACACTTTGCAACCAAACACCCGGAAGAATGAAATATCCGGCTACTTCCCATTGACAAGCTCATAGGGGGTCTTCTTTAATAGCCTTTGGACGAAGAGACGGTTTAGAGCATAGCAAGCGGTGTTGATTGCCTCCGCCCAAAACTTCTCCGGAGTGTTGTACTCATCAAGCATAGACCTTGCTAGAGTTATGAGCGTCCGGTTCTTCCTCTCTACAACACCATTTTGTTGTGGAGTATATGTGGCGGATACCTCATGCTTGATCCGCACTTCATCACAATAATCTTCAATCTTTGTGTTCACAAATTCGGTCCCATTGTCACTTCTAATCTTCTTGATCTTCACATCAAATTCATTTTGAGATCTTGTAGCAAACTTTTTGAATATAGCGGTTGTCTCTCCCTTGTCTTGAAGAAAGAACACCCAAGTGTACCGAGAGTAGTCATCCACTGCCACTAAGCAATAGAGATTGCCTCCAAGACTAGCATAGGTGGTAGGGCCAAATAGATCCATGTGTAGCAACTCTAGGACTCTTGAGGTAGACATGAAAGCTTTGGTTGGATGAGTGTTTGCCACTTGCTTGCCAGCTTGACAAGAACTACACAATTTATCCTTCTCAAACACCACATCCTTGATTCCTCTAATCATCTCCTTGACAAGCTTCTTCAAGGTTGACATTCCCACATGTGCTAGTCTTCTATGCCATAGCCAACCCAAAGAATTCTTGGAGAATAGACAAGTTTGCAAATTAGCTTCATTTGAGGTGAAGTCCACTAAGTAGAGGTTGTTGTGCCGGAACTCTCTGCATATCATTGATGAATCTTCAATCTTGGTCACAACTACCTCATTTGGAGTGAAGAGACATTGGAATCCGAGATCACAAAGTTGACCAACCAATAGCAAATTGAAGCTCAATGATTGTACTAGCAAGACATTGGAAATTGATTGATCTTGGGAGATTGCCACTTTGCCTAAGCCTTGTACTTTGCCCTTTGAATTATCCCCAAAAGTAATCTTGTCTTGATTTGCACAATCCTCATTAAGTGTGGTGAACATCCGGGGTCGGCGGTCATGTGTTGAGTGCAACCACTATCAATTACCCAATGGCTCCCACCGGTCCACAAGCAACTTGGAGTTAAGCTTGTTGTTTGGAAACCCTCTTAGTGCGGGGCCCCATTGCCTTGTCAACCAACTCCTTAGCAACCCAAAGAACCCTAGGCTTGTTCTTCATTGGTGGTCCAAGGAACACCACAAGTGGTATATCCTTGGAATCTTTGTTGATGACATAGTGAGCATCATGAGCAAATGACCTAGTGTGCTTGGGCAAGGTCTTGGGAAGTGGAGTCTTGCATTGAAACTTGAAGTGACCAATTTGTCCACATCCAAAGCACCTCTTAGGCTTGGGCTTTGGCTTCTCTTGATTGTATCCATTGTACTTGTTCTTGTAGTAGTTCTTGGCTTCAATCTTGACCTTGGCCTTCATCACTTGGTTTTCCTTGAACCCAATACCGGCCTTATCATTCTTCATGACGGTGCTCATTAGAAGCTCACTTTGGAGATTGTGGCCCTTGGTGAACTTGTCAAGGCCACTAGCAAGCTTGGTCTTGTCACTCTTGAGCTTGGCAATTTCTTCTCTAAGGGAGTTGATCAAGGTAATAGCATCTTTGTCTTCTTGTTCTTTGGTCGACTTGATGGTGAAGGGCTTGTTTGCCTTGAGGTTGATTAGCTCTTCCTTGAGCTTTGAGTTCTCTTCCCTCATCTTCACATAATCATCATACTTGTCGGCTTCTACAACTCTCTTGCCCATGCACTTAGCACTTTGCTCAAGAGCCTCATCATCAAGCTCGATTTCACAAGAGGTAGCACTTGCACACTTAGCACACGGGTTAGTAGCAACATGTGTAAGATCTTGAGTAAACAATTCATTTGCTACCACTAGTGTGCCATGTTCTTCCTTGACTTTGTTGTAGTCATCTTTTAGCAAGTTATACCTTGTGTGGAGCTCTTGTGTTGACCTCTCAAGCTTATCATGTTTCTCATTAGCTTGCTTAAGAGAGGCTTTGAGCTCCCTAGTGCTAGATGTGAGAGAATTAATCTCAAGCTTCAAATCATCATTAGCACTAGACAAGGTGTCAAGCTTATCATGCAAGTTTTCTTTGATCTCAAGAAGTTTGTCATTTTTACTCTTGTACTTCCTTATGATGCTAGCGTACTTGTTGCAAATTTTAATTAGCTCATCATAGGAAGGTGCTTCTTCATCGTCACTATCATCACTAGAGAGGTCATCACCATTATCCTCTTTTTGTACCTTCTTGTCACCTTTAGCCATGAGGCATAGGTGTGTAGAGGATGAGCCCGATGATGAAGGAGGAGGTGGCGGTGGAATAGAAGAACCAATCACCAAGGCGGCCACCTTCTCTTCTTCACTCTCATCATCGGAGGAGTCACTTGAATCATCAATATCGGTGAGCCAATCACCCACAATGTAAGCCTTGCCATCCTTCTTCTTCTTGTGGAAGTTGAAGTTCTTCTTCTTGTATGGCTTGTCTTGCTTCTTGTCATCATCACTTGAGTCATCATTGCCGCCCTTGTTCTTCTTGAAGTTCTTGAACTTGTTGTTCTTGAACTTGTCTTTCTTCTCTTCAGGGCAAGCATGAGCTAGATGACCAAGAGTGCCGCAATTGTAGCACTTCATTTGGGAGATTGGCTTCCTTGAAGAGCTTGTGAAGAATTTCTTCTTCTTTGAGTCAAACTTGACTCCATTCTTGTTTAGCCTCTTCAACATCTTGGTGGTTTTCTATAACCATAAGAGTGATGTTGTCTTCATCATCATCATCACTTGCACTCTCAAGTACATATTGAATCTTGCACTTCTCCTTGGAAGATGCCTTGAGAGCCAAGTCCTTCTTCTCCTCCTTCCCTTTCTTCTTGGAAGAGGATGAACTTGCATCATTGATCTTCATGTACATCTCATGAGCATTGATCTTGCCCAACACTTGTGTTGGTGTAGTTGCGGAGAGATCGCCTTGATGAAGGACCGTTCCGATGTGGCTATACTTGTCTATTAGTAGGACACAAAGTATCTTGTGCACCACATCGGCCGGTGTCATTTGAGTGAGCTCAAGGCCATTCAACTCCTCTACAAGCACATTCAAGCGAGAGTACATTTCATTAGCATTTTCATGAGATAGCATGGTGAAAGCAATTAACTTAGCAATGATCAAGTGGTAGCGCTCCTCACGCTCACACTTGGTCCCCTCGTGTAGTGCACAAACGTTTGTCCAAACATCATGTGCGGTTTGGGAGTTTCGCACACGGTTGAACACATTCTTGCAAATGCCACGGAAAAGAATGTTCTTCGCCTTAGCATTGTTCTTCTCAAAGAAGGGATTCTCGGCGAACACCGATCCGCCTATGGTAGCGGCTTTGTGAACGCCGACATCCACGGCCTCAAGGTAGGCCTCCATCCGCACTTTCCAATAAGGAAAGTCATCCCCATCAAACATGGGTGGCGGTCCATCCCCATGGGACATCTTGCTCTAGGCGGTGAAGCCTAATTTAGAGTAACGAGGCTCTGATACCAATTGAAAGGATCAAGATACCCAAGAGGGGGTGAATTGGGCTTGTTTTCAATTTCTAAAGCAAATATGAAAACCTATCAAATGCCAATCACCCCCTAGTGCCTACCGGTCGTGTGTCTATAACACCCTAAAATTTGTTTTCTTGAAAATAGAGTTAAATTGATTTAATTCCTAATTTTGTGCTCATAAAAATATAGGAAAATAAAAACCTTTCTTTGAAATAAAAATTATCTTATGGTAGAAACATGTTTGAGCATCATGCCATGCATTTTGGATTTTTGTTTGTTTGTCATGTTTCAAAATTCAAATTTTAATTCAAAATGGTTTTGAAAATGAGCTTTGAAGTAAAAGAAAATAAAAAGAAAATGGAAAACCTCCCCCCCCCCCCCCCCCTCCCTCTGCTTCTCTGGCACCCAGCTCCCGGTCAGCCTCCTCCCTCTCCTCGCCGCGCCAGCCCCACCTTGCCGCCCAGCTCCCCACCTTTCTCCCTCGGCCTGCCAGCTTGCCCCCCCCCCCACCCCAGGCCCAATCCAGCAGATGGCCCAGCAGGTCGGCCCAGCTTCACTCCCGCGCTGGCACCTCTCCCTCCCTGCTTCGGCTGACTTCGCGGGCCGTCATCTCCTTCCTCTGGATGGAAACAGCGCCGCCGCCTTCCCCTTTCCTTCCGCCGAATCCGTGCCCCAAATCCCTCCCTTCCTTCTTTGGAGGCCACCCCGTGGCTATTTAAGCCAAGCGCCGCCTCCCTCCGCCTCCACCCTACCCCCTCCAAGCATCACAGAGACACCCAGCGCCACCGCACGCCGAGCGCAGGACCGCCGTCGTCGCCCCGCGCTTGCCAAGCTCCACTGCTCGTCCTAGCCGGTCACCGAGCTCCACGTTGTGGTAAGTAAGGCCCCAGGTGCCTTATTGCCTTCTCTCCCCGCTCCCTATCTCTCTGTCTATGCTTGCCGGCGACCAGAGCCGCTTCATCACGGGCACCGCCATGACCGAGCCCTATCGGCTTCAACCGTTAGCACCATCGTGCTCGCCGTCACCTCCTCTCCCTCCCAATGCTATCCGTTCGTCGCTAAGTGCCCAGAATCGCTGCCTCAGTATCCGCCGGCGAGAAGCTCGTCGCCGGCCATGGCCTCCGCCGCACCCTCCCTATTCTGGCCGCCCCATCCGGAACCTGTGGCCTAGATTAGATCGGGGCATACCCCTTCGTAACCGGTCCACCATGGACTTGTGGACCCGAGTCCATGGCCACCTCAGCCGGTCCACCGTGCACCCACCCAACCGCCACACGCCACGTGGCCCTGGTCAGTCCCGCACCACAGCACCCGCAGTCTCCTTAGCGCACTCTCTGGTTTACGCTTTCCTCCATCGAAAACGAAAACCTTCTCGGTTAATTCAAAATACGCTTTCTCTTAATCACAGAACTGCCACCCACATTCAAATGTTTATAAAAGATGCATTTCAAATCCGTTTTGACCCAAACAAGTTGCGTTAGCTTCGTAATTTCATGATCTATCTAATGGTACAGTTTTCATATATGTCAAAGTCCTTTGAAAATGAAGTTTAGATTAATCCTTTTTAATGAATTAATCTGGTATAGAAAATCATGTTAATTTCATATCTCCTCCGTTTTAAATCCGTTTCGTCCCATTCAAGTTGCGTTGGCTTCGTATCAATGTAACCTTTTTATTAGTGATCTTTAATACCATGTTAATAGCTCTATAATTTTATGGTTAACTCCTAACTTGATTAATAACTATGCAACTTGTTTTACACATAAAATATCGATGCTTTCTACTCTCGTTTTCGAAAGACAAATACAAGTTTGACCTAATTCTAATCAAGGTGTTTCTCTGAAACACTTTATACACTCTTTTATATAGTTATAAAATTGATAAAGCCTATAGTTCTCTTTTATAAAAGCAAATCTTTCGTTAGTTGTATCTTTCTCATCGTAGCTTCGATTAGTGTGTTCTTCGAGACTATGTGGTCGTAGAGACGCGTAGTTTTCTTTTTAAATCCTTTTCATTGATTGGTGTATTGTTCTAATTTAGCCATGTTTGTATGCTTTGTATGATCAGATGCTTGTGTGGTGATTTGTTAATTATTGTCCAATCGGTGAGTTTTGCGTTGGTGATCAAGAAGAAGTCGTCTGAAGTTGAGAACCAGTTGAGCAAAGGATCTAAGCTTTTAAGGAAAGTATTACATGGGATTATCCTTGTTGTCCTATTCATGATAATCACTCATTAATCATATGCATGTGTTTCCTTGGTACCCTATAAGGTTATCCTAGTTTTGCACCTTATACCTTGTCACCCTGGGAATTTATGCATTTAGGTAGATCAAGCTAGTGCTCTTTAAGAATAACTATGATCATGTAAACTTGATTAATGATATATGAAATGACAATAAAAGATGACTTTTTAGCAACGTGGACTATAGGTGGAACATCATGAACTCACACTTGCGTTCTCACTCATAGGGATATTTCTGTAAGAGATTACCCTGAGAAAACAGTACTATCATAAGCTAATGGGCTCTGGCTTGACTCAGCATTAGGCTTTTGCTAGTTTGTGGCAACTTACCTAAGAGGGCGCAAGAAGGGCTCTGAGAAAGTGGGGGCTTGGTCTGCCAGAAGGTGCGCTGCGGTGGCTTCTGGGAGGGGAGTTCTTATGATCTCGTTAAGGGAACTTGTAGCGGGTTATTACCTATTAGTGGATCCTGTGAACGGTCTCGTAGTGAACCCTGCCGACCTACCTTGGAAGTGGGTTAAGAGATTAGCTACCTCGGGCGAAAGGGCAATTCACGACTTATGGGTAAAGATGTACACCTCTACGCAGAGTTAAAAACTATTATAATAGCCGTGCTCACGGTCAAGAGTGGCTTGGGCTCCTTACTGTGTGATGTCCTTATGTCATGGCTCATCAGTTGTTATCTGTGATTTATTATTGTTACCGTTCGTATAAGCATTACATCTCATTCACTTGATCATATGGTTATTGGGCTATTGATAACATTGATGCTACTATAATGTTAAAATTGAGATAACTTAAAAGCTTATGTAGTTAAACCAGTGTCATACCTGTTTGAGCCTCATGAACCCCATGTATACTTGTTGAGTACGAAAGTACTTACGCTTGTTTATTCTTTTTTCAATTTTTGGATAAAAATCCCGGATGGGTACCAGCTTGCAAGAGTCTCGAGCAGTTAGGCTTGTGATCAACCAGTCAGTTGGTCCCTGTGGAGTGGAGTCTTCACCTGAAGTTCGGAGTGTCTTACCGTTGTTTGCTCTCTTAAGGTTATTTCTTTGACCATATATGTTATATACTTAAGTATTGTCTTTTGATATTTCCTTGTTCTGTGGCTATATGTGAGATTTGACTTCCTGGGCTCACATATGGTGTATATCTGGTTTTGTTCTCAAAACCAGATGTGACAGTGTCCTAGCTAGAAAGCAATAGCACTTCATGGAATTGAAAGACACCCTAAGCAATTCTAGTGGGAAATGAAAGAACAAGACGGAATGTAATGCGGAAATGTAAAGAGTTAGGGAAAAAAGATTCTCAGTGACGCAGCGATGTTTTCCTGAGGTATCGAGGTGTCGACACCCCCCTAGTCCTCGTTGGAGCACCTCGCAAGGTATAGCTTCCCCTCTACCCGCGTAAGAGTAGAGTGCTCTCTACGGGCTGATTCTTCGCCACTCCGGCTCGGTGAATCGCCCACAACCGATCATAGAAGCTTGGAGAAGAGCCGCCGACAATCTTCCGGTGATCACTTCCTCCGAACACCACCAAACCGTCTAGGTGCTGTCGAACACCAAGAGTAACAAGCACAAGACCTTCACTTGACCAACTCAAGGCTAGGAAGGTGGATGGATGCACACAAGTCACTCCTAATCACTCTAGGAGGGAAGAACAAGATGAACTCTCTCAAACCTCTCCCTCACTAGGCACTTGGCTCTCCAAGGATTCTCTCAAGGTGTAACCAGCTGAAATAATGGCCAAGAGAGGTCCTAAGGACGAGGAGGGCAACTATAAATAGTCCCCACCTCTAAAACTAGCCGTTACTTGCTTTTTCTCTTTTCTGCGTATGCGTCGGACTAGTCCGGAGCACACACCATCGGACCATAGCACCTGGTCCGGAGCTCACTCTCAGTTTAAACTCAGAAGAAAAACAAAGGCATCTCCGGACTACTTGCCATAGTCCAGTGCACTGGTCCGACGCGCTGGTCTGGAGCCAGGGTGCTCACTGAGTAAAAACTCAGTCTCTTCTTCGAACCTCCGGACCACTCTCCTTGGTCCGGAGCCCTAGTCCGACGCTCAGGTCCGGAGCCAGGGAGCTCACTGCATGGAACCAACCTTCTGTCTTGAAGCGTCGGACTAGCCGTCGGACTACTCCGGAGCCTTCTCTCAGGTTCTCTCTCTCTGACAAGAGCCATCGGACCACTCGCCTATGGTCCGACGCTCTCCAGACAGGTGGTCCGGAGCTTACTCACTGAACTTTCCTTGGTCCGACGCCTACTAGCCAGACTGGTCCGGAGCCTCTTTCTCCCCCTATTTCAACTATTTTCACTAAGTCTTTTCTAGGGGTTTTGCTCCTACCATTTCTAGGGTTAATCAAGGGCTGATAGCAAGGTCTCTAGGACTAGTTGTGACAAGTGTGCACACACCAACTTTCCCAAACTCTCCTAGGTCAAGCTACTAACCTCATACCCCCCCTTTATAGTACGGTCAAAGGAAAAACAACGTCCTAGCTATACTTAGTGCCCTTCTCAACCTTATGGCACTAAGGACTAGCCTAGTCTTCAACTTGAATCAACATCCTTTGAAACAGAAACGATTTCCATCTTGGGGGCATGAATGTCCATTAAGCCCATTCTTAGCATCACTATTGACCTAACTTATAATGACTTTGCCTCTGCAAAACACACGTTAGTCATAGTGACCTAGCATTGTCGTTAATCGCCTAAACACAAGGGTCCATGATTCTTCAATAATAACATTTATGATGTTAAATAAGTATCATTAGATTCGTTATCAATTATATTTCCATAGTATGCCTATTTGATATCGTAATTTTTTATAGTTTTCTCTATAATTGTTAGTCAAACTTGAGATGCTTTGACTCTCCAAGATTCTTGGAATGTCTTGTAATTTGGGATGGAGGGAGTATTTCGTAATTAATCTAATGTTATTTATTTGATACCAGATATTTCTTTATCTATAAATTGATCAAAACTTTGCACTCTTTTCTGACAGTGCGTATTACTCCTACTATATTGTACAGTCAATGACAGATACGGAACAAGATTGAAGGGGCTGATCTCTTCTTCTTCCTCTAATCTCTCCATTTTTCTTCTTTTCTCCCATTTTGTTCTCCCCCAAACTTTCGGAACAAGATTGAAGGGGGACTAATCTCTTCTTCCTCTAATCTCTTCATTTTTCTTCTTTTCTCTCATTTTTCTTTTCCCTCAACATGTATATATTTTCATTGATACACCGGCTCTAGGGGGGCTAGAGCCACACTACCCCCCCCCCCCCCCCCCCCCTCTCTAAATCCTCCATCCATACTGTAAAAAGAAGTCATTTTGGATAACGAGTCCAAAGCATGGATTTAACTTCATGGAGTATTTCTAAAAAAATATTTATTTAAAAATGATATATATATATATATATATACTTTTATGAAAGTATATTTCAAGACAAATCTTTTTATATTTTTAAACTTAACTACTTAAAAATTATTCATGATTTATATTCTCAATATATCATCAAAACTTTGTCCAAAATAACTTTTTTACAATAAGGAGGGAATACTGTATATATCTGGCTTGAAATATGAAAAACAACAAATCCATTCATTTATTGATGCAGATAATAAAGGCAGTGCATGCGCTACGCACTGACAATATACCAACGTCATTCACCGACGACTTTCACAGGTACGGCTTCCTATTCATGCATGAACATGCTTGGTGCAGTGCGTGCTGCGTGCATGCATGTGTGGACCATATATAGTACAGTATGTTAATGCGGCAGGAGCGACAATGATCCGCGCCCTGATTGGTGCAGAGGATAGGTTTCGATCGTTCAGGTACTCTCCTACTGTACGTACCTTTCCTCAAAAGGAGCAATATAATCTCTCATTCCCATGTCTCTAAATTCTAACCAGCCTAGTACTCCCTCAGTTCCAAATTAACTGTCGTTTTGGGTTTTCGTATCACAACATTAATTTAAAAAAATTCAAGAAGTGAAAAAGACACATATTTTGGGACAGAGGGAGTACGCACTTACGTAAAGTTCCAATAAATTTATACATGTACCAAATACTAATACGTACTCATACTATAGAAATTCTAACCCGCGCTCCGAGCACTCGGGTGGGCCGGCCGGGCGAGCCGCCAGTGCCAGTGCCACTGCCACACCCGCACGCATGGGCCTCATGGGCATGGGCGCGCGGCAGCCCCCGGGAGTCCATCAGTACGCGCGCACCCGACCGACCCCGGCCGGGACCGTGGCAGAAAACGACCGCAGCTAGAGAACCGTACACGTGGTAGCTACTTGCTCAAGTTGGCATGCATGCACATGCACCGTGTGGACTTGAGCTTGCCAATATGGGCACACCGCAGCACGTAGAGAGGGCACGGGCGAGTCACGATACCATGATCAGTTCAGTGCCTATGTATCAGGGTGCTTCCACACATGATGCAATGCATGCATGCGAATTGCGAACGGAGGCCAAGTACGTGCTCCGTCGGCCGTTCGTTCGTCGCGCGACAATTGCATGCAGATGACGGCCTTCCGTGTGCAGTGAACTATAGTACTCATAGTTAGCGACGACTGCGTGAGCGCCAGGATGCCACTAAGCCTGCAGCGCAGTGCTGTGTAGTACTCCCCACGCACACTGCAGCAGCAGCAGCAGCAGTACGGAGTACTGATAGCTGAAGACCATTAATTGTCACTCCGTACCTAGCTTAGCTTAACCTTTCCTCTTCCTCCTCCATCGACACTCTACTAGTTCGGTCCCCGGCCGGCCGCGAGGCTCAAATTAATTAATTAAGGCTGGACACGTACGGGGCCGGGCCGCAGACACAAAAAAGGCTGTCAAGTAGACACTTGCGAGAGGGGGATATAGATCCATGGGCACCAGACACTTGACGGCCGCCCAGCAGCTTGCAGGCTGCGCTCAGTCTGCCCGCGCATGCATGCACCCGCTGCCGCAGCTGCATGCTGGTTGCTGGCGCGCCGCGCCGCGCGGATGGATACGTTCACTTCAAATTCACAAGCACCGGCCCTTGGCAAGGGGATCGAGATCCCGGTCCCCAAACTCATCAGCAAAGAACTTACTATATCACTTTGAGATTTCTAAAGCTAGCTCCCGGTGCCATCTAGACCGGCCGGCCCTCAAACTCATGAAAATGCATGATATTTTCTAATCGTACGTCCTCCATTGGCATTATCAACGCCCTTACTAAGGAAGGGTCTCTGAATTTCCTCAGTTTGTTTTCTCGACCATGTTGGTGGTGGGAACAAATTAAAGTCAAGTGATAAGTTGGCATGGAGGATAAGGCTGAGGTAGGTGACTAGGGTTACGCGGCTTGCTCGGTTCAATAACCACCCTTTTCGACCATTAAAAAAAGTCTACAAAAAAACTATGAACATTGTACAATCGGCTGCCTTCAAAGATACGTCAAATGAGCATAAACTCCCGTCGATATCAGTGGGTGCAAATAAACTCTATTAGCAACCTCTCTGGTCATCATCAGATCCACCGCTCCTCATTTTTCATTCACTGGATCATCTGGTGCTCTTCAACCTAAGTTATGTAGTGACCAAGTCTCTTGCCCTCGCACGGATGATCTGTTGGCCTCAAAACTGACTTGACACCGAACTGTCAGGTAGGGGTGAAGCTCTGTTGGAGTTAGGAGGTGCCTATGCACCCTCTAAAATTTTAGAAAACAGTGATATTGATCAATTTTTCACCATATTGGCACCCCCCATGATATGAGTTTATGCACCCACAACGTAAGTGCACCCCCTCAAATTTTCTCTAGCTTTGCCACTGTTGTTCGGTGAGTATTCCAACACATATCTCGGCGTGAAATATTCCCTATGTTCACCTCTGTCTTCAATTGTCTGACATGAACCGCCTGGCCTATTGCCTTGAACAATACCTCTACATTGAGTCTTCCTTGAATCCCTCTTTGATTGCTCGGTGCATTATAACTTGTATAATAAATCATTAACATGTACGTGCACATGTTAGTTCTAGACTTATATTGTCATCTCAATCACTAAAACTGAAAAGCTATAATTAAGGGCACATGATTCTTATAATACTTCATCATCAAGTAACCATAAGCACTTCTTAATTGGGACACATGAGAAATAGGGTGGGCTCATGTCAAACTCTCGGGTAATTTAGCTCATAAGTTAATGCACCAATATTCCTAAATATCTTATAAGTTCCTACAAATCTCCATGCTAACTTTTCTTTTTGCAGAATTTCTTGGTGCCTTCAAGAGGTCAAGCTATGAGATAAACATACTCTTCAACTTCAAGTGACAACTTTTGGTTATATAGTTGTTGATCCATAAAAGGTCCTTTCCCGACTTTTTATTAAGTTAGTTAGGTTATGCACTTCTAGGTTCTAGCCATACAGGGTTGCAAAGGGCAAATATCTAGGATGTCCTGATAGATATTATTGTAAGAGCAGAGGCAGAGCAACGATGTGATTGCTCCACCTACTGCCAGTGAGGATGACCCCTCGTGGATATGTATGAATCCGTACGTTATCAGTAACCCCCCAACCTCCATTAAAAGCCTATAGTAGTTGTGAAGTTGGTCTATACGACACATATGTGGTTATGATTTAGTACCACCTTGGAAGTTTAGGTGGGTAAGGGCTAGCTTGTAATCCTTGTTGTTTCAAATATAGCATCTCAGGGTTAACGTTTTTATACAAACTGAGGAAGGAAGTGTAAGAGGGGTGCTATGTGTATGCAAGCTCGTTCCATTTGCAGAGTTGGGCCAGATAAGTAGATTTTGGATGTGGGGTGTTACATGGTCGGTCGTGTATAATTGGTGTAATCACTACCAAAATGGTGGAGTTCTCCTAATGCATTAAGTAGTAATAAGAACACTGCCATCAGTCCTGGCACATGGGAACCTCTCTAAAAGACATTTGGTCAGAAAAAGCTCATACTAAATGTTGAATGCTAAATACAAGGAGAATGTGCCCGTTGCACTCATTATCAAAGCTATTGTACTCTCAAAACAAATGTATATTGAATGATTTGTAATGCCCGCTCATCCATTAAACATCAACATGTGTATAAGAAAATAGCTCATCATGAAGAGCTAGCTCTTTTCTATGTTATCTCACTCTCCTCTATACAAGATAAAAAATGATAATGTTGGATTCTAAGAGTAGTTAGCTAAGTTAGACCTTGTGTTGGGTTCCATGGTAACTTTAGAGACTTTAGCTCTTGAAGCTCTCCAAAAAGGAGGTCTAAAGTATTGTCTAAAGTTTAGTTAACCTCACAAAAACTTTAGACCACACAAGTGAGTTAAAGTGATATAAAGTTTAAGTCTTTAACTTTAGACAACTAAATTTAGACCATAAGATCCAAATGGCCTTAGTACTGTTCGAGGTGTATCCTGATGCAGTTTTAGATAATATAACAAATAAGACATCTTGGGAGTGACTTAATTACAAGCAGTTTAAATGTCACCTAATGATTGGATGACATGTGAAAGAAAAGACCACCATAAAAAGATTTTTTGAATCAATCGTGGGCACTTACTACGAATTCACGACACATATGCATGTATGTGTATCCATCGGATGCATGACTTGCTATAAAAATTCAGGAGAAGTATAGCATGCTCTCTCATGTATCGAATGCATATATATGCATGTGTCGTGAATCAATGGTAGGTGTCTATATGGCTGTCCCGTGATGATTGCCCCTAGTAAATTTGTGATTAGAAAAATCCGCTGTAGGATTGTGCAATCTCTCTTCGTGTTCAGCGCAGAGCTACTTCCTGTACGGACGGCGAGGTGAGAGATGCAGGCAGGCACGGCTGATGAGCGCACCCTCAGCAATAAAGACGTCAGATTAAGTACACGGGTGAAGGTTTGTAGGGCAAGGAGCCTCTGATCTCCTAATAAAGAGAAGACGCGCGTGTGCCATGGGATTGAAGAACCAGCACCCATATTATTATCAAACAGGAGATACTACATATCGTTGTGTCACCGATGGAACCCAATGCAACAATAAAACAGTTTCAGGCAGCAATCGCCCGGCCGCCGGGCCATCAGTCACTGCCGGCCGACCACGCGCAGCAGCGCAAGAGCCGCAGTGACACCGACTACTCCCTCCGTCCACAAAAAAATTAATTCCTAAAATTCGTATCAGTCAAACTTTTTAACTTTGACCAACTTTATAGAAAAATACAACAACACATGACTTAAAATAAGCACCATAAAAAATATATATTTTTAAATAAATCTAATAATACTAGTTTGATACCATAATATTTAATATTTTGTTCTAAAAATTTGATCAAAGTTTAAAAGAATTGACTTAAGACAAACCTAGAAATCTATTCTTTCGTGGATAGAGGGAGTCATACTAGCTATTAGCTAACACAGATGATGCAAAGCTGGACCTGCTAATACAACTCCTGGGGCCTGCCGGGCACGGGTCGGGTCTCGGGTGGGGTGGTGGGCGAGTGCATGCGCCGCACCGCGCGATGTGCCAAGCGCTGGGCTAGCGCGCCGCACTGCACTGCAGCCCCCGCAGTCGTACGCGCTTGCGCACGGCGGCACGGGGCCGGCCGTCGGGACTAGGCTGGGAGCCGGCCGCAAGGACAGCCAGCTCGCTTGGAAAAGGAGCAAGTGCGACCTGCGAGCCGGCGAGCGAGACACCCATTTTTATATATTATCGTAGCCAGTAGCCACCGTATTCGCTACTTGTGTGAACGTACTACGTGGTAGGAGTGCCATGCCTGCTACCTTGCCTACCCAGGCTGCAGCAAGCAGCAATAGCATGCATACAGTGGATCTATGGACACAGACACTCTGAACCAGGGGCAGAAGCACCTAGGCCCTACCCTAGCTACCCACCCAGAAATCTCTCGAGCATACCCTGGCCTGTGACTAACAGGGGCCAAGAGCTCTCCAGACATCCAATGGAAACCTACCGTCTCCCAAATGGATAGCTGCACCTGCACATGCACCTCCCAGCAGGGAGAGAAAGCTTTAGCTATGGCCCAGGGCATGCGGTGTACAAGCGGGGCCCCCCAGCGGAGTGCTTGGGCGGGGCCGTTCATCGACAGTCGACACCTATCCACTGTCCATACGGAAGCTCACAGAAGATAGATAAAGCAACTATGCACGACAACAGGAGGATCCCATTCCCAGCAGCAGGCAGCAGCAATACAGTGCGCACATTACTACTACTGATCAGTGAACATCTTAGCAGAGACCAAATGATCAATTATGGTCGCATGGAGCCCAGGACCAAAGACTGATCGGAAGGGCATATGCAAAGCCACTCCCCTCTGCAGCCTGGTGAGAGCGAGACCGTGAGAGCAGGGATGCCACATGCCACCAAACCGGTCAGGACTCAGGACCATCCCTGCGCGGTGGCGCTGGCGCCTCAACCGAAGGCTGGCTGGGCGGGAATCTCCGGTCCACTGTCACTTTTGCTCTGTGCATCAGAAAACATCATACAGCACACAGCCACAGCAGGTCAGGATCAGCCAAGCCAAGTGGCTTCCCTTGACAACCTTTTCGCTCTCCTTGTCCAACTGGAGGACCATTACATGACTAGTTTGCTCGGCATCACGATGCGGAGTTGCTATCAGCTGAGTAAGACACACCAAACTGTAGCCGCGGAATCAGCCGCGATTGCAGGCCTCAGGCGTCTTGTTTGGGTTTTGTTGATCAGGAGATGCCCACGTCAGGGATATCTGGTTCCGACGAGTAGTCGCCGGTGAAGCTCCATAGTATGGCGAGGGAGAAAATGCCCATAGGTCTTGAGCTGGATGTGTAGCTGCCTTCGTACATGTTACCACTCTTCACCACAACCACCATCTCGGACTTCTCTCTGAGGAGGAGATCAATGACGTGCTCCACGGTGGTTGAAGTAGGCACGCACAAAGGTGGCCCTCTAGACATCGAGAGAAGAGGTGCATCCAGCTGAAAAAGGAAAAAAAAAATGAAGTCCAGAATCACAAGAAACTCAATTACTGGCATGATGTTTTACAGTGGTGGAAAGCACTTCGGGTCCTTTATTGCGCATTTCTACTTTTTTATTGTAGAGGAAATGTAAAATATCACCCTAATTAACCATAGTTCCATGAAGCATCCTATTTTCAGTTAAATGATACTTGACAAAAGGATTTAGTCTTGTTTTTTTTTCTTTGTAGACATAGGTAACTTGGCAAAATCATTAAGAAACTAACAGCGGCAAAAAAGGAATCTATCCCTGCTGCTGAAACCAGTGTCAACCGTTTCATTAGCTTTGCGTACAAGGATCAACCATGTGTTGCTGATGCGGATTGAAGGAGACAGCACAGCATACCTTGGTACAATCATCACGGTGAACAATGCCAACACAGCCTCCCCAATCATCGACAAGAGGAACTGCACGATCTTTCAAGAATCGCATCACAGCCTTCCTCAAGATTAAGTCAGCAGGTAATGGCCGAGATTCTTGAAATGGAACCATATACTTCTCAACTGGATCATCCAATATAATCTACAATTTCAATGGACAGAACTTCAGATTTGAACCAACAGAGTAAAGCAGAGAAAGGGATACAAGACAATGCACCACCTGTGGAAATATGTGAGGCCTTAGAAGAGAGTTGGTGAATCCAGATAAGCTTTCAACTTTAACTGCGACCTTTAACAACAGCAAAGAAATAACTTAAAACATTATTCCAATGTTTTCAGGTCGTCTAGTCGAACCTAGTCGCCATGGGACCGACTAGGCGACTAATCGCAATTAGTCGTCGACCAGACCGATTAGTCGAGGCTAGTCAACCCTGGTCGTCCATCTAGTCATCCATGTATATCAGGATATATACCTACTATATATACCTATATAGACTATATAATATACACAATCAAGTAAGTATCAAGACTACATTGATGTTTAGCTGGTGACTTAGTTGTGGGAGTTGTTTTCTTCTCTTTTCTGCACTGTCCAGAGGTCCATATTCATGTCCTAAACTCCATTTCTTTGCTGCCTTGCCGCTGGACAGTGTAGAAAAGACATGTCCGCCACTTAAACATGCCAAACTGCAAGTCCAGTAGCCAAACTACAAGCCCAATAGCCCACATGTCCGCCCAGTTAAACAGGCCCAAAAAAACAGAGCAACCAAACTAGTCGTCCCTGTCCTAGTCAGACGATTAATCGTGATTAGTCGTCGACTAATCGGACGACCAGCTTTCTGGTCGAGCTAATCGAGTCGGTCCTCCTAATCGAACACCAGGGACCGATTAGGACGACTAATCGCGATTAATCGGACAACTTGAAAACATTGCATTATTCCTTTCTTGTATTACATTTAAATTTGTATAAGTGGTGGTAGATAAATAGTTAATTTACATTTGCGCCTATTCTGGCATTGATCTACCGTGTTAAGTTTCCAAATTATCGCATTCAGATAAACAATTACATGCAACAATACAATTTTAATCAGGTATTCCATACATTTCAATACATGAGAACTGCCACAGTAGCTATTGGCAACTACTACATGTCTGTCATGTATTTCAGAAGTCAGGCTGGCATTGCATAGGAAAGAAAACAAAAGTAACCAGACAAGTACAGTTCACAAGTTTGACAGAATAGTTTCATTTAAACAGCTATAAGCTGGAAAATTCAGTCTTGCCCACATAATAAGCTAGGACATGATGTTCCACACCACATAAGGGCTTGTTTGGGAGGAAAATTAGTTCATTTCCCACTTCAATCCCTCCCAGCCCATATGGATTGGGATGGATTGGAGTGTAGCCAAACAAACCCTAAATATGAAGTAATGAGACAGAAGACTTTCCAGGCAGAAGGACTGGTCAAGTCAAAACCCATAACTGATGTATTGCTATGGCTGGTGCCTTGGTATTCATGACCAGTATGAAGTATTAAGAGTATAATAACAGGCTGTAAGCTGGCTAAATGCTGAGGTGGAGGAGAGATGAGAGAGGAGAGGAGAGATAGAAGAAGCAGGTTATAAGCTTACAGCCGGCTTAGACACAAGAACTAAGAAACTTTGTGAGACAAGTGGACCATGTACCAATAGTGAAGAGCTAACTACTATATGGATGGGCTGAGAGAAGGCTGCAAAGAACCACAGCTAGCAGCCAGCTATATTATTAGCCTTGCTCTTATCTTGGGAGTTATAAAATTCACCTGAGATACTATGAATCTTCAATGCAAGAGCTAGAAAAGTGCTAGTCAATCAACAACAAATTAGCAAACTAAGGTCTTTAGAAATTTAAAGTGGGAAGCAATCACGATAGTGGCCAGACTGGACATTCTAATTTTTTAAGCGGTCAAGCCAATACTAAAGCAGAGATAACTGCCTGTTACTTCAGTTAATATGGTTGATTTAATTAGCAAATAGAACAGCTAGAGACATAAAGCACAGAAGCTCAAATGGCTTTCATATGTTCGTTTAAAAACAACTTCCAGCAACAATGCACAAGTCAATAGCATATAAGGTTTTTTTGGAAGAAACAGAAAGGGTTTGTGCCCCTACTTACTAGTTAAATATTAATAATAAAAGACAACTTAAGTACAAAGGTTAAAGGAAAAAGAAGCATCAAAAGAGACCATCTAGCCATTCACAAATTGTGGGAAGTAACTTTTGCAACAAGGCAAAGCCATGCTTGAATTTGAACTGAACCATGGCCAAGGTTGGAATGACATCAATTGCATATAAGTTCATGTCACAAAACTAGCATTGCATACAGAAACACTAAAGAAATGCTTCATAGCTATTTGATTCATGTATCATTGTTAGCTGAAGCAACGGATAAAGGAGCGGTAGAGGAATAGAGATAAATTAAGGTGGCAAAACATGTGAGAGAATCTACACTGATAACAAAATGACAAATGAAAGAGGCTCTAGCTCTGCTCTATGAATGAAGCATATATAGTAATTACTATTTTAAGAAATAAAATCCGGCGAAGAAACATACCAGACCTACTCTACTTGTCCAAGAGAAACATTCCTTCTCGTTCACTATTTGTCTTAGAAGCCCTCTAGCCAAATCTATCTGAAACATTAATCTGGAAGCTGTAAGTACATAGGGACACGATGTATTGAAAAATTAAAAATGTTAAGACTGAGCAGATTAAACATGCAGGGTACTATTATCTAGATAGATAAGCATAATCATAAACATGGAATGCTACCTTGAATATGATAATATGTTTAAATCTGACAACATATAAGGCAGTTTAACTGAATATGGGAACAAACATGTCTTTTAACAACCCTTAGTTCCCCAAGATTTTTTACCTCATGTGATACTAAGCTTCACAAGATCATAAAATTCAGAAATCGTAGAACTGTACATTGAATCGCATCCATCTATTGCCATATGAAAAAAATGGGAAAACATATACTTTTAGCGGCACCATGAAACCTCTTGGACCTAGCAAAAACACTTTAACAAAGTAATTTATACATTCTCATTTCTTCATACAAGCTAGACAGTGAATAATTTACTGATTGATACCACTTAAAAACAAACTTTGTTTGAAGTGCGTAATAATAATTTCCCTCATTGCAAAAGAACTCTCCCTACAACAGTAAATATAATACATTAATAGCAGACATTTCCATGCATCCCTAACAGGTGTTTCAATAGCAAGCATACAATGCACACCTAATATGCATCTCGATTCTGAAGGACTGGCAGTTTTTCTTATCCTAGCCAAATTTAGTAAAACTAAAACCCAAGGAACCAAGGTGCTGCATATGTAATGAATCTAAATCACATTTCCAGACAGCTAATTTCATCCTAGGCTTCAATGCTTCATTTCTACCTGATTATTATTTATAGCAGCTTCCATTAATAGCTCATGTGCCTCTTCTTTGGCTGCACGGCTAATTGATCCAACTGAATCTGGCCACATGCGCTTGTTCAATCTCATGACCATATCAACATCACCTCTGGTAGCAAAAGCTCTCATAATCGAAAGATAGAGATGCGGTTTAGGTCTCAAATCTTTGTTCTTGCCAGCATGCTTTATTATATCGCCAAAAATGCAAAGGGCCCCTACGGTAATAACCACCAGAAAGGTCCAAAGTATATCAGTACAGAAATGTAGTACACATCATAAACAAGAGGTTTTTTGTCTATAGAACAGCTTTCACTCTCACAATCCATGATTTAAATGACTTTTTCAAGGTAATTTTGGTTGCCTCATACACATTTATATTCACTTAAACAAAGACAGAGTTTAGACAATAAGATGGAAGTACACATAAGTTAGTCTGTACTCCCTCTGGTCCAGTTTATCTTCCGACGTGGCACGGTCTTCTAAATCACACGTTGACCATTCCTCTTTTATATTATACTCCCTCTGTTCCAAATTATAAAGAGGTTGGTATCACTTTGGATATCCTCCAGCTTTTTGGGGACGCCTCCGGGTTGAGAACAAATGTGCAGAAGAGTAATGTCTTCCCCATACAGTGCTCCGCAGAGGACAACACCACTATACAAGAATATCTCCCATGCCAATTATCTGATTTTCACTGTAAATATTTAGGAGTTCCCTTGGCCTTGCAAAAACTGACTAAACAGCAGCTACAACCTATTATTGATCGAATTGCAGACCAGCTCCCTGGTTGGAAAGCAGACCAAACTTACTAGGGCAGGAAGGAAAGTACTAGTTCAGTTTGTATTGACATCCATGCTGGTATATTTGGCTATGGCAATGGATCTCCCCCCTTGGGTTCTCAAAGCCATTGATAAAATCAGAAGAGCTTTTCTTTGGAGAGGAAGAAAGTATGCGAGGGGTGGCCATTGCCCGGTGGCCTGGTCTAAGGTTACCCGGCCACCTGAGCTTGGAGGACTTGGGGTTTCCACTTACAGACAGCTTTGGTTTGAATGCGATATATATTTCCTCAAAAATGAACCTATACCATACGAACTAAATTAATCACCTACATAGCAGACATTTCCATTGCATCCCAAATTTTCAATGGGCAATGCATGACAGCACACCTATATGCATCTCGATTTGAGATGGCAAGCTTATCCTAGCCAAATCTTAGTATATGCTAAAACCAAGGAACCAGTTGGCTGTCAGAGTAATGTGAACATCTAAATCAAAATTTCAGACTAGCTAATTTCAATCCTAGGAGCTTCATGTTTCATTTTCTACCTCAATATTTATACAGCCAAAGTAGCATCATGTGGCTCTTCTTGGTGCAACAGTGGCTAAGATTGATCAATGAGTTGGCCCATGCGTTTTCAATCTCAGTGACCATAATAACATGACCTGCGCTAGCAAAAGCTCCTCATGAACTTCGACAGATAGTGATGCAGGTTGAAGGTTAACATCTATGTTGTTCTCTGCCAGCATGTTTATTATATCTGCCAAATGCAAGGCCTCAGGACTACCACCGAAAACTCCATAATGGGGAATCAGTACAAAAGTGAACATGATAAACAAGAGGTTTATTTCTATATTAACAGTCTTTCACCTACAATCCATGCGTTTTGATTTGTTCAAGCTACTTTGGTTTCCCTCATAAGAGATTTATATTGACTAAAGCTAAAGACAAATCTAGCTTTAGAAAACTAATGATGAAGTCACTAAGTAGTCTGTCCCTCCGGTCCAGTTTATCTTACGAAGAACGTTGGGGTATGTTGTAAATGTACAGGTTTTAACCCCTTTTTTCTTTTATATATATACTCGCTTTGTTCAAAAAAAATAAAGACGTCTTGGCTTTTCTAGATACATAGTTTTTGCTATGCATTTAGATATATACACTGTCAAATACATAGTATAAAGCAATGTATCTAGAAAAAACAAAACGTCTTATAGTTTGGAATGGAGTATTGTTTATGACTATAAATTTATGATTGTTGGATAGTATATTTGATTACAAATCTAACATTATCAAGTTTTATTTCAATAGTCAAAAGTTGTTAGCCAAATTACTGGTCAAAGATTATAAAGTTTGATTCATGATCTATGTGAAATGCTCTTATAAACTGGACGAGAGGGAGCAGTTCTGTATATTCGACACACTAAAAAATTTAAAATTCTCAAATTTATACACATACTTCATGTTACTATGTTAGTATATATGGATAGTTATTATCCATTTTTCTTTCTTTCTTTTATACAATCCAAATATGAACACATTTGTTGTCACAAATATCTGTAGGGGCACATATATTACAATGAAGTATATGTTGAATTATTTGATGATATTTTGAACAAATGTAATAAAAAAAAAATTTCAGGTGTACTTGAGATAACATTATCATCCCAGAATCCCAGGACCAACTAGATTAAGAATTATGGATGCATAATGCTAAATTGCTAGAGAGAGATCAAAGCACATGAACTTAAGGTAGTGATAAGTTGTGAAAACATTAGAGTAGACCCAGAGGCAGAGCTTGGGTACAAAAGAGAGGCAATATGTACTTAAAAACCTGAAAAACATTTCACCTGCTGAAGCTCCACCATGCAGGAGCTTAATGGACCATAACATTTAACACCTGGGTCTAAAAACCAGGTCTGATCCTAATCCAAGCAATTGGCAATACTACCATTTAGTAGCCAAAGGCATCAAATATTGTCAAGTAATTTTCTTATGCAAAATAGTAATGTGAAATCAACCATACTAACAGCAAGATGTCTTACTTCAGAAAATGATTTTGGTGAAAGTTTCAGACACTGCATGTGATGATTTAAGATGTACAGGACATCGGTGAAGTAACTATAAATATTTATGCAAACACAACAGACAAAGAAAAGTTTCAACATTTTAGATACTTTAGATTGGATATGCTGCTTGGGCAACTGGGATATAGAAGGGTAAAAATAAGAATGTGCTAGTTCAGTTGTTAGCGTGCAAAGGAAAACTAAATGCTGAAACACTGCAAAGAAGTGTCAATTGGAAAATAAATCAAATGTGAGATGATAAGTGGGTGCTAGGTTACTTGTTAATTATTAGTTAGACACTAATGTTATTTTTTCCAACATGCAAATTCATTTTAGTGTTTTTTAGGGAACTAGTGTTGGTGTGAAAATTGCGCCACTAAAAAGATGATACAAAGCTTACCATCAATGGACCCACAAGCTAGCAAGGCATCTATCATAGCAGTGTATGCAGTCCTGTCGAGTGATATTAATGAAGATTTCATCTCCACAACAATATTCAAAACTGAATAAAGGTCCCGGTTATTCCCTAAACCCTGCAGGATGTTGACTTGTAAAATTAAGTAACCAAAAATGAATAGCAAAACAGTGGTCAAATACTTATTCAAGTGTTCTAAAAGGCATCCTTCAGAAATCCAATTATTTTCTCAATTTTAAGGCTGTATCACATTTTATTTATTTTTCAGAAGGCAATACCATCTTCTCTTTTGACAATTATGAAAACATTCTCATGAGTAAAAAAGAATGTTGTGTAACAACCACTCAAATATCATTTTCTGATCAAGTCAAGTTGTCAACAAAAGAAGAGCGTAGCCTCTACTATTATCTAACAATGCAGTGTAAGAGCACTACAATATTACTGCTTAATAATGTAAAATGAAAGAGAGTAGTGTAGCCAGTAGCCAGCGATGTTATCACTAACTGCTGGGCACTAGCAGGCAGCACACCTTAAGTAATGTTGTGTAGGTAACAGCATCGGAAGGAGTTCAGGGTTACTTTCCTTATTAGCTTCTTCCTGCATTGTAAAATAATCAATTCATTTTGTTACACGATGCAACTATTTGTATACCAAAACAACTTTGTGGCTAAAACTGGCCTTTCCAACACTTGTGTGACACCTTCATATCTTCAAGAAACCCGGATAGCTTTATCAATCTCAGCTGATTTTACACAGGCAGAAATGATGGTATTGTAGGTCAATCTATCAGGCTTCAACCCTTGACGCAATATCTCGTCTTTAACAGTCAAAGCTCCAAGAGGGAAGTTGCTCTTAATGTACCCCTTATGTTCAGTTGAAAAAATTATGTAATTACAATGGTGACTTGCTTAAAACAAAATAACAATATTTGTACCTTCATCAGTAAGTTGTATAGTAAGACAGAGTGACCCTCATAAAGGACCTTGCGGAAACGGGCAACAAGAGCATTGGCACGCCTCATATCTCCTGGATAAGTTGAATTTCAGTTCCATTAGTAAATGAAGTTGCAGAAAACATGAGCGGAGAGTGTTTGTAGAATAGTGAAGCTTAAAACATGTTTTCAAGAACAGAGTGGTTCTCAGTCTTATCTTTAGTTGGTATGCAGCACAAAACACCAGGGCCACTGATTCTAACATTATTATTTGGTGGTGCCAAGTTCTGCAGCATTGGGATAAACAGCATCAGAAGGGTCCAATTCTTTAGTTGTGTTGGTTGCTTGGTGGATTTGGAAGCCTAAGAAAAGATGTGGCCTCTCCTAGTCCCAATGCTTTAGTGCAGGACAGATGTGGCAAAAATATGGTGTATGGCAGGGGCCAAAGGCCTCAGTGCATTTGGTCATAACCTGAGCGTGTAGAAAGTTTGTTGGCCACCTTTTATTTGTCTTTGGTGAGTTCTTACGTGTAAACCCAGCCCTATTGGGCTTGTATGAATCACTTTGACTCCTTTTGATAATGATACACCACTCTCCTGAGCGTTAAAAAAAAACAAATCTAGTAATACACAAACGGGCATAATTGTCCAATTCCTGTCAAGCTTAGTCCCAGCTACACTAGGGAAATTGGGAATGATGAAAACAACTATATCCAGGCAATAAGTAAATAGAATTAATATTTTAAGTGATTATTACTCATCTTGTTATACCTATTTGAGTTTTGACTATACTAGTTAGTATCTGCACATAACACATTTACACTAAGGCCCTGTTTGGAAACATTGTATTGTTATCACCACGCATTCCATCTGCAGTTAGTTATGCACAAGGATACAGAGGTAATATTTTTCACTGGTAAACTTGCTGTTTGGGTGGGGGACCGGCTATGCAAATATCTGCTGAGTCAGAAATGCAGATAACATTCACACACATGCAGCCATTAAAGTACTATTCCAATTGGTCCAGGTTTTGCAAGTAATTTGAATTTGCAAACAGCTGTGATGCATTGAATTCTCTTCCTTCTACATCATGCTCAAGAAGGAAAAGTTATTTAACCATAGAAATCAGAGTAAGCTAGTGAGAATAACCATTGCATCAATCACTGAAATTTCAAAATGTAGAATAACATAACTAGTGTATAATGTGATGGATGTATTAGCCTGAGCCTTGGGGCTGTATATGTAGGAGTACATGACTTGGAGGGCAAAGGGCCTCTCCTACAGATATGGTAGGATACGGATGCAATCCTAATCTACCTAATATAGAGATATTCCCTACAGATATGGTAGGATATGGATGCAATCCTAATCTACCTAATATAGAGATATTCCCTACAGATATGGTAGGATATGGATGCAATCCTAATCTACCTAATATAGAGATATTCCTAATATACTCTAACATCCCCCCGCAGTCACAGCGGGAGCGTCGCAGACGGTGAGACTGGAGAGAAGTCGGCAAGCCGTCATCCCCCCGTAGTCACAACGGTCAGTGCTTCGCAGATGTTGCGGCTGGAGTGGAAACCCACAAGGTTGCTCAAGCAGATGGTAGCCCTTTGTGCCATGTCGGGGTAGACCAAGCGTGAGGGCGAATAGCCGTAGTCGAAGATGTCGTGCATAGGATAGCCGTGATCGACGTAGTAGTCGAGGACGCCGAAGTCGAGGTAGTCGTATAAGCCGCGGGCGCACAAGATGGCGTCGTAGAGGAAGACGGTGACACATCAGGCAGCTGTCGGGGGAGAAGGTCGATGCCGATGATGCAGTCAAGGCCGCCATGGCGAGACATGCGCCGGGTTTGCCATGTCCAGCGAACGCCTCGGGACGAAGGCACGCACCGGTGTTGCCAATACCGGATGTGCAAGGGAGAATGCACAACCACATACGTCATTGTCTGAGGGACTAGCAGAGGAGGCCTCCATGGCAGTCGTAGGTGCAGAAGAACGACGAGATAGAAGGTGTCAATGCAGCCTGCTTGCCGAGTAGACGTAGTAGACGGGGATGAGACGGCGACGTTGGCGACGTGGTTGTGCTAGACGAAGCAAGGAGGTGTGGATGATCCCGGCACACAGCAAGGTCATCCGTGGGGTAGCGGCAGCAGTACTAAGACGACGCAGAACTCAAACAGCTTGATGAAGACCATGCGCGTGGGGCGCAGCAACACATTGTCGACGACGAGGTCGTGGACGTGGTTGGCGGTGGTGAGGTTGCAACGGCTGAGGAGACCACGGCCGGTGCCATGTTGCTGCCAGAAGAGGAGAAGCAGCGGCAACCCTCTGTACTCGGTGAAGTTGTGCGCAGTACGAGGACGGACGTCACTGGAACCGGGTGGATCACGCACATCGGCTGATCAGACCGGGTATGCGTGAGGCGAGACGACGGTGGACGAAATCGGTGGAGACGTCCTGATCGGTGGAGGCGACGAAGAGCCGGCGAGGGACGATGTGCAGGCGATCGACGAGGAGGGCAGTGCAGATGGGCGTCCCCTGGAGCACCATCCATGTCATCATGCCGCACATTCGAAGACAAGGAAGGAGCCGGTGAAGTCGACACCGACGTACAGGCACCGGGTCGACGGGCGGTGGGCGACGCAATCCCAATCTCTGATCGGGCGAAACAAAAAAAAAGATACAACAACATGTTGTCATCGACGGCGTCCATGGCGGATGGCGAGGTACGCTGCGATCTGCTGCTGCTTGACGTTGGACGGTGATGGCGAGCGGATCAATGGGATCCGCTGCTGAAAACGAGGGCGCTGCCCCCGGTAGAGATCATGGAGCGATCTCCCCGGGGGCGCGCTAGAGAGCCATCGAGGGGGCGCGCTGGACGTGTGCCGTGGGAGATGGCTGGATGGGCGGGACGCAGTGGTGCGGCGAGAGGCAGCGGAAGGATTGGCCTAGGATCTCAAAAGCCTAAACTCGTGATACCATGTAGAATAACATAACTAGTGTATAATGTGATCGATGTATTAGCCTGAGCCTTGGGGCTGTATATGTAGGAGTACATGACTTGGAGGGCAAGGGGCCTCTCCTACAAATATGGTAGGATACGGATGCAATCCTAATCTACCTAATATAGAGATATTCCCTACAGATATGGTAGGATATGGATGCAATCCTAATCTACCTAATATAGAGATATTCCCTACAGATATGGTAGGATATGGATGCAATCCTAATCTACCTAATATAGAGATATTCCTAATATACTCTAACACAAAACAAAGCATAGTAAAAGGTCAGACCAAACTTCAGTTTTGAGAGCAACACTGGACAAAGTTTCAGATTAAAACTCAAATCGAGGCACAGACCACAGAAAGTTCAGACTAAAGCATCAATTTGGGCTTGTAGGAAGAGCTCGCTGTCAATGTTATCGATGAGCACGCCATCCTTGCAAAAGGGTCATGCCCTCATTGTCCAGGGAAAAGGGAGCAGAACTCCAAATCACAGTGAAAAGCCAAAGCCATGGGGCGAACTTACCATCTGCTACAAGCCATGGCAGAAGGAATGTAAACCAACTCTAGTACTGTGGAAGATTAAATGATCAACCTTGTACCAACCTGCTTCAATAAGGGCATTTAGAAAACCACAAATGAGGTGAGGAGAAAGCCCGGGGCTCCCAATGGAAGAATCTTTCTCAAGTGATTCCAGTATTTCGAATGCTTCATCAATCCTTCTTGCTATACCCAGGCCCTTCAATGAAAAGCAGTGTAATACATAAATATTTCAAACATAAAGATTCCCTAAGCTCCTAAATTGGAGCAATTAGCAGAATGTACTAGGAAAAAAAAAGGGTTGGTCATATATATCCTGCAAACAAACAGATAGTAAATATGCCCTTAAATATCAGTCCATTCATCAAAGGAAACAACAATATATTCTAAAGGACAAAATCCTGAACGGAACAATAAAAAGGGGCAGTTGGTGATTAACATGGTGAGCATTCAGACAATCTGTGATGTACATTTGATAAAAGTTGTATAGGGGCATAAAAGAGTGGACAACTCTGCACGAGTTGGAAAATTACCACCTTACTTTAATGAAAAAAATGAAACATAATAACACTGCTGTTTTTCGGACAAATAGGTTGTTTACAACTTCAGTTAATAGAACAAAAACTCGATCTGCGGTGGCTAAACAGACCCTAGGTATTCCAGCTTAAGAAGGAGATCTTCTCACGCAGATAGAGAAAACCCCCGAACCTCTTTGCCCCACCCTTACACAGCGGCACCGCACCTCCGTGAGATGAGCTGGCCACTGTGCTTTGGATGTGGAGTAGATGAGGGAGTTTTTTTTCGCCTCCCGGTTGCTATGGCCGAAGCTACGAGAGTGAGTCTCCCAGGACTCAAACTCTAACCACCCTGGGAGGGAGGTACTGAGCCTGCAGTGACCACTCGGTCAACCGGCCATTCCCACTTTAGTTGATAAGAATATTGGTGAATTCAAATTATCATCACACACAAACTCAAAAAAACTGTCTAGAATCTAAGTCCAAGAAACAGACATACTGTAACTGCTCCTAGATAGATCCAGTATGCCTTGTAGCGTAAAATGGCCTGATGTTATCATGACTGAACTGATTCTGGTTTTTTTCTTGAATATGCAAAAGATTTGTGTATCATTGTATTAAGTAGACGAGTTTAAACATACAGATAACGTGCTTGTATCAAGCGCCAAAGGAGGTCGAACTAAAACAATTGTAGCTGGAACATCCTAGCAAAAGACCTCTAGATTCTATATTACATAAATGGAAAACAACCAAGACCAACGTTGCTGTGACCGAACTGCTTCTGGTTAGAAAGATACAATGGACCTCTTTTCTGATTTTTCATAGGGAACTGAGAAAGCAAGCATAGGAAGGCTCATGATTCCTCAATCCCCGTTACAAGTTTCCTTAGTGTGTGGGATATCAACCTAGACTTCAGAAAGGTGATTATTTCTTGGTTAGCAAAACTGTTTCTTCAGAAAGGAAAAGGAATAGCCGTATAACACCCAATCAAGGCTACAACATACATCTATGTATCTTATTCAAGGGCAAGCCACTAAACATCATTAACACATGTTTTCTCCGTAACCATGTTTTTCCCTTGAAAATACATAGAACTGTGTGTCATTGCGTTAAGAAGAAAAGAGTTTGACACAGCTAGTTTTTCAGATTACATCCATTCCCTTTTTGATACAAAATGATCCCAGCCAAATTATCTAACCTCTACTAGCCTCCAGTGACATCAGGACCTTAGCGCCGGAAGGCACAAGTGTATCTCCTCATCTACTGCCTGTATCAAGGGTGATCCATTGTTGAAGACAGTGCCATTCATTCTGTTGCTTCCGGATCATCCAGGCGCCAAGTATGACGAGGGAGTTAAACCCCTTGCACATGGCCTTGCTAATTCATCAATCTATCCTGCACCGCCAAACCACAGACACCTTGTCATCCAGACTGGGTGTTAACTCTTGCAGACTGGAGTAACTGAATACAGGGCATGACTGAATATCTGGTGCCGAAATACGAAACTCTGGCAAATACGCACGTCATGAGCAGGTGATGGATCATACTTGTCAATTTCATTCCCAAAGTCATTCCGGTTTTTCTCTTGGAATGGAACCTACCGGTACCAACCCGTTCTGGTGTACCGTTTCAGGTATGATATGATATATGTATAACAATATATTTGCAAATTATAACAAAAATAATAGAGAGACTGTATAATGTATCCGAATGTAGCCCAGACTCAGTCACGATGTAGGCCCACCCAATAGATTGCATTGTCACAGCCCTTCAAAATCCAAAGCAACACCCCCTTAAGGCTCTGTTTGGAGGCCGTGTAATCAGTCAAAAACCCTTGTAAATGACAAGCCCAACTATTTTTCCACCTGAAAATGTAATTTGCTGCTTAGATGACCGGTGAGACCACTAACATTGCAACTGGTTTTCGCGGGGAATCCAGCAAATTGATGTCATAACAACCTCAGCAAACAATTAGTAAATCAAGACGAGTATAAGAATTAAGTATGCATGCCATTTCTCTTCCATCAATGCCAAACAGGACTCACTGGATATGCATCCTTATCATACATTTTCAGGATAGGTCATGTTGTTGGACTCACGGTGTTTCTTCAGTTCATCTCCACAATTCCATCGTTACTCAACCAGTTAGAACAAACTACTGACCAATGAGTGTTTGCAAGTGTCAAGGTTGCGTGCATTAACAGGTACCGCAATCGCATACCTTAAGCAGGATGCCATAGGAGACACCATCGACACCGCACCCCGTGGGCCCGCGCATTTCCTCGAAGAGCCGGAGTGCGCGGTCGACGTCGCCGCAGCGCACGCAGGCCTCTAGAACCGCGTTCATGACGATGGTGTTGAGCAACCCGCCCCCACGCACACGACGCCGCGTTGCTTCCACCTCCTCCATGACCTGCACCGCACAACCCAGTTCAGCGCTCGGCACTAGCAAAAAAAAAACTACAACAATCCGACCGAAGGAGGAGTGGATGGGGAAGGAGAGCCCGCGAGGCAAACCTGGGCGAGCTGCCTGCGGCGGGTGAGATCGACGATGCGGGCAGTGAGGCGGCGGAGGTCGGTGGACGTAGAGGCGGGGCGGGAACGGCGACCGGGGGGACGAGGGGAGGAAAAGATTCTGGAGGCATCGAGAGGCCGGCGGAGGCGGGGCTCGCACGGCCCTGGCGTGAGAAACCGCGGCGGCCTTATCAGCATCATCTCTTCTCTCGCCGCTGGCCGCTGCCGCTGCCACTGCAACCGAACGCTGCGTTTCGCGAGCACGAGCCCGCGGCGCGAGTGGATAAAAAGCTGGGGCCGTACTGGCCGTGGGCTAGTTGGGCTCGGATCGTCTCTGGCACAGTACTCGTATTTTCCTTTTCCTTTCCCTAAAAAAACTAGTATTTTCCTTTCCCAAAAAAAAATAAATCACTATTCTTGTTAATGTGTTATCTAATTATATTATACCCTACTATAAAGCACCATCATTCTTATTGTTAAACTCACCCCACAAAACATCTTCAACTGCCCATGTGTATTGTGATCCTTAGATCATTGAGGGATAACAATTGCTAGAAACATAACATGACAAAGTCGGCGTACAGGGAGACTAGAGTATCTGAGAGAATTGAATTGTTTGTTTTTTCTTCATTGCTTTTTCCTCCTTGTACATTACCTCCTTTATATAGAGAGGATTCCTGGCCACCTGGCCCAATCAAATTGTAACAAATTATATGCAAACCTATTTGTAAGGGTGTATTTGGTTCGAGAAATGAGATCATCCATCATATCTAAACCTATTTGTTAGGGTGTATTTGGTTCGAGAAATAAGATTATCCATCATATCAACCTATTTGTAAGGGTGTATTTGGTTTGAGAGATGAGATCATCCATCATATCTAAACCTATTTGTAAGGATGTGTTTGGTTTGTAGAATGGGATAGGTTGATTCATCACCGCTACATTCCTCATAAGCTAATAATTAGTATATGTTGGGATAAAAAAGGTTTGGATCAGAATGGATAATGGCTTTCCCATATTCTAATCCATATTTTTTATTGGATTATGAGCAGGTCGAATATTATACGGATTCAGATGCAAATATAATTTTTTAGGATGTCAGAAATGGTATGGATTTGGACCGGCGTAGGAGTGGAAGCTAAATTTTTTAAGTCAGACAATATGTGCCTGCTTGTTGTTAATAATGATGAGAAACAATTCATTAGATATTATTTATGCTTACAAATCAATAAAAATAAATAAATTACTATATGATATAAAATATATACTACTATGCTTCAACACTTTAACAGTGGGTTATAATATAATAATGCTAGTATAACAGTTTAGGCTACCTTGTATGATTATTG
Source organism: Microstegium vimineum (assembly GCA_022036555.1). Taxonomy (NCBI): domain Eukaryota; kingdom Viridiplantae; phylum Streptophyta; class Magnoliopsida; order Poales; family Poaceae; genus Microstegium; species Microstegium vimineum. Next base: position 48,192,656 of record CM039119.1, on the reverse strand, counting down.
CTGGGCTTCTTAAAATATTTGCATTCTCCTATTATGAGCTTCGGATAATCCACATTCAATTATCAAATAATCCTTATCCTTTGGATTTTGCCAATCCCATATCATACACCACATCTATATATAACTAGATTCGGATTATGCGCTTTTTATACGGATGTTAAAAACACTTCTCCATATCTTTAAAATTCGGATTCACATCGGGGTTATCCGTATCATTTTCACTCCTAAGTATATGCACGAGGAATGAGTTAACTCTACTTTTTTTTCTCAAATACGCAAAAGGTTTGTGTATCATTTTGTATTAAGTAGAAGAGTTTAAACAAACATACAACATGTTTCTAAGGAGCGTCAAAGGAGATCGTCTTAATACAGCCGCAATTGGATCAACCTAACAAAAGATCTCTTGTTGTGATGGGCCAACCTCACCTTAATTAGTTAACTCTACTAAATTCATAAGATGAACTCACGATGGGCCACCTCATCAAAGCATGTGATGATTCCACTAACCAAACACACCTTAATTGACCCAAATCTAATTATATATCTATTTAATCAAACCACGTGTAATTGATACAATATAATCTCTTTCCTAATCCTTATTCCTTCCTTAGCGAGGGCGCTATAGGCCGCGCTACAGCAACTGCACGTATTGTTCACACCAACCCATCCTGGGACATCCTGGGCCCAACACCCATAGCAATATGATCTGTATCTTCGGCTATTTATTTTGTGCATGGACCTAAATATACAAGGCCATATACGGAGATCAAACTGCTGTGGTTTTCTTTTTTGCCTGTACTTTTTTTAGGGCAGTGGCAAGTGCTCTACCTTTTCATTTTAATAGAGGATTGAATGACGTGCAATAGTAGTTAAGGTCAAAAGACCCAATAATGGAAGAAACAGTAAAAGAGAAGGTGAAAAATAGTAAAAATCAAGACATGCCAGGTTTTTTTTTGACGAAGACAAGACATGCCAGTTAGATGTACAGTATCTGTATTGCTTGCCTAAAAGCAGCCACCTCCCTGCTCAGTTGTATTAAGCCACTAGTTGTATTTTTGTTAGTGCTCAGTTGTCATGTACTTGGCAGCATATTTTCTTTCAAATATCCATTGTCGTATATGTGATGATTTGGTCTCTATATTCTGGATCAGCTGCTTGCATTCCATCTGAAATATCATACCACCAAAGTTTCAGATTGTCAACCCATTGCTTTGGTTTTTGGAGTAAGAGCAGTTTGCCAAACTCTTTGCCTGTACTGATTAATTCATAGCTATTATTGTAAGAAAGAAAAGCGGGATCTAGATGTTGCTAAAATCTGAAGTCACATTTCACCTCCCATTTAAATTAAATGTGTAATAGTGGATATTGCAATTAGTAAATGCATGGAGCAGCTAATCAAATTTCAAATTGCCAATCGAACATTGCATTCTGAGCTTACTGACAATACCCTTTATAGGTTTAATGGTTTAACCATCTACAAGAAGACCATTATATGCATGAAGTAAGCACTTGCGGAATCTAGAACCTAGGAATTTCACGTACTGAAAACAGTACAATCCCTCCAGGAACGTGGAATTTCCTCTTTCCTGCCTAAATATTGCAGTCCGATTAGCACAACACTCTTAAGGCTTTTGAAAATTGTGGTATGTTTTCAGTCCACAGCAAATTATCTTTTCCTGACCTTTAGTAATCAATCAATGTATGTTTAGTACCATACCCGTTGTATTAAGCATGATGATGGTGTTTTTGTTCTTTCTTATATTCCAAAATAAGTCTATGGTATATCCAAACCTTGCACAAAGGCATTGCTTTTAAAGAACAGATGAGTTAGAAATGGCTAGCGCCTCTCGCGCTACCCAGCCCCCAGGGGCGCCGCGCGACGGCGGCACTTGGCTCCCCGGCGGCACCTCTCGTGCTTCTGGGGGACTGCTGCCGACCCCGCCTGCTGGCCTGCGGCCGGACCCGCTGACCTCGCCGCCGCCGCAGCTCGCTACTGGCGCTGGCGTCGAGCTGTCCGTCCGCCCTGCCCGCTCTGACATCGCAAGCTCCAGGCCGGGTAACTCCTTCCAAGCCCTTGTTCTCCTTGAGCTGTTCTCCGAGGTTGCCCCCCTCACCCCCTCCATACTCCTGGTACCATCTGGATCACGGTGCCCAGCCTCTCGGCCCGTTTCAACGAATCCTTCGTCTCCAATGCTATCTCCTTTCACCTCTGCTCCCCTCCGGCTAAGCTTCGTGCTTGCTATGCTGCCGCCGGCATCTTTTATGCTACAGTCGCGTCTAGTAATGTTGCCAATTTTATTCTGGTGTCCCACAGCGTGCTTCGGTTCGGCCCCCGTTCTCTTCGCCTCCGTGCATCCATGGACATGGCTGCCATGGCTGCTGCGAGGCCTGAGGTGGGAGACGAGTGCATTAACTCCAGCATCATGAACGGTAGCTCGTCGGGTGTGGCTCGAGGCGCTGAGCATTCACTCCGCGTATCCACTGGTAGCGGCCCGAATCCCTCCCACTGGCAGCAGCTTGATGGCCCTGCTACCCCCGTCTGGGAGCGTACCCCTGCCCTGTCCCCTGATTGGGCGCCTATGGTACCTGCCCTCGCGCCTTCCCCATGCGGTAGCCGCCCCAGTGTCTCCCCCCCCCCCCCCCCCCCGACGACATGGCACACGACGAGCGTGCTTCGGCCCAGCCTGTCCGCCCTGCCCCCTCCGTTAATGCCCCTACTCTGCCACGGATGTCTTACAGCCAGGCCCTTCTCTTCTCTAAGGTCAGCGCTCCCACTCCCCCCCCCCCCCCCCCCCCCCCCCCCCCGCCCCCCGTCACCCTCCACCTTTCGTCCCACCATCCACTGACTGCTTTCGTTGCCTTTCTCCTTCTCACTTCGTGAAGGACTATAGGGACCCTGTTCGCTGCCGGCGCTGCGGTCGTTTCGGGCACCGCCAACACACCTGAACCATGCCGATCCGCCGCGTCCACACTCCCTACCCCCACCACGCTGCTCGTGCTACCCCGTGGAGTGCCCCCGATGCCTCCAACTTTGACCCCTTACACCTCGCCTCTGCTGGCCTCTCGCCGAACACTCCAACCGGTTTGGCGGGGTGCCGACCCCCCAGCCTGAGCGCGAGCCCGATTCCGTTGGGACCCCTGTTGATGCCCCCCTTGATGTAGCCACCCCCTTAGTAGCCCAGTCTGCTGGTGATTCACCGCCCATCGACGTCGGCATCTCGCGTGAAGATGTTGCGCTCATCTCGGTCTCTGCCTCTGATTCGGCGGGGCAGGGGTCGTGGTCTCCACCACCTGTGGCGTCGCCGCCTCGGCTCCCCCATGCCACGACGCAGGACCGGGCGCCCCCGACTTCTGATGAGGACACTGGTGCGAGCTCAGCCCCTACGTCGCCTACCTCCACCACCACCAACCGCGCCTTGGGCATTTGGATGCCGCCTGGGAGGCGTGACCTCGCGACGTGCGTCGCCTATGCCTACATCCTGCCCCCGGAACGCGCTCTGGTCCCAGCCACCTTCCTTCGGGAGGAAATCATGGCGGAGGCTGTGTACCTCCAATACACCCTCCACCCATCGTCGCGTGGCGCCATGAGGTTGTGCTTCCCCTCCCGCGAAGATCGCGACGTGGCTGTGCGCCACAGTCCCTCCCTTCAACTGGGAAGGTGGACAGGTCTTCCTCGAGAAAGCTGAAGAGACCGGCAACCGTTTCTTTGTGGAACGTCCTTGGGTCGCTGCTGTGGCGGCACGGGACTTCCCGGAGGAGCATTGGTTCCCGGACAACATCCCTGTCGGGTTTAGCTGTCTGGGCAACGTGCTCGAGATCGATGATGCCTGCCTTTGTCGAGATTACTCCTCCATGAGGGTGGTCGTTGAGCTGGAGCGCCAAGAGGTGCCTCAGGAGATTTGGATTGCCAACCAAGAGGGCGACGGCAGCATTGTCAAGCTCAAGCCTGACAGCATGGGCCGCTACATCCCGTTCTTCAATGGGCGAGCGCTTTGGCAGCATGGGTCGCTACATCCCGTTCTTCAATGGGCGAGCGCTTTGACAGCATGGGCCGCTACATCCCGTTCTTCAATGGGCCGCCACCATCGCCCCCTGCTAGTCGCCCACCACACCACCAAGGCCACCTTGGGCCAGAACGTCCTCCCGCCCCCGGCCCCGGCAACAGGGGGCCTGCCCAGGGGTTTGGACCTGCCCTGCAGGGGCGGTTCCCTGGCTTTGACACCTTTTACTACGGCTCTGTCCGCCACTTCCCCCTTGCCCCCCTGCCGAGGCTGCCGCTGATCATCCGCCTGAACGCTGAGGATACTGCCCCACACCCTCCGACACTGTGCTCTAATGTGCTTGCCATCACCTGGCCGTCGGAGTTTGCGTCGGGCAACGCAGGGGTTGCCACGCCATCTGATGTGCCTGTTAGAGTTAGATCTCCTCCCGTTAGGCCCAACAGACTAACGGGCCCTAGGTCATGCCCTGATCGGGGGCGTCCAACCCTGTGGTTGGTGGGCCCCCGTCGCACAGTGCTATATAAGGAAGGTGGGGGCCGGGGCGCCAGGCACGTCTCACGAGGTTCACCTGCGCCGCCAAATCCCCATCGACATTCCCTAAACCCTAGACCGATCTAGAGGGAGCGCTGCCAGCGGCGGGAAGCTCCACCGACGCGCCGGCGAGCACGGATGACGACTGACGCGACCTCCGACTCCACACCGGCGCCCATGGCGGACGGCGGCTCCAACTCCAATTCCACCGCCGCCACTGCACCTCATCCGGTTGACGGATCCGGTTTGTTTTCCACCTCTCTCTCTCTACTCCTCTCTACGCATGAACCGCATACCTTTGTTCAACGAGAACTCGATCTACTCCACTGGATCCGCTCCTAGACGATCCTATGAACCTATCAATGGTATCGGAGCCTCCTACGAAGGGGATCCACTTGGATCCGAGCCAAATCGGCTCAACCAAAAAGAAACTCTAACCCTAATCCATGAACAGAGAGGGATCAGGGAACAAGAACGAACCACGGATCGGCTTGAACGAAACCCTAACTCGCTAGGGAAAACCCGATCCGAATTCGATCCGAATCAAGAACCAAACCCCAATCGAAACCCTTACCTCGTGCGCGATGATCGAATCGGCACCACAAGCCGAGCCACTCGACGGCGGCGTGCTCCGCCGAGGGCGAGCACGCTCGCCGGCGAGGGGGTCGGCGGCGGCGCACAGCTCCTTCCTCCGGTCGGTGGGAACCCCGCCCACCGCGTCCTCTCTGTTGCCCGCGCGCGCCGAGAGAAGGAAAGGAGCGGCGCGGGGGTCTGCTCGGTTGCCCACGCGCGCCGAGAGAGGGAAGAGGAGCGGCGCGCGCACGGGGGAAGAAGAAAGGAGGGGGCCGTCGGCTCGGGGCGCCGGCGGGCTCCCCCCACGGCCGGCACATGCCGCGGGCACATCCAGCCGCCGCCGCTCTGAGGAAGCGAGGAGAAAGGGGAGGGAGGAAGTGTTTAGGGTTTCGGGGGAGGGAGCGGCTGAGTCCGGTTTTGATCCCGTGAGATCGCCGCTTGGCCGTCCGATCTCCACCGCCCTAGATCCAACGGCCCCGAGCGCTCCCTGGCGGTTGGGCCGAATTGAGCCCAGGCGGGCGTCCCTTTCCCGGCCCAGGCCCACGTTGTGGCCTGGGGGGAGAAGGAGAGCCCAAGTGTGCGGCCGGTTGGGCTCAAATGGCCTCTGGACCACTTCGTTTGGCCTAAACCCGTGAACTGAACAGTGAAATTTCCAATTTTATTTTCCAGAAAATTGAATTGATATTTAAATGAATTTGAACTGAAATTTGGTGTATTATTTCTCTGAATAAAATTTATCCAACGATAATTTTAATTCAGAGATTAATCATATGAATCACAATTTTCAGAAACAATCATGATTTTCCTTGTAATTTTTGAATAATTTTTGAACTGAATTTTGATGGATCATTCTCTATACAATTTTATCCAACGATATTTGTTTAGAGAACAATTCAAATTGAATTTCCTGGAAAATAAGATTATGAACAATTTTAATAGTTTCCGCTGCGAAGAAAACATTGAATTTGACTCACAATTAAATTTGAACCAACGGGATAATTTAATTTTGAGTGAATTATGATTTTCGATAATTTTGCTGAGATTATAATATTGTTATTTTCTGACCAACGTTGTTAATAACATTATTATAATGCATAGCTATGCATTTATTTTACTTCTGCCCAACGGTGATGTATAAATTTTTGCATAGAGAAATCGTATGTTTTAATTTTGACCAACGTTAAATTAAGGCATGCAATTTCATGATGAATGTTTCTCACTTTTCTTTGGATAAATTTCAGGAGTTAAAGGAATGGTCAACATAAATAATATTCCTCCGCTCAACGGTACCAACTACCGTGTGTGGCGGGAGAAGTATGAACTAGAACTTGCACTGGCAGAGATTGATCTTGCCATTACTTCCCCGTGTCTTACCATTCCAGAGGAACCGGAGAAGAGAACCGATGAAACTGACGAAACTTTTCACGCCCAAAAGCGTGATTTTGCAGAAGTCAGAATGAAATACGATATCGAACATAGGCGTTGGATTTAATCCAACAAAAAATGTCTATTGGTGGCGAAAGCCACCATTGAAGACCAAATCCGAGGGTCCATCCCAGAATGCATCACCGCCATTGATTACCTTGAAAGGGTAAAGAGCCAGTTTACTGGGTCTTCTAAGGCCACAACAAGCACAATGATACAGAAACTTGTATCTGAGAAGTACAATGGTGGTGATGTGCGTCAGCACATATTGAAAATGAACACCATAGCAGCGAAATTAAAGACTATGGATTTGGGGATCAATGACAAGTTCCTCATTCACTTGGTCTTTCTTTCACTGCCAAAAGAATTCGAAACTTTTGCTGTGAATTACAATATGATGCCTAAAAACTGGGACATTGAAAAGCTCATTGCAATGTGTGTCCAGGAGGAAGAGAGAATCAAGTCCGCACAGGGTGAATCTGCTCATCTTGTCAAGGACAATAAACGAAAGAACTTTTACAAGAAACCACAGGGGAAACCCTAGTGGAACAAAGGCTCTCCCTCCAAGCCACAAGAAAACACACTTGCCAAGGGAAAAGAAAAGGACCCTCAAGATGAGGACTTCAGAAAATATGGCAATGCTGAGAAAGACCAGTGCAAGGAATGTTTCAAGAGAGGGCATTACAAGAGAGATTGCCATGTCTACCTGAAAAAGCTACTAAAGAAAGGTGATGATACTATCACATTCGTAGATGAATCCCTGTTTTTATGTTATTCGAATACCTCTTGGTGGATTGATTCAGGTGCAACAATTCACGTTTCGAATTCTTTACAGGGGTTAAGTGGGAGGAGAATCCTGCAAAGAGGAGAAAGAACGATTAAAGTCGCGAATGGAGTACAAGCTGAAGTTGAAGCCATTGATGATTTAGCTTTAGAATTAAAAGATGGCTTTGTACTTAAGCTCAGAGATGTACTCTATGTTCCCTCTTTACGTAGGAATTTGATAAGTGTTTCCAAACTCGATGATGTTGGATTTGGCTGTCATTTTGGTAATGGCAGATGTGAACTATTTGATGATAATAATAAATGTGTTGGTCTTGCCTTCCGACAAGACAAGCTTTATTTGTTATCTCTTGCTGATCATGTGAATCATGTTATGAATGATGTGAATGTCTCCCAATCCATAAATGAGAATAAGAAGCGGAAGAGAAATGAAAGCGACTCTTCGAAATTATGGCATTGTCGTTTGGGCCATATTTCGAGGGGAGAATAGAACGCTTAGTGAAACAATCAATTCTTCCACACTTAGAATTCTCCGATTTAGAACAATGTGTTGATTGCATCAAAGGAAAATATGTTAAGAAAATAAAGAAAGATGCTAAACGAAGCACGAGAACATTAGAAATAATTCACACGGACATTTGCGGTCTATTCCCAACGAAAAGCGTGGATGGTTATGATTCGTTCATAACATTCACGGATGATTACTCTCGTTATGGCTATATTTATCCAATCAAAGAAAGAACAGAAGCACTGGATAAATTTAAGATATTTAAAGCAGAAATTGAAAATCAACACAACAAGAAGATAAAGATAGTTTGATCAGACCGTGGTGGAGAGTATTACGAGCGACATACCCCGTATGGCCAAATTTCAGGTCCCTTTGCAAGGTTCCTACAGGAAAATGGCATAGTCGCTCAATACTCCACACCGGGGAGCCTCAGCAGAATGGAGTGGTTGAAAGAAGAAACCGTACCCTAATGGATATGGTGAGAAGCATGATGAGCTACTCTACACTACCGTTTGGTTTATGGATGGAGGCACTGAAAACTGCCATTCATATACTCAATCGAGTACCAAGCAAGTCGGTGCAGAAAACACCGTATGAATTGTGGACAGGAAGAGAACCCTCGCTTAAGCACTTACGTGTGTGGGGCTGTCCAGTTGAGGCAAAGGTATTTAACCCAAATATTGGAAAGTTAGACTCCAAGACTGTCAGCTGCCATTTCATTGGCTATCCAGAAAGATCGAAAGGATATCGATTCTATTGTCCTGATAGATACACGAAATTTGTTGAAACAAGACACGCTGTGTTCTTGGAGAATGACATGATCAGGGGGAGCAAGGTAACACGTGAAATTAGACTTGAGGAGAAGCGAGTACATGTACCCACTCCGATGGTTGAAGAACCATATTTTACGTTACCTGCTACCGATGTTGCACCGGCAGTACAGGATACTGTGGTGACAACACCTGTTGTGAATTCTCCCATAGCAACAACGAATGAACAAGAGGAACCTGTCCATCAGGAGCCTATAGAATCAGATGTTGCCAATGAGGAAGAACAACAACAACCCATAGTGGACCAAGTGCCAGAGGCCCCTAGAAGGTCTCAAAGAACTAGAAGATCAGCTATTCCAGATGATTATGAAATCTATGAAACTGAAGAATATCATATGGAAGATGACCCTTTAACTTTTGAAGAAGCCATGAGAAGCGAACACTCATCGAAGTGGCTTCAGGCCATGGAAGATGAGATGAAATCTATGAATACCAACAAGCTTTGGGTTCTAGAAAACATTCCTAATGGAGCTAAGAAAGTAGGATCCAAATGGGTCTACAAGACGAAATATGACTCCCAAGGGAATATTGAAAGACACAAAGCGCGACTTGTGGCTAAGGGTTTTACCCAAAGAGAAGGAATTGATTACAATGAAACCTTTTCCCCAGTTTCTTGTAAAGATTCTTTCAGAATCATTATGGCACTTGTGGCTCACTACGATTTAGAATTACATCAGATGGATGTAAAGACAACATTCCTAAATGGGGATTTGGATGAAAATGTCTATATGGCACAACCGAAAGGTTTTGTCGTAAAAGGAAAAGAGAATATGGGATGTCGTCTGAAAAGATCAATTTATGGTTTGAAACAAGCTTCGAGACAGTGGTACTTGAAGTTTGATAAAACTATAAAGGGTTTTGGGTTTAAAGAAAATGTCGAGGACAATTGTGTCTATGTGAAATTCAAGAATAAGAAATACATATTCCTGATCCTATATGTAGATGATATCTTACTTGCTAGTAATGATGTCAACCTACTATTGGAGACGAAGAAATTCTTGTCCTCGAACTTTGATATGAAAGATCTCGGTGAAGCTTCGTTTGTCTTGGGAATTGAGATTCATCGAGATAGAAGAAAAGGGGTATTGGGATTATCGCAGAAGGCATACATAGAAAAGGTTCTGAAAAGATTTAGTATGCATGCGTGTAGTTCATCTCCTGCTCCGATTGTCAAGGGCTATAAATATGCGGAACATCAGTGTCCCAAGAATTAATATGAAATTAATCAAATGAAAGCGGTACCGTATGCTTCGGCAATTGGAAGTTTGCAATATGCTCAAACGTGTACTCGCCCTGACATAGCTTTTGTTACCGGGTTACTTAGCAGATATCAAAAGAATCCAGGAATTGAACATTGGAAACTAGTGAAGAAAGTCTTGCGTTATTTGCAAGGTACGAAAGGTATCATGTTGACATATGAAAGATCTGATTCCCTGTGCATAGAGGGGTATTCAGATTCTGACTATGCTGGAGATGAAAGGAAGTCCACATCAGGATATATATTTACTCTTGCTAAAGGAGTAATATCGTGGAAAAGTTCGAACACATGGTTGATATGTGCCCATGATGTTTAGTTTTGATGATGAGCGATTGACCAACACATGAGTATTTCAGTTTGAGCGTTTACTTCTAACCTCTTTGCGAAAGCAAATGTGTGCCTGTCTATCGGCTTGTGGTGTGCAGGTACTATGCCTAGTGACAGTGGTCAATGGCGTGGAGAAGGTCGAGTAGAGGCTTGCCGTGCCGATGGACTGAGAGCGGTGAAGGGCGGAAGCGGGGCTCGGACTGAGGGACCATGGGCGCCGGCGGACTAGCTGTGGTGGCTAGTACTTGGCACCGGCGAGTGCGAGAAGACATGGAGGTAGACCGAGTCGACCAAGTCAAGACGGTGGACGCGCGAGTCGAGCGGAGGCTCAGGGGACTCGGAGTCCGACCGGGCGAAGACAAGGTGGCTCGCGTCGAGTGGTTTGATGGTTTGGGCCTCAAAACCATCCGCGTCGGTTTTCGAGTTTGGGCCGCAAAACTCGGGGTTCGGTAGTTGAGCCGAAAGCTACCGGTGGTGGGTTTCGCGGGTTTGGGCCTCAAAACCCGGGCGGAGCTTCCGAGGAAGCGGGGATGGCACGTGGCGGAGTCCTGGAGGTTGCGTCGAGGCGACGACAACTCCTGGCAGGAAGCGGGGCCGTCCATTCAAATCGAGGGAGATATTTACCAGAGCTTGGACTGCAATGCTTAGGCTAGGTAGTTCACTCATTGTATCTAGGGGGGTCTTTGGGAAATAGCCAAAGCCTCTAATAAATAGAGGATGAAGGGGTATCCTCATCCTATCTCTTGAACCCTAATCATTTGCCCCAACTCTCTCTCTCTACCGTCTCTCTAGTTCATGAGATCCCTAGGTTGATTTCACCAACCTCTGTAAGAACTTGAGTTTGTCGTGAGGAATCGGAGGCCGTAACCTCCGTAAGCCATGGTGGCTTCGACTTCTTGATCGTGTCCCCGTTTTTCTTGTGTTCTTCGCGTTTTGCTTTTGCTCCCTCTTTTTCCCGAGATGATTTCTCTTTGTAGGGAGTAGTTCTTGCAAATCCGTTTGAACCAAGTTGTTCGTATTCATGAGGAGCATCTTTGCACTGAAGGAATTCCCCTCAAACCTCATGAGTGCGTAGATCGGGCGATTTCTTTGCGGTGTTCTTCGTTCTTGCCCCTTTTCCCAAAATCCTCGTTTCCCTTTAATTCTCACCAAATTGAGCGATGATTTCTTAGGATTAGCTCTCCAACTGTACAAGAATCATGCCTACAAAGTTTGGTTGCAGTTGGAGTTCATTTGGTTGAGTTTTGGGAAGATTTGGAGGAGAAAACATGATTTTCGGGTTCACTGTGCAGTTTTCGGGAGCGTCGGACGCTCCGAGGGTTTTGCGTCGGACGCTGGGGCGTGCTGACGTCAGCGTCCGTCGCCTCGCTGGTCAACGTTTTTCGATTTTGGCGTCGGACTCTCTTCTCAGCGTCCATCGCCCTCTGTCAGCGTCCTACGCCAGCGTCCGTCGCCCTTCCAGTAGGGGCTGATTTTTTTGGGGTGCGTCGGACTCTGCCAACGGACCGTCCATCGCCCAACGGACTGTCCATCGCCCAGCGTCCGGACTCTGGCGACGGACCGTCCAACGCCAGCGTCCGTCGGCCTTCCAGCAAGGTTTTTTTCAGGATTTTCTTCGTCGTTGTTTTGGTCGTTTCTCCCTCATCCGGACTCCGAATTGAGTTCCGTTTGTTGCGTTGGTTTCGTAATCACGCAGGGAACTTGATGAAACACTTTGGAGACCAGTTCTCATAAGTATTTTTGGGAGATCTCTCTCCTCTTCTCCATAGGGTTTGAGAGCCTCACTATCGGTGTCACGGTTTGAGTTCTTGGGTTCCGGAAGATCCGCTGTACCTCTTGGTCTTCGCCAAAGGTATCCACCCTCTCTAGGGTAGTGATCTTGCTGGTGGAGTACTCTTTGTTGCTGGGGTTGTTTTTGGGAAGAGTGACCCGAATATTTCCTAGTGAAATTTGAGGCTCCCATTCACCCCCCCTCTGGTCGCCGTTCTCGGTCCTTCAATTGGTATCAGAGCCGGTTAAGGATCATTCCACCTTAAACGGTTCTTGATCCGCGAAGGCGACATGGAGCGAGGTGTTGGCAAACCTCCGTTCTTCGATGGAATGAATTTCGCCTATTAGAAGGTGCGCATGTCCGCTTACCTTCAAGGGCTTGATTCGAAGATCTGGGAGATTTGTGAGAATGAGCACTACGTGGTTCTTGGCACTCGGATCACTGAGCTCCAAGCTACACAACATGCTTCAAACGCAAGAGCCCGTTGAAGAATCATGGCCCTAGTTGGTTTCGGTGATTAACGACAATTAGAGATTATTATGGCTAACGTGTGTTTTGCAGAGGCTATGCGTAGCTTAGCCATAGTGATCAAGGAGAATGGGCTCTAATGGTCATCACTTAGCCCCCAAGATGGATATCGTTTCGGTTTTTAAGGAGACCTGATGAAGACCCTAGAATGATAGGCTAAGTGTCATAAGGAGATGAAGGGCACTTAAAATTAGATAGGGCTTCTCTTTTTTACCTTTGACCGTACTATTAAGAGGGGTTGAGATTAGTAGCTTGACTTAGGAAAGCTTCATGTTTAGGTGTGGTGCACACTTGACTTCCTTAGCTCTAAGCAAGCCTATGGTGACCGTAAGATAGCCTAGAACAACTTCCATATTCATCGCGACGAAAAACGGAGTTGTCAAAATCGTTTTCTGGGCGTCGGACGCTCCTGGCAGGGGCGCCGGACGCTGGGTGGTTGAGTCCACAGCGTCCGTCGGCCTTCCAGAGAGGTTGTGTTCTGGCTAAGTTTTTCAGGGTCCGTCGGACGCTGTCCGTCGGCCAGGCGTCGGACGCTGCGAAGAGCGTCCGTCGACCTTCCAGAGAGGGTGTTTTTCAACCCTAGCCAGAACTCAGCGTCGGACGCTGTGGCTGAGCGTCCGTCGCCCAGTGACGTAGCGTCCGTCGCTGGGAACAGTGTGTCAGAACTAGCCGTTAGACAGAGGCGTCGGACCGTCCGTCGCCTAGGCATCGGAGCGTCCGTCGCCTCAACTATGAACAGAAACTAGCCGTTGGGCATGCGACAGACCGTCCGTCGCCTAGTCGACGGAGCGTCCGTCGCCAACTTAAATTGCCAGCCCGAGGCAGTTTTCAGAGGGTCTATTTATAGCCCCTCCCACTTCTCTCCCACCTTGCCTTTGCTCATTTGAGTTGCTGAGTTTGTTGAGAAGGTTGGGAAGAGAGCAAGAGCCCTAGAGAGAGAGAGTGATTCACGAATCCATCCATCCTCTCTCTGGTTCATCCAAGAGTTCAAGTGTGCATCCTCTAGTTGTGAAGCTTGAGTGAGTCAAGCGAAGATCGAGGCTTGTTACTCTTGGTGATCGGCATCACCTAGACGGTCCGGTGGTTCTCGGAGGAAGGTGATCGCCGGAAGATTGTCGGCGGCCCTTCTCCATCGACGTTGTGATCGGTTGTGGGCGATTCACCGAGCCGGAGTGGCGAAGAATCAGCCCGTAGAGAGCACTCATCCCTTGCGTGGGATTGAGGGGGAGCTATACCTTGCGAGGTGCTCCAACGAGGACTAGGGGGAGTGTCGACTCCTCGATACCTCGGCAAAACATCGCCGTGTCAAGCATCTCTTTCCCGAGCTCTTTATTACCGCATTACTTTCCGCACTTGTCTTTCAATTCATACTAGAATTGTGTAGGAAGTTTTCACTTTCCATTGTCTTGTTACCGCTTTCTAGCTAGGACACACAAGCGGTAGGCACTAGGGGGTTAATTGGCTCTTTATAGGTTTAATTCTAGTTTAGAAATTAAAAAGAGCCCAATTCACCCCCCCTCTTGGGCATCTTGATCCTTTCACCCGTAGCATCCTCTTCTCGAGTTTGTCTCTTCCTGAGTTTGAGCGGGTTTCGAGTCTCATTACGGCACGAGAAATCTGGCAAACACTTGTGCGATATCATGAGGGAACCCTCAGATCAAGTCCAGACTCTTCGACACATACCGTAGGGAGTACGAGAACTTCGTTCAGTTGGCCGGCGAATCTGTTGACGGGATGTTCACTCGCTTCTAATCTATTGTCAACAAGATGCGTGCTAATCGGACCAACTTGCCTTATGATGATCATGAGATGGCTATCAAGCTTTTGCATGCTCTTGATCGGAAGGTATGGGAGATGAAGGTGGCTGCCATCCAGGAGTCACCGGGCTATGACGCCCTGACCGTGGACGAGCTATTCAGTAAGCTCAAGTCCTCGGAGATTGACCACCAGACCCGGGCCAAGCTTGAGAACCCGTCAAACCCATCCATGGCGTTGGTTTCCGGCCCCGGCGGTGTGTCTTCTTCTTCCTCTAACCCTTCACACTCTTCGTTCGCTTTGTCTTTGATGTCTGTGATAGAGGAACAAGTGGAGGCGCTCTGAGATGATGAGCTGGCTTTGGTCATCACCAAGTTCTCACGGTTTCACAACAACCGTTTGAACCGTCGGCGGGGTGGCTCAGCCAAGGGGTGCTACCGTTGCGGTGATGAGGATCACTTCATCGCAAACTGCCCCAAGAAAGCTGCGGGTGACTTCACCAAGCGCAAGGACAAGCGCGAGCACCGCTTTGAGGACAAGCACAAGGCCAAGGGCGGCTACAACCGAAAGTCCTCCAAAAAGGTGATCGACAAGGTGAAGGCCAAGCACCGAGCCTTCCTCGCCTCCCTCAGCGACATCGATGCCTCCTCTGACGGGGCTCTTCCTCAAGCGATGATGAGTCAAAGGGAAAGGTTGAGGACAAGCTCAACGGCCTCTGCTTCTACACCGACGCAAAGCACGGTGGCTTTTGCACCATGGCGATTGAAGAAGGCAAGGTCGGGAAGTGCAAGGATGGCCCCGACTACGACTCCGACACACCCGAGGTATCACCCACCATCGAATCCCTCTCTCTCGAGCTTGAGTCTCTGAATGATACCTTTCTTAGTCAGGATGCTTTGCTCAAGCGTGCCGCTTGTGAGAGGAACGATTTCAAAGCAAAGTACCTTAGCACGCTTCATGAGCTGGAGTTTGCTAAGGCACAAGTGGTGGTTACCGAGGAGGTAGAGTGTGATGCTTGTGCCATCCACATGTCTGATCTTGTCACACTCCAGGACAAGTATCGCACTCTACTTGAGGAGATTAGTGAGCTGAAGGCTAGGCCTAGCTTACTTGGTGCGTGCAAGTCTTGCTTAGGCTTGCGTTCTGAGCTGGCACAGAAGGATGCTAGGATTGTTGTGTTAGAGAAGGTTAGCTCAGATAGCACTAGAGAGTCGGATCGCCTTGAGGCTTTAGAGCTTGAGATCGCGTTGTGCAAACACGACAAGATGCGTACCGAGGAAGAAAACACATACCTTCGGTCCATCTTGAGCTGGGTGTCTTGTCGAGAGCCGCAGTTGGGGATGATGCTTAGCCAGTGCAAGCGAGCTGAAGCACGGGAGTAGGCTTTGCTACAGGTGGGAAGGACGATAGCCTGTTCGGTAAGATCGGTGAGTGCAGTGGTTTGAGCGAGAATGAGAAATCCACCACAACACCCAAGCTTACCAAGATCACTCCATCTAAGCCTACCGACCCCTCCAAGTTTCCTGTGAGAGATAGTGTGTTTGAAGAGGCACCCAAAACCACTCCACAGAAGCAAGTGTGGATTGCCAAACCAAACCACCTTCGCAACCCACTTGACACACTGCCAGACATCTCTAGTGATCCCCTTCCTAAGAAAGCGAGAGCTACCCAACCCAACAAGAGAGTGCCTACCAAGAGTGTGGTGAGGTACCGTTGTGAGTATTGTGAGCGGGATGGGCACTTGGCTGAGTTTTGCTTTAGGAGGAAGAGAGATGATCGGAGGCAGGTTGAGTTGAACAACCGGGACATGTACCACCCACGAGTTGGGGTGCGTGAACCAAAAGTTTAGAGGCGCACTTCTAGGCCTAGAGGAGCAATGCCTCAAGGTGCTAGGCCTCAGGAAGCGAGACCACGTGGTGGTCGTGCCCGGCGGGGTACCGGTCGTGACCCATATGACTACGGGCCTCGTGGCGGTGGCTCTACTCCCCCCTTCTTTAGCGGACCACGTTTTCCCAATCGTGGTGATCGCTATCCTCCCATGGGACAGGAGATGTTTGGTTTTTCTCCTAACCCATTCTTTGGGCAAGTGGGACAACACTGGTATCCTTCACAGTTTACTAACCCCAGTGTTGGTCCGTTTGCTCACCCTATGTCTTTTTATTGATGTAGGAAGGAGGACTGGAGGAGACTTGGCTTGTGGATTCTGGATGCTCACGCCATATGACCGGAAGTGCCAAGTGGTTCTCCAGCCTCGACCCCGTGCACCACACCGAGTACATCACTTTCGGGGACAAGAGTAAAGGTAAGGTTGTCTCCCGGGGGTCCATCCGAGTCAATTCGTCTTTTGTCCTCAAGGATGTTGCTTTGGTTGCGAATTTGCATTTTAATCTTCTCTCGGTTTCGCAACTCCTTGAAGACGGTTTTGAAGTGAGCTTTAAGCCAAACTTGTCTCGGATTTTGGACTCTCGTGGTGAGCTTGTTTGCCGGATTTTACCCTTCGGGAAGGTTTTTCGTGCGGATTTTTCTATCTCTTCCGGACCTTCTCGTTGTCTTCTTGCCGGTTCTTCTTCCGAGCTTTGGAAGTGGCATAGGAGATTGGGACATTTGAGCTTTGACTTGCTTGCAAGGCTTAGCTCAATGGACCTTATCCAAGGATTGCCAAAGCTAAAGTTCGAGAAGGATTTGGTTTGCCATCCTTGCAGGCATGGCAAGATGGTTGCTGCTTCCCATCCTCCCGTAACTCAAATTATGACCTCACAACCCGGCGAGCTCTTACACATGGACACAGTTGGTCCAGCTCGGGTTAGGTCAGAAGGAGGGAAGTGGTATGTGGTTGTAGTCGTTGATGACTACTCGAGGTATTCTTGGGTGTTCTTTTTGGAGAGTAAGGATGAGGCTTTTATGCATGTGCGTGATCTGTTTTTGAGATTGCAAAATGAGCTACCTAAGCATGCCATGAGAGCTATTCGCAGTGACAATGGCACAGAATTCAAGAATGCTCAATTTGCATCTCTTTGCTCTTCTTTGGGTCTCGATCACCAGTTTTCCTCTCCTTACACTCCCCAGCAGAACGGTGTTGTTGAGCGCAAGAATCGGACCCTTGTTGAGATGGCCAGGACGATGCTCGATGAGCATAGGACTCCTAGGAGGTATTGGGCCGAAGCACTCAGTTCTGCTTGCTATGTTTCCAATCGCATTTTTCTCCGGGCTTTCAAGAAGAAGACCTCTTATGAGCTGCGTTTTGGGAGACCGCCCAAGGTAAGTCACCTACGGGTGTTTGGGTGCAGGTGCTTCATCCTCAGAAAGGGCGGTAAGTTGGATAAATTTGAATCACGGTCTTCTGACGGTATCTTTCTTGGTTATTCTACTCACTCTCGTGCTTATCGTGCACTTAACCTAGAAACTAACCGAGTGATGGAGACTAGTGAGATTACATTCGATGAAACTATGCCATGTGTTTCCACTGCTTTTGAGCTTGCAGGTGATGATGAGGTGAACACCAGCATCTTTGTGGAGGAGGAGCAGGACGACGCCGATTGGGGTGATCCCGAGCCGACTCCACCGGCTGCCCCAGTCGACCCTGTGACGTCTACTTCGGCTCACGGCCCGGACCCTTCTACTTCCTCTACATGGGGGCCGTTCGAGCAGCTTCCTCAGTCGGTGCCCGTTGCACCTGAGGGAGCTCCAGCTGCTGTCGAGGGGGAGGCGACTTCTTCACGTGAGGCACCGCTACACATTCAGCATCGCCACCCTCCTCAGACTATGATCGGCGACATCAACGAGCGTACCACACGCTCCAGGTCATATCGTATCTCTCACTTTGCTCATTCGGCTTTTGTCGCGTCTTTTGAGCCCCGAGATGTTGGACACGCATTGATGGATCCGAATTGGGTTAATGCCATGCATGAGGAGTTAGAGAACTTTGAGCGAAACCGCGTTTGGGTCTTAGTGCCACCACCACCAAGTTGCCACCCTATAGGAACCAAGTGGGTTTTCAAGAACAAACAAAGTGAGGATGGGGTGGTAGTGTGTAACAAGGCTAGGTTGGTAGCGCAAGGCTTTTGTCAAAAGGAGGGAATAGACTATGAGGAAACCTTTGCTCCCATAGCTCGTTTAGAAGCCATTAGAATCCTTCTAGCTTTTGCGGCTTCTAAGGGTTTTAAACTCTTTCAAATGGATGTTAAAAGTGCTTTCCTAAACGGCTACATAGAGGAGGAAGTGTATGTTAGACAACCTCCCGGTTTTGAAAATCCCAAGTTTCCAAACCATGTTTTTAAAATTCACAAAGCTTTGTATGGTTTGAAACAAGCACCTAGAGCATGGTATGATAGGCTAAAAACCTTTTTGTTTGCTAAGGGTTTTAAAATGGGATCGGTAGATAAGACGTTGTTTCTCCTCAAGCAAGGCAAAGACACTCTCCTAGTCCAGATTTATGTGGATGATATCATCTTTGGTGGTTCTTCTCATGCTCTTGTTGCCAAGTTTGCAGATCTTATGAGCAGGGAATTTGAGATGAGCATGATGGGAGAGTTGACTTTCTTTCTTGGGTTGCAAATCAAGCAAACCCGAGAAGAGACGTTTGTGCACCAAGGCAAGTACACGAAGGATATCTTGAAGAAGTTTGACATGGGCGAGGCAAAACCCCTCTCGACGCCTATGTCAACTACTACTGCCTTGGATGCGGATGAGGAAGGAGAAGCGGTGGACCAGACGGAGTACCGCAGCATGATCGGGTCGCTTCTGTACCTGACGGCGACCCGGTCGGACATTCAGTTCGCCGTCTGCTTGTGTGCGCGCTTTCAGGCGTCCCCACGGACTTCGCACAAGCAGGCAGTGAAACGCATCATGAGGTATTTGCGCTTCACTCCCGAATTTGGTCTTTGGTTTTCTGCCTCCTCCTCGCTTGTGCTTTGTGGTTATTCTGATGTCGACTTTGCCGGTTGCCGTCTTGATCGGAAGTCCACTTCTGGGACTTGCCAGTTTCTCGGGTCTTCTCTTGTGTCTTGGTCTTCTC
The DNA here is from genome assembly GCA_022036555.1 of Microstegium vimineum. NCBI lineage: Eukaryota > Viridiplantae > Streptophyta > Magnoliopsida > Poales > Poaceae > Microstegium > Microstegium vimineum. The sequence continues at coordinate 48,173,352 of CM039119.1, read as the reverse complement.
GCAAACAGTCTAGCGTGGCACAGTCGACGTGCGAAGCTGAGTTCGTTGCCGCGGCTAGCTGTTGTTCTCAGTTGCTTTGGATGATCGCAACTTTGAAGGATTTTAGTCTTGAGCTTACTAAAGTGCCTCTGCTTTGCGATAGCACGAGTGCCATTAGTGTAGCCAAAAATCATGTGCTTCATTCTAAGACCAAGCACATTGATGTTCGCTTCCACTTTCTGAGAGATCACTATGAGAAGGGCGACATTGTCCTCCGGCATGTCGATACCCAAAACCAGCTTGCAGATATTCTCACAAAACCTCTCGATCAAGCTGCATTTTCTCGTCTTCGGGGCGAGTTGGGTGTTTGCTTTCCTTTTTAGAGGAGGAAAGCTTTGTGTATCATAGTTCTTTTGGTTCTTATTTTCCTCTTCTTTCTCTTTCTTTTAATTGGTATCCTTTGCATCTCATTTGCATTTGTGACATAGTTCATTTTAAGCTTCATATCTATAGCCGATATAATGAATCTATGCTCTGTTTGAGGTGCTTTATGTGTCTATGGTATTGCCTAACTTAGACTCTCTTTGATCTCTTGATATGCAATAGAGCTAAGTTAGAAAAGCTTTAAAACTGATTTTAATTCTCCATGTCACCTCTGAAATGGCACTAGCATGTGTAGGCTTTTGAAGATCCTTCTTGGCTGCCTTATATATAGCTCGTAACTATGGCTCTTCATTGTTTCATTCACTTCCATTGAGCACCATGCTTAAAATTGATCTCAAATGAAATTGCTCTCTGTTTTGTGCATTGGAAAGATCGAGTTGGGTTTGCATTGTGAGCACGTCACCGTGTGTTCGAGACTGCTTCCCATATGGGTTGATACTTGAGCGGTGTCGTGTATGACCAAAACCGGTGTGTTAAGTCCTTTGACTTCGCCCGGTTGGTAAGCAGTGGCATCACTTTGCTTACAACCACTCGCATACAACTTAAATATGCCTAAAACTGAAATTTTAGCTGCGAAACTCTGAAATTTGAAAAATTCATTCAGTTGGGTCATTGGCTTGTTGTATGAACTTTACTAGGGATAGTTTTACTTGCTATACATGAGATTGCTTTGAGATAGGTCCTATCTTGTTTGTCATGTCTAGTTGTCTCTAGGAGGTGATACCCATTCCTTGCTCACACATGTAATGCTCTCTAAAATAGCTTCTAAAGTGATCTTTAGCTCAACCTGAGTCTTAGTTGGGCACGTAGAGCTTTTCCTATTCTCACAGGATCACATCACTTAGAGCATCCTTTCATTGTCTTTGCTCTATGTATGAAGCTTGTTGCACTCTTTTTGCATATCATGGCATTTGTGGCCGGTTCTTGAGTTTTGAGCTTTGATGAGATTCATGTGTCAACAAGGGGGAGAGATGTGCATTTCACTCCATCTACACTTAAGGGGGAGAGTTGTGCATTGTGGGAAGAAAGCATGGGGGAGAGATATCTGTTCAAGGGGGAAAAAATGTGCATTTTATGAAAATCTTGCTTCTTTGGCTCTTTTCACCCTTCCTTGGTATCTTGTGTATGCTTTTGCTCAGGGGGAGCTTTTGCTAGATGTGTTGAGCCTTTGCCTCTTTTGGAGGGTCTAGCTTGTGTTGGCTCCGACAGGTTTCGATTGGCCTCTTGAGTCTTATGCGTTTTAATTGGTATCTTTGAGCTCCCTTTGTGCTTCAATTGGTATTCTGAGCTTTGAGAGCTTTGAGAGCTTTGATTGGTATCTTTGGCTTGCTAGCGGTGTTGAGCCTGTTTCTGCCTCTTCTTGAGGGCTAGTTTTGTTTTGCTTGGTTGCGTCGAGTCGTTGCCCATGTCTTTGGAAACCAAGTTTTGGATGCGTTTTGCTTCTCTCAAGTGACCCCGTTTTGGATTTCTTAGCTTTTGGTCATTTGAGAGCTTTACCTTGTTGGCTCAAATCTGAAATGCACTTGTGTTGACAATGCACTCATCAAGGGGGAGATTGCGAACACATGGTTGATATGTGCCCATGATGTTTAGTTTTGATGATGAGCGATTGACCAACACATGAGTATTTCAGTTTGAGCGTTTACTTCTAACCTCTTTGCGAAAGCAAATGTGTGCCTGTCTATCGGCTTGTGGTGTGCAGGTACTATGCCTAGTGACAGTGGTCAATGGCGTGGAGAAGGTCGAGTAGAGGCTTGCCGTGCCGATGGACTGAGAGCGGTGAAGGGCGGAAGCGGGGCTCGGACTGAGGGACCATGGGCGCCGGCGGACTAGCTGTGGTGGCTAGTACTTGGCACCGGCGAGTGCGAGAAGACATGGAGGTAGACCGAGTCGACCAAGTCAAGACGGTGGACGCGCGAGTCGAGCGGAGGCTCAGGGGACTCGGAGTCCGACCGGGCGAAGACAAGGTGGCTCGCGTCGAGTGGTTTGATGGTTTGGGCCTCAAAACCATCCGCGTCGGTTTTCGAGTTTGGGCCGCAAAACTCGGGGTTCGGTAGTTGAGCCGAAAGCTACCGGTGGTGGGTTTCGCGGGTTTGGGCCTCAAAACCCGGGCGGAGCTTCCGAGGAAGCGGGGATGGCACGTGGCGGAGTCCTGGAGGTTGCGTCGAGGCGACGACAACTCCTGGCAGGAAGCGGGGCCGTCCATTCAAATCGAGGGAGATATTTACCAGAGCTTGGACTGCAATGCTTAGGCTAGGTAGTTCACTCATTGTATCTAGGGGGGTCTTTGGGAAATAGCCAAAGCCTCTAATAAATAGAGGATGAAGGGGTATCCTCATCCTATCTCTTGAACCCTAATCATTTGCCCCAACTCTCTCTCTCTACCGTCTCTCTAGTTCATGAGATCCCTAGGTTGATTTCACCAACCTCTGTAAGAACTTGAGTTTGTCGTGAGGAATCGGAGGCCGTAACCTCCGTAAGCCATGGTGGCTTCGACTTCTTGATCGTGTCCCCGTTTTTCTTGTGTTCTTCGCGTTTTGCTTTTGCTCCCTCTTTTTCCCGAGATGATTTCTCTTTGTAGGGAGTAGTTCTTGCAAATCCGTTTGAACCAAGTTGTTCGTATTCATGAGGAGCATCTTTGCACTGAAGGAATTCCCCTCAAACCTCATGAGTGCGTAGATCGGGCGATTTCTTTGCGGTGTTCTTCGTTCTTGCCCCTTTTCCCAAAATCCTCGTTTCCCTTTAATTCTCACCAAATTGAGCGATGATTTCTTAGGATTAGCTCTCCAACTGTACAAGAATCATGCCTACAAAGTTTGGTTGCAGTTGGAGTTCATTTGGTTGAGTTTTGGGAAGATTTGGAGGAGAAAACACGATTTTCGGGTTCACTGTGCAGTTTTCGGGAGCGTCGGACGCTCCGAGGGTTTTGCGTCGGACGCTGGGGCGTGCTGACGTCAGCGTCCGTCGTCTCGCTGGTCAACGTTTTTCGATTTTGACGTCGGACTCTCTTCTCAGCGTCCATCGCCCTCTGTCAGCGTCCTACGCCAGCGTCCGTCGCCCTTCCAGTAGGGGCTGATTTTTTTGGGGTGCGTCGGACTCTGCCAACGGACCGTCCATCGCCCAACGGACTGTCCATCGCCCAGCGTCCGGACTCTGGCGACGGACCGTCCAACGCCAACGTCCGTCGGCCTTCCAGCAAGGTTTTTTTCAGGATTTTCTTCGTCGTTGTTTTGGTCGTTTCTCCCTCATCCGGACTCCGAATTGAGTTCCGTTTGTTGCGTTGGTTTCGTAATCACGCAGGGAACTTGATGAAACACTTTGGAGACCAGTTCTCATAAGTATTTTTGGGAGATCTCTCTCCTCTTCTCCATAGGGTTTGAGAGCCTCACTATCGGTGTCACGGTTTGAGTTCTTGGGTTCCGGAAGATCCGCTGTACCTCTTGGTCTTCGCCAAAGGTATCCACCCTCTCTAGGGTCGTGATCTTGCTGGTGGAGTACTCTTGCTTGCTGGGGTTGTTTTTGGGAAGAGTGGCCCGAATATTTCCTAGTGAAATTTGAGGCTCCCATTCACCCCCCTCTGGTCGTCGTTCTCGGTCCTTCAGCCTTCAATGACACTATCAATAATCTCGTCCTTGATGAACTGCCTCTCCTTGATCGGCTCTATACTTGGTCCAACCTTCGTGCTAACCCCACCCTTGCTCGCTTGGACAGGGTCTTTATTAACAACTCCCTGAGTACCTTCTTTCCCAACACTGCCCTGACCTCCTTGACTCGCACCACCTCTGACCATACTCCTCTCCTCGTCACCATTACCACTGCCATCCCCCGCCCAAATAACTTTCGCTTTGAAAACTCCTGGCTGATTAACGCCACCTTCATCCCTTGTGTTACCCGTGCTTGGAACAACGCTGTTGGAGCTGGTGATGCGGCTGGCAGCTTGGCTGCCCGTCTCAAAGCCACCAGAGCTGCTGCGAAAGCTTGGTCAAGGTCTGTTCGTGCCCCTCCCACACTTAAAAAAGATTGCCTCTTCATTATTCACTTGTTTGATTTGTTTGAAGAATACAGAGCTCTCACTGTTGGCGAAGCCAAACTGAGGGAGTTGGCAAGGGACAGACTAGGCACTCTTGTCAAGGAAAAAGCTGCGTACTGGAGACAGCGGGGGAAAATCAACAATATCAAGCATGATGATGCCAGTACGAAATACTTCCATGCTCGTGCATCTATCAGACTCAGGCACAATCAGATCCGCTCGCTGGAGTGTGGTGGCTCACTTGTGACAGGTCAAATGGACATTCTCGGAGTGTTTACGGAATATTATGTCAGGTTGCTAGGTACGTCTCCTCCATTGACTTGGGGTCTTTATCTTGAGGCCGTATACCTCGGCTGCCCAACTGTCGATGCTGAGCCTCTCACTGCGCCGCTGACTCTCAATGAGGCAAAAATCGCAGTCCAGGCTATGAACAAGAACAGTGCTCCTGGCCCCGATGGGTTTGGCTCGGCCTTCTATTGTGCACTTTGGGAGCACATAGCTCCGCAAATTCAACAGCTCCTGGCTGAGTTCAACGATGGTTGTGCTGATCTAGAGAGGATCAATAGGACCTACATCATTCTGCTGGCTAAAAAACCGGGGATTATTGCACCAGAGGTGTACAGACCAATCTCTCTCCAGAACCTGACAATCAAGATCCTATCCAAAGTGTTAACTGCCAGGCTCCAGAAGGAAATCAAGAAGATTGTGGCCCTGGATCAGACGGGGTTCATCAAAGGGAGATCTATTACTGAGAACTTTGTCTTGGCCATGGAACTAGTGCAGTGCTGTCATAAAAGGAAGATCCCCACATTAGTACTGAAATTAGATTTTGCCAAGGCTTTTGACTCTGTCTGCTGGAGCAGCTTGGTCCGTGTTCTGGAAGCCCGGGGATTCCCAGCCAAGTGGTGTGAATGGATCCTTTCTTTTCTTCGCACCTCGCTCTCGGCAGTAGTTGTGAATGGCATGCCAGGAAGATGGTTTAGTAGCAAAAGGGGGCTGCGACAAGGGGATCCCATATCGCCGTATCTCTTCCTGATTGTGGCAGATATCTTGCCTGCTCTCATCAGGCACGATGGCACTATCAGACACCCTGTTGTGAGCACGCTCCCCTGCCCGGTTCTGCAGTATGCTGATGACACCCTCATCCTCTTGCCGGCTGACCGAGTACAGGTAACACGGCTTCGCCAGCTGCTGGATTCCTTTGCAGAAGCCACTGGCTTGAAGATCAACTACACGAAAAGCACAATGGTATCCATGAACAAACCTAGCAGCCTTGCGGATGAACTACAGGCCATACTGGAATGCAAACTTGAATAATTCCCCCAGACATACCTCGGTCTGCCGCTGTCCGATGTGAAACTGAACTTGTCAGCCTTCAACCCCCTGATTGCGAGAATAGACAAGGCTCTGGCTGGCTGGCAGAACCATTTCTTGAATGTGAAAGGCAGGTCGGTGCTAGTAAACTCTGTACTGGATGGTGCTGTGGCTTACCTAATGGCTACCAACCAAATGCCTCCCGGAGTGCTTGAAATGCTAGACTCTAGAAGAAGAGCCTTCCTATGGAATGGTACAGCCAAGACAACCGGATCGAAGTGCCTGGTTGCATGGACTACTGTCTGCCAGGCAAAAGAGATGGGGGGCTGGGTATACGTGACTTGCAATTGCACAACCAGTGCCTCCTCCTGAAACTTCTCCATCAGCTACATAATCCTGATGACTCCGCTTGGGCGCAGTGGGCGCACTCTGGACTGAACCTGGTAACCCTCACTGGTCGCGATGCGGTTGGGGCTCACTGGGATGCGCTGCGCAAACTGCTTCCCTTCTGCCAATGCATCACAACAGTCGTCCTCGGGGATGGACAAACCACAAGCCTCTGGAAAGATCATTGGTGGGGGTCTGGTACGTTGGAGGACTCCTTTCCGTGCCTCGCCAGCCATGTGACGTCGCATGGCGCCTCAGTGAGGGATGCCAAAACACTTGGGCTGCGGCGGCAACTTGCCCCAAGGCTCTCAACTCAGGCAGCTGCTGAACTGGCTCAAGTGGAGAGCATACTAGAGAGTGTGGTGCTCAGGAACACTCCCGATCGCAGGCTGTGCCCCCTGATGACATCTGCGCATGAGCCGTTGAGAGTCAGCACCTCCAAGCTGTATAAAACCATCAAAACCCAGGGCGAGCATGCTGCCTTCACCAAGTTCATGTGGTGAAACAAGACGCCTCCGAAAGTTCAGTTCTTCTGCTGGCTCCTTGTGAAGCAACAAATCCAGTGCCGAGTGAATCTGAAAAAGAAGCATATACTGGACAATGATATTTGCCCGATCTGTGGGCGTGAACCAGAGACAGTGAACCACCTGATCCTGACCTTCTTCTTCGCTAAACAGGTTTGGGCTCGAGCTGGGGTGGACACTGACAGCGTGCAGGTTGAGGCGATCTGGACCATGCCTAAGCCGCCCCAGATCGACGCTCGTCATGCTCACACCTTCATACACCTGGTGTGTTGGATGATTTGGAAGCATCGGAATGACGTGGTCTTCAACAGTATGTCGCCTTCTCAGAGTCGCCTTGCAACTAACATCTGTGACACAGCTCATCTCTGGAAGAATCGTCTCCGACCTGATGACCGATCAGTAGTATCCCAGTGGTGCCATCTATTCTCCCCATAATGTAAACCTCAATGTACTGTAATGTTCTCCCCCCTCCCTCAAATGTAAACTGCCAACCATGGCTGAGCTGCAAGTTTCCTTGCTACTCCATTGCAATATAAGGTGGGGGCTCTCACCCCCACCGCTACCATCAAAAAAAAAAAAAGGCATTGCTTTTGTGCTTTATATGAACTACAAAGTTCATAATGTTGATAGAGAGATTCTTCAGTTTCCACCATCCTTCTAGAAATTAGATTTCGTACAAATCCTGTTTTTTTAAGGTGTGCTTCTGTAGTACCTCTAATTTGAAGTTCCAGTATTCCATATCCCTTCCTTAAAAAAAAAAGTATTCCAGATTCCTTAATACTTAATAATATCTCATGGCATCATTGTTGGAAGAATAGAGTAACTGATAAATGTAATCCTAATTCATAAAATCTTTATCCTGTTCAGGCTTAGGAACTTCAGCTCCATTAAGTCATATTCCATTCGTTTCATAGTAACTACACTGCCCATGGTCGCTGGACTACTTTGCACCACATTAGCTTGTGGCTTTTGCTCCTTTGGCGGTGGCGAATTGTCAAATTACCCTTAGCCCTAGGAGAACATCTCTATGAACAATTCTCTTTTTCCGCCATCATTGGCAAACTGATTAGCATGTACTTTCACATGACCACATTGATTAATTGTGTGCGCGCTTGCTTTTGTCTATAGCCCAACACGAAATAGTGGCCTCATGCTATATATATATATATCCTCAACGGTACTGATGTACATGTACCATGCTCCACGACTGATTTGGATTTGTTAATTTCTCAACGTGAATCAAATTTATCCCTACATCTTCTTAAAACAGAAATAAAAACTTAACGCACTTCATCTTTTCAATGCTGCTTGGATTTCTGAAAGGGACTAGAGCCCTAGCTAGTATCATATTTAGGCCACCAACCCATCATCAGGGATTTAAAATCTTGCACAGTCGTCTGGTCACTCTCCAATTTCTATTTGCATGGTCATCGATGTAGACATTTATAATCACAAGTTTCTAAGGTCTATCTCAGTGTTTTCACTTGCGCATATAAAGTGACAAAAATAAACCAAGAAGAAGAGGAAGCGTTGACTTCATCACAATTCACAACCATTTTATGCTGACGATTTAGAAGATTAACAAAATCATGGCCGGCGCAACGATATGGTTTAACAATCCAGACAGTAACTGATCTCTAGTATGAAAGTGAAAATCATTGAATGGGTGCAGTGCAGTCGAAAAGTTGCCCCTTTGAATATCCTTCTAGAATTTACCGGTATCATTGGCTAACTGTTTCAGTACTACGTAGGTCAAGTTGATTTCGCGAACCGGACAAAAGGAACTTCGCCAAGTTCAGCTGGTTTAGCCTCGTCTGTCACATCCAAATGAGTGAATCATCATCTTTAACCACCTAAGTGATTTTCATGATGAGATCCGTGAGATTAATAAATAAAAATAAGTAACTGGATACTTCTATAGATCGACAGAAAAGGATATCGTAGGTCAAGTGGGTAACTTGGATATTCACTGAAGTGCAGAGATACCATGTTCCTGAATTATTGCCTAGTAAAATAAGTCTCAAGTTGTTCACTTGGTCGCTTTCATTTCATCTATTATTCTGCATGTTTAATGAAAAGTGTATATATATTTGTCATTTGTACAAAGAGAATACAGTCAATTTCACCGCTTATGTGTGTTATATATATATGCAACAAGTTTCTGCAAGACTGCAAGGACATTCTCATCCGCAGGTCAAATCGTTCGACCGGTAAAAAGAAATTAATTAGAAACAAGAGCTTTTGACTTTGCTAGCTATGGATCTTCGCTAATCTTTTGAATTCCCATTCTCCATCTTCTACTCGGGCCAGTAAGAGCCTAGCTAGCTAAGCGGTTATGATATGACAAAACGAAATGGACTCATCCATGACATGGGGCAAAAGGTCAGCAGAGCTTACTCTCTGCATGGTTCAGGCAGGCAGCTAGCTAGTAGTACCTTGAGTAAGAGTTCACAACGACTAGAAAGAAAGTAAAAGATAGATTAATGATTCGAGCCTATCCTAATAGCAAAATGACAATACTTTTCTGCTGCCATTATTGACAAGATTACGGATGACACTATGCTGATGGCCAATCACAGTTTTAAAGCGCCATGGGATTCCTGAATCCAAACGCTAGGGCAGGCGAAGACAAGGAGAAAAGGCTCAATAGCACACCATCCCAGCATCCCTTAACCAAGTCGTCCACTACTTTGATGATCGCTTTTCAGTGAAAATTTAAACGCGCGCGACGGATCATTCCGGTGTCACATTCTTTCTGGAAAAAGGTGGCAACGATCCTGCCTTTCCGGTGTCGCGCTATCTGCCTGTCTTTTCCTCTCTCGTTTCCAGGACAAACCAGGTCAATGTGAGCCTCTTTTGTGCCGGCTGGATGGTATGTGGGTATCCAGGAAAGTGCCCGAGCTGCCGGGTGTTCTCACTCGCAGGGTTTCTTGAGCTGGTTCTGAAAATTGGTGTGAAACTCCATCCAGCCACTTGTTGTGATGCGTAGGCCGGCGAGGTTCCAATCATCAACTCAATCTTGGTATATTTTGTTTTTATTTCAACACGCTGAGAATTAATCACCTCCAAGTTAATCCCACAGGACGTGCCAGATAAAAAAGAGGGTTCACGGACTTTTCTAACCTTGTGACTCTTTCATTTTCATCAATGCCGCGTGGGGATCTCTTTCCTTTTTTAATTGAGTAACTTTCTAAATTTACATCTAGATTATAAGCCTCTGTTACTCCAAAGGATCATGCATCTAACGTAACACCTAAAGTTGTATCTAAATTATCCACTCCTATTATTACTAAAAATAAACTAAAATAGACCATTCTTTCCACATCTAACCACCGATGTTGCTGTTATAAAAAAACACAACGTAAAGTACAACTAGCTTGCTATTATAAAATACCACTAATAATCCTAAAGTACGCACTTCTGACATTATTGTAACTCCAATTAGAGACATGTTTGGCAAAGCTCCTCCTCAAATGCTCCTCTGGAGGAGACCACCTGAGGAGGAATCACTTTTTTTTTGCTCCGATAATAAATATGAATATGGATAGAGAGATGGCAATCCTACCTGTAGGTGTGGATACCTATATTGTACCTAACAGGTGCGGGTGTGGGTACAAAATTTCACTCATATACAGACACGAGTACAAAATTCCACCTATTGTATGGGTGTACATATGTTGTTTTCATCCGTTTTATTTAAAATATAAATGATTTTGTCTATTCTAGTGGCAATCTACCTAGCGGATACCTATAGTACCATACATACTTGACCGATGCAGGTATTAGTACAAAATGTTATCAGTGGGTATGAGTATGGGTATTGGTGTGAAAATCTTATCCCATTAGCCAATTTGTCACAGGCCGGATATTTACTCCACCTGCACTTTACCCGACCCATTGTTATCTCTAAGTATGGATGCAAAACATACAAGTTATAACGAGAAAAACATTACTGAGCATATTATATCTATTGTGGTAGAAAATGAAGAATGTGTGTGTGTGTGTGTGTGTGTGTGAGAGAGAGAGAGAGAGAGAGAAAGTTTGATTACTTATGGGTCTTAAATTTATCCACAAAACCTATAATATTTTACATTTTACATAAAACTTTAACCTAGCTATATTCTGAGCATAGGTTATCGGGCTAACGTATATTAACAGTTAGCTAGGGATGTTAACTCACCATAAGAAAAGAAAGCTACATATTCGCTCATGTTGACTTGAATTTGATTATTACAAATTGAAAGTTAAGTTGTCGATCGATGACACCGATTGCAATTTTACAGCACTAAGGTGACAGATTTGTCACGGTATACGGATCAGCATACGCAGCTAGGTTCGTCGTCTTGTTTGAAGAAAGTGATAGTGATCTTGTCCGATCTTCTCATTATAAAGGCAGAGCAGCTTGAACGAATTGTCACGCTCATTTGGCCGGGACATGTACGTCGGCTGCACTATGCATGTAGAGGTTGGGTAGGGGTTGTTTTCCTTTTCCTCTCCAAAAGCAGCTTTTCTTAGAAGCAGTATGGTCGAGCCGTTTTGGCTTCTGACTTCGAGTGGTTTTTCCTTGACTGGGCGGATTTTGTAGCAGTATGTTTCACATAGCTAGTTAGCTTTTGCACTTCTAATGTTTGGAAAGCAACGGTAGAAGTTGCTCTAAATAGGACTTGCAATAAATCATATTATTCTATTTTAAGAAAAAAATAGTTTCAGCTTCTACGACCGCCCAAGGTCAAGTTATTACTGGTTATTATTATTATAGAAGGTCAAGTTCTTACTAGAGTTTTCTGCTCATCGGCTGACCACACTCTTAAGAAAACTGAGAACATAAAATAAAAGAAAAATCATAAACAAATTATATTGTTGTTTTTCATTCATTTTCTGGTAAAAATGTCTAAAGGAACAACTTTTAAAGCTTTGCTCCTCAAACCAGTAGTCTCCCTTCATTTTTTGCGCTTCAGCAATGCCAATAACAGACCATATATTCCTTCAAAGATAGCCTGCATAAAGAAGTAAATTACTTTTTTGGCTAAAAAACAAGATCATTATTAGGCATACACCAAATTGCTAATAATGTATTTCACTCCCTATAATGATTAAAATATGTTAATTTGGACCCCCGTTAGCTAATTCCCAAGCATGTGGGTTATGGCTTTAGGTGGGATGAAAGTAGTAGCTTTATAAACAATTTTCCAAATAGTCTTAGCATATTGACAGTAAAAAAGAGGTGTTCAAATATTTCACTACAGTCACACAAACAACACTTCTAACGGGTGAGCTAGTTAACAAAGATCAAGACCTTAATCCCCAAATCTTGAAATCCAATGAAATGATGTTCAAATCTAATGACATTGTAGTTATGCATTCTCCAACCTGTGGTGGTGTTTGCCCAAAAGATCTTGTCCAAAAAAAAAATTTACCTGCAATTTCATGGATATGATTTGACCAAGACACAGGATCGGAAGGTGATTATATTAAGGCAAGACTCAAATTGAAGATGTAAGCTTGTGAGACAATTTGATTGTGATGGGCATAGACATTCTCAAAAATTTCATTCCTAGCAACCTTTTCTTTAGCAAAATTGCTCCAACACGTAGCCAAAATAAAATTAAACAAAAAAATCACCTAAAAATTGTCCCGAAAATCCAAAACAAAAATTTTTAGACCTAGAGAGTGTAAACAAAAATTCTTTTCAAAATAACATTATTTTTTTTTCGCGAACACAAAATAACATTATTTTAATGAAAAGACTGCAAAACTAACCACATCTTTTTAAAATCCTGTATACATATGTACTTGTGTGAGTCACGCAAAGGTCAGATACTGTATGTTGGAATAAGAACAGACTAACAATGGCATTCAGTCCGTACCAGCGAAGGATTACGGTTGTGATGTGTGTGAAGTGTGAACCCACGATTCAGTGGAATATATACATGGCATTCAGTCCCTTAGTAGTAGTACGTAACAAGACAGGATCAAAGCTACTCCTAGCTAGCCACTAGTGCGTGGTATGGTATGTGTATGCAGCCAAAGTCGCTACTGGCCGGCTCCACTATGCACAAGCTTTGCGACATTTCCGTGTGGCATCTTCTCCACAGCAGTCAAAACACGACGGAACGGTACGTACGCCGCAGGAACTTTATGCTGTGGACCTTATTTTCTCACTGCAATTCTCGTAGAAATAGTCATGGACATTCTGCAGCGGCTATTTTGGTAAAGGGCTAAAGAAGTCTCTGCTGCCTAATATAATCTCTCTGGTCTGAAAAGTTCTGGCAGACGTTTCTTTTTCACCACAAGTGGCTACTAGGGGGTGAAGAATGTTTCCGCTTTCACAAATGACGGGCGCTTTGTCTAGTGTTGAAAGAAACTTCGAATGGACCAACTGCAACGCAACTATATGCAGGTCCTTAAGAGCGTGATCGCGATCAAGTATTTGAATATCGTCAATTAATTAGCAAATAATATATTGTTCGTCAAGATGCTTGTGGGATTATTAATTGCTACAATAATTTAGGTTAGTAGATCGAGTTTATTAGTTACTATAGTTTGTCGTGACAATATATGTTCTCAAATTAATAAGTAAGTCTCGGACTTGGAGCGATTTTTCAAGTTACAAGTGCTAAACTTTATTTGCGAGCAGACGGATGAGCCACAATATGATATGCATACGGGTTGGTTGGGTGACTGCCCAAACCCACTAGCAATCGACAAGTAGCTAACTGAAGAGTTTATTATTGGATCCGTAGGTTAGCTATATATTTTCCTAAACTCGAATTTCATAGTTCATGTTGCTGTTTGAAATCTGTACACGTACATCCGCCGAGGAATGACATACTCTTCATTAATTCGCATAAACAACCGTCGTCATTACTCCCACAACAAAGAGTTTTATAACGAAGGTGTGTTTGCCTTGTAGGGTAGTTATATAACAATGATATTGAAGTCCATGCAGTTGAAGAAAATACCAAGATTCTGTGTGTGTCACACATGGAACAGTCTACGTTTAGATTGAGGAATAGTGCTCGAGAGACCGGGAGTGTACGTGCTGTAGAGCGAATGTATGATCGATTTCTATTAATATATCTCGGTGAACATTACAAACAGAGAAGAGACAACATGATGGATGAGATATAGGACAAAAAAAGATATATTCTATATATACGTATGCTTCCTTTTTATGCGTAAGTTAACATAGCAAAATTTATATGAGAGAAAGAAATACGCCTCAAGCCAAACAGAAGACTGGTGGAAATATGCTAATGTTAAAGGAATATATATGAGTGTTACTAATCCAAATAGCCAGTGTGTAATCCATGTTACTGTTGCTTATATTCTGATCACAGTATGATCTGAAAATACATAGCTTTTGTTAATTAACTTCCTGTAGCTGTCAGTGGATGTACATATGTACGTTACGTGAGATCACCTTGTTTCCCAATGATAAGGATCCAATTTTATGCATGTGTGGAGTTGACAATATAACTTAATACTGATGTTGTCGATGCGTTATTGGTGTGCAAACAAGCTGACTTTGCTTGCTTTGCTATATGTAGGTCGTCATTGAACATATATAATAACGTTTGACAACTAGGGCCGATCTGTTTGTATGTGTTTTGAGAGGAAAAAAAGAGTGATCCAGGCGTAGTTATTTATTACTCCGTAATTGGTTAGGGTTCTTTCCAAATGGACTTGGCATAGGTGATCATATTTTCTAGTTCTAGACTTATTTTAGGAAATAAGAGTCAGCAGACAATGTGTTTGCGATCGTTTTCATCGCTAGTGTTTGCTGACAGTGAGATGTAGCTGCCCTTATAAAATGTCACAAAATAGTATTGAGAATTAAACATGTGTTAATTTTTTTTTACCATGGAACAGAATATCGGTGGTATCCGACGTTGCACTAGGATCACTTTTGGATTATTAGAATCTGAACTGAATAAGTTTATAATAATCTAGATTATGGATTATAATAATCTAGGTTGTTTGGATCCTTGGACATATATAGGTGCTGGATTGCAAGATTAGGCCTTTTGAGCACCCATAATCTCCTATTAGTAGGTTTATTAAAACGGAAGAGATCAACCTGTTGATTGGATTATGATAATCCAGCAACCCAAAATCTACTATGTTTGTATTGTTAGAGTCTGTATTTTATTGACATATATATTGTAATCATGTGATTGCTTGTCTAATATAGGACGTATCACATATATTGATTTGTAGATTGTTTACTTACCGTGAGCCCAAAAGGGCATCATGTTAAAACCTATTCACTCTTACACGGTACCAAGAGCCTCTCCTTTAATCTACACAAACACATCAATGGAGAGGTCTTATTCCTCTGTGCTGGCCTTATCCTCACCATTGGGCCATCCCATTACTAAAAAGCTCATCAAGAGCAACTTCATGCCTTGGAAACTCCAAGTCTTGCGGGCCATCTGTGGTGCCCAACTTGATGGCTTCCATCATGGCACCTCCCATGGAGATTAAAGAGAAGGTCATCGATAAGCCAAATCCTGAGTATGGGCAATGGATTGCTTTGGACCAGCAAGTCCTTATCTATCTGCTATCATCTATCTCTTGGGACGTCCTCACCCAAGTCATCATGCTCCATCAAGCAACCGATGTGTGGCATGCGATTAGGAACATGTTAACCTATCTACCGCTGAATACATGGTAATAATGAAGACCCTAGGGGATGAGATAGTGTCTTTTGGGAAGCCCATTGATGATGAAGAACTAGTTAGCTACATCTTGACTGTCCTCGATGTTGACTTCAACCTAGCTGCTCTCATAATGAGCACCGAATAGCTCTAGTGGACACATTAGAGAAATATGGTACCCCAGCCATGTCAACTAGTCATTGCTGATAGCTAGAAGCCTCTTTATATGGTGGTTTCTCTAGTGCACCACTAAACAAATCTAGTGCATTGTCCAAGGCTCTTTTTCTTTGTTGGACAACACACTTAATATCCAGTTCTTTCTTTAGTGCATCATCAGACAGCTTCGGTGCTCTCTACTTCTCCTTCGCACCTGTGCACTACCTCTACAAAAGGTCATAAATGACTAAAGGAGGGTGGATATCCTTATTAAAATTCTAAAAAATCACTAGAGCAAAGTGTTAGACAACAAGCTGGCAAATAGCAGTTTTGCTCTAGCTCTAAAATACACTAGGCAAGACACCTATGACCTACCACATACTAGCTACTATGATCTCTATGTTGATATCACACAAACAATCAAGCTAGCAATTAATCAACTAATCTTGAGAGCTAATGACAACTACAAGCTACTCGATCTACAATCTAGCCAAGCAAACAAGCTTAGCACAAGTATACTAGGAATGTAAAAAGCAAGTGATAGAGCAATATACCAAACTAGGCAAGTGTACAAGAAGAATATCAATGAGACAATGAGACACATGATTTATCCCTATGGTTCGATTGCTTGCTAGCAACCTACATCCATGTTGTAGCGATACACTCACTTGGTGGCTCATGCGCTAATATGAATCACACGCCTAGCCCACCACTTGGGTATCGTAAGAAAACTAACACAAATGAGGATCCACAAGCCACGAGCAACACACTATAGTTACCTTTTGTGATCTTCAATGGGGAATAGCCAGAATAACCCCTCACAAGAACTCGATCGGAGTCGGTTATAATCACCAAAGCCGTTCAATGATCCTCCGTTGCTCCAAACCATCTAGGTGGCAGCAACCACCAAGAGCAACAACAAAACCCATAGCTCGCATGATCACAAGTGCCACTAGATGCCTCAACTCAATGCAAATGCACTTGGATCACCCTAATCTCAATTTGGATGATCAAATCATGAACTAAATGAGTGGGAGAGTCTTGAGTATGCTTACAAGGTGTATCAAACTATCAATATGTTACAGAGCCAAGAGAATGAGCACAAGCCAACAAACGTTTATTTATAGCCTCCCCACAAAACCACTAACTGTTATCTCTTCACTGGGCATTTTGAGGGCATCGAACAAGATATAATAGCATTGGACAAAACTACTATAGTGTCCGATGCACATATGGATGCCACATGTCACTATCCATTTGAACGTGACGATTAGAGCTCCATGGCTCTCTCTATGCGCCTCTATAGCTTCATCGCCCAATGCAAATCAGACTAAAATATAGCCCATTGTCCAATGCGGTTCAGAGAGCATCTAGAGAGCTCCCAGACCCATCGAACGCATTTGATGCCTACATCAAACAACCTCTAGTGTCCGATGTGATGTTGATCCCGTGGCCACTGAGTGAACAGTAACTTCATTGCGTTTGATGTGTCGTTCAACTCTTGCCCTATCCAAAGAATTATTTGCCAAGATAGATACTCCCCAAATCACATCAGATGCAAAGCAATTTGTCTGATGCCTCTCTTCCTTAGCATTCGAGGCCTCTGCTAAGCCACTACTACCTTAGGGTTAACCATCATACAAAGTCTCATTTTGTCTAATGCTCTCTGTGCAGCTCCTTCACCTTCTTCGTTCACCCCTTGTGCAAATGTGCTAACTTCCAAGTATATTAAACACTTGTGTCCGTGATTTAGGTATTTCACAACATTTTCAAGGGATGTTAGCACTCACTAGGTTCCTAATGCACATGCAAGGAGTTAGTCCACCTAGTGGCACTTGATAACTATATTAGCTTCAAGAATTCCCCTTTTAATTGTATGGCTATCTATGCTAAACCTGATCACACACTCAATTGTGTCATGACAGCAAAACAAAATCCCTGTCTTATTATACCTTTGACTTGAGTCCATAGAGTTTTATTTTTCCCTTTGTTGTTTTCTGAAGTGGAGCATTCAGGATGCTAAAAGGACCTTCAAGTGTGATTTTGCGCTACTTCTGCTACGTGCAAAAAGAAGCTACTTCCTCGTAATCACTTTATGATTAAACAATCTTGTTTAATCTTTTTATTAGGGCTCATCTTTTTCATTTACTTTTTGTCTCTTGAACCCCCATGTTTTCCTACCTGTTCTTTCTACTTGTACTTACTTTTTTAAGAAAAAATAATAAATCACCAGTAGGGATGCGCCCCTCTTGTTCATTGTCAAAAATGTGGAGCACTTGATCACCATCTTGTGGCCATCCCCATCACCTTGAGTGCCATCTAGATCCACCATGGATGTGAACCAACATATCTCATACACATCACTTAGCGTAGAAGGTAAATTCACAATCAATAGTTGTCTCAATTAGCCAAAACCAAACTAGGGCACTAGTACTAGAAGTTTGTCACACTCACTTCCAACTCTTCCCTAGATTAGACTCACCTAATATCTCCAATGTTATGTTTAACCACTCTAGTGCTTTATTTGATGCTCCTTTTAGTCCTTTACTTCATGTCCTTTTGTCTAGGCTTTTCTTTTATGATGTATTGAACTTTTTGCTAGCCTTCTAGGGTATTCAATGCTTTTATTTGATGTTCCTTTGATATATTGATTGCTTGATCTTCTCCATAGCCAAGCTCAAATCTATGTTTGCATCCTAATAACTAATGCACCTTGTATACTAGATAGTAAATGTTGTTGATTGATGCTTATGCTTTCATTCAACCACCAAAATCACTAGGCCCTTCTAGGGTCTATATTTCTTACAATTCCTCCATTTTTTTATTGATGACAACAAAAATAAAGCAATCAATAATAGATATCAAATTGAAACTACCTACTTGCTTGGATGCAATGCAATGCAAGATAATACACAAATACAAATATGCAAGATACCACTCAAAATTCTTACCAAAATGTATGCATACATATGGTGGAAGGAAACCATATGCATATTGTTGGTATTTTTTAACACACATAGATAAATCTACAAATGTATGAATACCACTATAGCTTTCACATAGTAGTATTCCAAGGTATCATATTTATCCATATGGAAACAATGGTTAAAGAAGTTGATAGTTCACAATCATGTATCTACTAACTAGTATACCAACTAGACTAAAGTTGGGGTAAGTGATAAATGATAAGAATTGTGGATAATTGCACACACATTGGAGAATTCAATAGTGAAATAAAAGAGCAGTCAAGCTAAATTGAGAGGACAATAGGTGAGTTTAAGGTTCCTAAATACTTCTTTATTACTTTGGTTCTATTCTATTAGGCTGGCAAAAGCTCTATGAACACCAATCTAAATGTGTTGGATATTACAAAAGCCTAATAGAGTTGTCACCCCTAGGGCTACCACACCTATCCATGGGATTGGGTGCAAACTCACGTAACCCATATTCTAGACACCACGTCTACACTATTAATTACTACTCTAGTCACATATAATAACTAAAGCACTCGATATGATGCAAGTAGAGATCCCATGCCAATGTGTAATAACTATACTAACCATACACATGAAAGGCTTACAAGTAAATAGAGAAGATAACTATATTTAAGCATGAGTCTTGCAAAGGTAAGGTACAAAGATATACCAACCCTCAGAGGACTCCTCCAGAACCTGAGCATAGCTCAACTCTCCCTAACTCTCAACTCAACTATTCGTCTTCTATATTTTGTGAATGTTGTGGAGATTTCTCTCTTGTGGTATGTCTTGATCTGAATGAGATTGAATTGATCTCGAATGAGATATGCTATCTATAGGGGGTCTAGGTACTTTTATAGGGGGGTAGAGTAGGGGGCAAGTAAGTGCCACATCATTGATTCGTGTCATGGTTTCATCTTGTCCCTCGATTCGAATCGATATGAAATCATGGTGGATATTGACCCTCGTAGGCGAAGGAGAGTCCACATCGAAGGGGAGACCAAATAAGTGTGTCCATAGGTTAGCCGACCTAGGGGTGGGGTCAGCCAACATGTTGCTGACATTGTTCATTCACATCTTTTGCAGATAGGTGGGTTCACTCCCCAAGGTCACAATTATATATGATTAAGGATGAAATTGATATACATGTTTTGTTGTGTGACTTGTGTTATCCATGTTCTTCGCCTAAGCGATCCTTCAGATGTAACCATCATTGAATCCAAGGTCAAGATGGCTTGCTCATGAGCCATACGTGGCTTCTAATGTGCTTTATAGGCCTTAGGGTTGGTTGGCCAAGCGTTTGAAAATCTTGGTTGACCCCTAAAGGGTTATTCTTTATTCCTTTTTCCCTAAAATCATCCTACATACAAATAATCAAAAAGACTTATGGAATTTGTTAATTTAAACCTCTAATCCTATGTTGGTGATTGATTTTAAGGATAAACAGAAATTAAATTGATGTTTTATAGTTCATGTTAGCGGTCGTGAACACATATCTAGACAATTAAGTCAAGATAGGGAGTTCAATTGATATAATGCATGGTGATAGCATAAAAATTAAATGAAAATACCAATAGAAATGGGTACCACTTAAAGATCATTTTTATTTAAATTTTTTCCTATCTTTGGCTCCTATGCTTCATTTTTCTTACAATGATATTGCATACATGATAAGCTTGTAAATTTATTATTCTCAAAATCACATACCATAGGATAACCTCCCCCTAGAGGCATGCATACAAATCTATGAGAGTGAAATGCGTTGTGGGTCCTTAAACTTTTGCCCACTTCTCACCTAGGTCCATGAACTTTTTTTTCGCTCACCAAGGTCCATGAACTTTTCTCCACTTCTCATATAGGTCCATGAACTTTTTTTCTCTCATCTGGGTCCATGAACTTTTATCCACTTCTCAGCTAGGTCCACAACAAGCCACATAGGACTCTATTGCCTGCTTGGGCGCTAATGTGGTGTCACATGGTCTTTTTTTTAATTTCAAAAACTAGTTGAAACTTTAAAAAATTGTATAAAATCACAAACAAATGTAAAAGGAAAATCTAGTTTTGTTAGATTCCACGTGAATAGATCTATGCAATAGATATATAATATAATATAATATAATATAATATAATATAATATAATATAATATAATATAATATGTTTTATTTTTTGTTGTTGTAGCTATAAATTTATGCAGACCTATGTATTTATGTGTTGAATTCAAAACTGCAGCTCTTGTAATACAATTGTGGTGAAATTTTTATGGTAGTAGGCTAATGATTGTATGCTCGAGCAATGGTGAAAAAATTCAGCTTCAGTGGTGCATGTATGACTGAGTTATTAATTTACCTAGGTTTATGCTTGTTTAATAGTTAATAAATAGTTAGTCTACTAAACTTTAATTCGAAGCTAAGATTTTTATGGGTGATAATAAAACATAGTTACTATAAAAATATTACATGCCTACATAGATCAATTCATGTGGAGTCTAACAAAAGTAGACTTATTTTTACGTTTTTTAATGATTTTATGCATTTTTTAAAGTTTCAACCAATTTTTAAATTAAAAAGTGCATGTGATGCCACATCAATAGTCACGTAGACAACAGAGTCTTATATGGCCAGCTGTGGACCTAGGTGAGAAGTGGGGAAAAGTTCATGGACCTAGATGAGGGTAAAAAAAGTTCATGGACCTAGATGAGAAGTGGGGAAAAGTTCATGGACCCAGATGAGCAAAAAAAAGTTCGTGGACCTAGGTGAGAGGTGGAGAAAAGTTTAAGGACCTACCACGCATTTCACTCAATATATGAATTACTTTTTGGAGACATGCAATTGACTATAAGGTCAAAAAAATATCACTTGAAGATGATACCACATGAAGGTGAATATCATTTGTAGATAACTTGATGAGGCTATCCATGATTTGGACTTTGGCACACAAAAGATATTGAAGAAAGTACTTGTTCCATGATCTTAAACTAATAAACCATGTAGGTTGCTCGTTGGTTGGAGTGAAGCAGCAACCTTCCATAAGAACTACCTAGTGAATGCACAATGCAATTTAGATATACTCATATAATTTTGATAAGAATAGCAATTAGAAGATAGCTAAAGTTGCAAGAATTTAAATCTAGCTATCTAAGTATGGGGTGGGGAATTTGGACCCAAATACTTTCTAACTCGCTTTGCTTTAGCTTGATCAAATATGTTATCCCTGATGGTATACATCCCAACTACACAAAGTCTCCAAATTCCTTGAATTTTGTGGAGTCTACTTCTCTTTTGGAATCCGAACTTTTTGGTGCTCTTCATGGTTGGAATGATTTCATTGGGTGTTGGTAGTTTTAAGCGCAAACAGATAAATCTACAAGTGCACTGATACCATTATAGCTTTCACCTAAGAGTATTCTAGAGTATCATATTTATCCATAATGAAGTAATGTTTAAAGAAGTTGATAGTTAGCCATCATATATCTACTAAGTAGTATACCGACTAAACTAAAATGGAGTAAGTGATAGATGATAAGAGTTATGAATAATAACAATAATAATACACACATAGGAGAATTTCATGGTAAAATAAATGAGCAGTATAACTAAATTGAGAGGCGGATGGGTGAACTCAAGGTTCTTAAATACTTCTCTATTACATTGATTCTATTGTAGTTTAACTATATTTTATAGACATACTATAAACATATGATTACTTGTCTAGCATAGGAAGTATCACATAGATTGGTTTGTAGATTGTTTGCTTCAATGTAAATAGAATTGTGGACACCTTCTAAACAAGCAACCATGTGCTATAATTGCCATGCCTAGGGTTGTTCTCAGCATTATATTATAAACATGGAGCCCTAAGGGTAAGTACATCGTTACATGTCAATGGTCTTATATTCTGTCTCATACAATGTCACGTAGGATTTTTACTGGTGTGGAGGAGAGAAAGGAGAGAGAGAAAAGGTCATCGTTTCACGAAGCAACCGCCTCATTAACTAAAATAAAATTTATAACTATAGCTATGAGACAACTATTATATCATTATATAAGTTATTATTGTTATCATGTAATTTACAACTTTAATTTTGTTCTATGAATAAATTAATAAATTATGAGTGACAACTTAAAATACAATTATTATTATAATATTGCCTATTAATTTGTCTTAAACTATGTGGTAGTATATATGAGACACACCAATGTACTTAGACTAAAATACATCACATGAAACCTATCATTCATTCTTACATACCAAAAGGATTATTTTATTTGATTATATTATCCAAAAGCGAGTCCTTATCTACCGCGCGCCTTGCCAATGGTAAGAGGTGATTTTGCACCGATCTAACAGTGAACGTCCAAACAAAATTTGCTACAAATATGACTGGAATAGAAGAGAATGAAGAAAAATACCCGTAACCTGACTGTATAAAAACTGCCTCTTTGCCTCGGCCACTAATTTAAATGTATAGTTGAATTTGCAGTTTGCTTGCTTGAACAAAAATCTTGCATTGAACCACACTTTGGCTGCGGTTGACTTGTGGACAAAAAAACCGTCATAGGTTTTTCTTATATTTTCTTTTTTCTCATTTCTTTGGGGGGGGGGGGGGGGTAGTCGTGGCAGGATACAACGCGTAACCTGTTTGAGAAATGTTTTTGTTAGAGATATTTGTGGGCAACTTGAGAATACTTTAGAGAGAAGCACCACCAAATGCGTGTCAAGGGTCGTTCAAGTCAGCGGCGGATCTAAAGGGGGGCTGGGTGGGCTCCAGCCCCCCCCTAAAGCTGATCTATCAATGTAAAAAATAAAGAAATTAAGGGGGAAAAGGGTAGAAAAGAAGGAAAATTAGAGAGATTAGAGGAAGAAAAAGAGATCAGCCCCTCCTTCAATCTTGTTCTGAAAGGTTGAGGGAGAAGAAAAGTGAAGACAAGAATGAAAAATAGAAAGATCAGACGAAAAAGAAGAGATCAGACCACCTTCGATCTTGTCCTGGATCCGCCACTGGTTCAAGTTGCATGGGTCAGCCGACGAGTCATATAGTAACCCAGACTAATAAGTGGCTAGTACAAACCTTATTCTTTAAGAGAAGAAAATGGTTTTTATGGTCTTTAGAAGATGTCGTGACTATATATATATATATATACTGAGAATATTTGCATGAAAAGCAAATTGTGCTACTATGGACGAGTCATATAGTAACCCAGACTAATAAGTGGCTAGTACAAACCTTATTCTTTAAGAGAAGAAAATGGTTTTTATGGTCTTTAGAAGATGTCGTGACTATATATATATATATATAAAATATATATATATATATATATATATATATATATATATATATATATATATATACTGAGAATATTTGCATGAAAAGCAAATTGTGCTACTGTGCTACTGTGCTAATGCAAATAAAAGCCTCCAGTCACATATAACTAACCATGGTTTTAACTTTGCTAATAATTAGCTATAACTTTAGAAATTAATAACTAACAAGGCCAACATGACGAAGGAATAGTGTTATAAGCTGGCCCCCAATCATTTGAAATTAAAATCTCCAAGCGACATACGAGTCAGATACTTAAGCAACTGGCTAATAGAATATTAAGGAGATGCATGTAGTATTTCACAATAAAAAACTATAGCAACGACATATATATATATATATATATATATATATATATATATATATATATATATATATATATATATATATATATATATATGTCGTGCTGATGGACTGTTTTGTATTGTGACTTCTGACTTACGAGAGGAAAACTAATGTTACGCATCAAGGTCCCTTCCTATATAAATAAAACAATCCAGCCATCCCTGGCCACAAGGCTCAGCCGCCTCAGCCTGTCAACTACGTCTCCTAGAGACCTAGAGAGACCGTGCCGCGCCGCCGTAACCATTTCCAAGCCACTCGGCAGAGAGAGAAAGAGAGAGCTCGATCGGCCGATCGATCGACTACGCCGCGAGGCACAAGCAGCTAGCAAAGAGAGAGAGAGAGAGAGAGACAGAGACAAGAGAGAGAGAGAGAGAGAGAGAGCGAGATGGGCAGGGCGCCGTGCTGCGACAAGGCGACGGTGAAGAAGGGGCCGTGGGCGCCGGAGGAGGACGCCGTGCTAAAGGCCTACATAGAAGAGCACGGCGCCGGCGGCAACTGGATACAGCTCCCCCACAAGATCGGTACGAGATCGAAGTAGCTAGCTGTGTCATCTCTGCATAGCATCATTAGCTGCTGGCTGCTGGCTGCAGCGAACTCGATCATGACATGAACGCTGAACGGGATCGTCGTTGCGTTTTGCTCATTTCTTGTAGGGTTGAACAGGTGCGGCAAGAGCTGCCGGCTACGGTGGCTCAACTACCTCCGGCCCAACATCAGGCACGGCAGCTTCACGGAGGAGGAGGACAGGCTGATCTGCAGCCTCTACATCAGCATCGGGAGCAGGTGAGCATACGCGTCGTACAGTTCAGTAGTAGCTAATATTCAGCGCGTTCGATCAAATTCCAGCACCTTTTCAACCACTGCAACTCATCAAAGAGTTAGTAGATCAATAATCAGCAGCCCAGCTTGCCGAGCGATTATTGATAACCATATGTGATATTTCTTTGGCTGTAGGTGGGCAACGATCGCCGGGCAGCTGCCGGGGAGGACGGACAACGACGTCAAGAACCACTGGAACACCAAGCTCAAACGCCGCCTGCTCGGTGGCGGCCGGCGACCGAGGGCAGAGGCGCGCCTCCAGCTCCTCACGAGCCCGACGACCTGGCACCACAACTCCTTGGCCTCATCGTCGGCGCTCGAGAGGATGCAGGTGAGCATGCGCCTGCACCGGCGCCACCAGGACCTGCAGGCTCGCCTCAACAACCCGCCGGCGGCGGCGGCCTTCACCTTGTACAACTACGGCAGCCTCGGTGCGCCGCTGTGGCCGAGCCTGCCTTCCTCGTCTTCTCCTTCGCCGGCAGCGAGTGATACCTCAGAGATGCTGCCGCGGCAGCCACCGGCCGGTGCAGGTGCTACTTCCACTGGTTACTCCGCCGGGCTCTGGGCTCACATGCCAGGCGGTTTCGGCTACACAGGCGCTGGAGTAGTGCAAGAGAACATCGACGGCACCTGCACTCCGCCACTTTCGACTAGCACCGGTGAGACCATGACGGCAGTAGGCGTGGAGAGCTCCAGCTCTACGCCGACAGCAAGCTCTGCCTCCGCGACGTTTGGGAGTAGTATGGACGACGAGATCGACATGTTGCTCCGGCAGATTCAGTGCTTTGGAGAGAACAACAACGGCGACGAGGTGGCGGTAGACGGCATAGACCACTGCTTCAGAGCAATAATGGATCATCATGAGACGGCGAATGGCAGCGTTGGTTCTTGGAGCTCCTGCTGCTCCCCTCCTGGAGTGGATTCAGTGTTCCATGACTACGTGCAAGGGTACAACCAGTGCTAGAAGCTTTGCAGACATGCACTACTAGCTAGCACGTGTAAGATATATTCTATCTAGATTGATGAAATCTTAGCTGTGGACGTGTGATAGCATACTCAGTAGATAGTTTCAGTCTCAACTCTGAACATATGTGGTGCATCGTTCGGTATGACGGTATGTTTTCTTTTCGGAAGATTCGAATCTTGATATGTGTTTGTTTGTCAATGCTGGAGCGACACATACGAGTCTGCTGGCTAGGGACATACACTAATCCCCTCCAGAAATTCAGGATTGGAACATCAAATTAGTATTATGCAAGTCTGCACTGAGTAATAAAGCCTGGTGATACTTGTGTATGAAATGTTATCTTTGCTTTGGTTAGGCGTTTGTACATCGGATGCCTCTTAGTAATTATCAACAAAGTTGAGTATTTGATCAATTGCTCAAGAAGAGTTACTAATAAACTGGACAGTCTACGGGTAATGAATTTTAAGTTCAGATAATGTTCACATGGAAACCGCACACCACAGTTGTACTTAGCAATTGCTAGTTTTTAGGAATCCGGTGAAGTATCAGGAGATAATAAGAAACAAAAAGAAACACAGACAAATTTGCTGTCTATTTCAGAGACACTTCTATAAGATGCACAGGCACCT
Source organism: Microstegium vimineum (assembly GCA_022036555.1). Classification (NCBI taxonomy): domain Eukaryota; kingdom Viridiplantae; phylum Streptophyta; class Magnoliopsida; order Poales; family Poaceae; genus Microstegium; species Microstegium vimineum. The sequence goes on along the minus strand of CM039119.1, from coordinate 48,146,802 downwards.
CTTTCAACAAAGATTTTACTATGTTAAATTCTCTAGTTAACTAGCCATGACAACCAGCAGTACATGTTAACACACTTGTATTAAACATGAAACTAGAGGTAGGCGAGACATCTAAATCAATTTCACTGAACTGTATGCAATATGACAATAGAGTTCTTGGCGCTCACAGCGTGAGATAAAAGAATGCTAAGTTACTCCATTGCCCCCTCAGAATGCATGTATGCAAATGATGGTGGACCAGGATCCTGATTCGAAACTTCCCTGCCGGGAGTTCCTTCTCCTTCTGGTGTGCTTCCCGTATCAGTGTCTGAATCAACATTCTCGATGATGTGATTAGACATGCTCCATGGACTCTCAGCTGTAGTAGGATTTATATCTTCCATTACGGGTTCCTCTTTATCTGGAGTATTAGAGCTATTATCACGGTCATGGAAAATCTTGAAGAGAATAGCAAGCAATTCATGCCATGATATCTGACCGCTGACATTGATCCAATGACTCCGTTGATCATAAAGGGTTATAATGACATGCAAAATCAGAGCCAGTAATGAAGATGTCCCAGTGATGATGAACAACCCAAGAAAGCTATGCAACGTAAGACTGCTTGAAGTTTGGGAGTCGTCTTTGTCTGGGCCTTTGTCTGGGCACGATGTATCGCCATACAACTGTTTCTCCAGTTCATCCATTCTGCCATTTGATGCTAGTTCCAGTATCCCCCTTGAAATATCAGGTGTAAGTGGAGAGCCTCGAGAGAACACCTGCAGGAATAGAACAGAGATGAGAATCGTAAAACATGACAATAATTAATAAACAAATGTATAAAGCGCCATGTAAGTTATTAATCATTTATAAAGGCCCAATGTAACAGTGGGTCAGTTATATCAACCACTTGCACAAACCTTGTATAATGGTGAGGACAATTACATGATCATAATTTTCACATTAAGTGGTTAGCAATCTAATTGAAAACATACTGAACCAGCACCACACAATTACGAGAAAACAGAAAACTGCATGAGAATCTGGTAAAGTAAATTTATTTGTGTTATTTAATACTTCTAGATAGAAACATGTAATGTAAGCCTTTTATGCCCCTCCCACCATCCAACTGGAACTCAATAACATGGCACCACATTTCCATAGAGTATACGCTTGTTGAGTTTCGTTTTCACAAAAAGACAAATCTGATTATTCATCTCATCCTTTGCCATTTTTATATCTGGAAGATTCAGGGATCCCAGACAACAATAAACTTCAATCTTTGTCAAAAATTGCTCTCTTTTTTTCTCAAATACCAAAAATTGCTTTCATGGCATCAGATTTTAGAAACTATGATCTAGCAGAGTTTTGCAACAAAGTATATGCAATTTGATTCATCACTAAACTGTACTGAAAACAGACAATTGCCGAGAAGTAAAAAAAAGTCACTTACATAACCAAATCCATCGAATTTGTAAGTTGGCCCAACCATAGTGTAATTGTGGCAATACTTTGAGAGACACTTTGAGGTACGGTATTTCATCAACAATAACGACAACTTTTCTAGTTGATAGGGCGTCATTGTACTCCTCAGGAGAGCTGAAGTTGATCATTTTTGTTTCGTTAATTTTTAACCTTTTCAAAAGCTCAGGCATGAAAGAATCACTGAGGTAGCCAACATAATCCCCTCGTCTGATAACTTCATCTAAATTGGTGACTGTTGGTTGAAGCTGTTCTACCGTGAGAATTGAGCTTAAGCTTGCAGTATAACTCTGCTGCAATATTAGCACCACAAAAAGGCAAACAACTATTGCAATTCTTGATAAATTGTTCACAATCCTCTCCCTATGTGCAAATACAAGTGTTGAGAAGGAGAAGTAGAAGACTGATCCAATTTGACTGGCGGGCGGTCCTCTGAATTCATGATTTGTTCTGTGCTCGATAAACCAAACTATAAAACCTGTGAAGACAATGAAGGCTCCAGTTCCTAACCATAGATCAAGTGTTACAGGTTCTAGGAATGTCCATGCAGTCTTCTGTCTCTGGTCCCGAACTGGAACCAGCATGCGTACCCCTGACTCAGTATAAGGAAGAGTGTAGTCCACATATAGAGAACGGCTGGCCAAAATTGTTATGTCAACTACTACCGCATCAAATTCCTGCCAGCAATTAACATAAAACTGGTTGATAGACTTTAGAAAAACCTAAACCATTTTGCATAAATAAACTGCAAATCATTTGGGGACAATAAAATGTTGACACTAATGTCACTCCTATTAAACAGGAAAGCCAGCTACATAGTACAAGTGTGACTTGCTATTTAAATTATAAGCTTAATAGTATTAGCGACAGTCCATTGATGTCATTCGATACCAATGGTTACATGCTGGATCCGCCCCTTTTGCAATGGTTTCTGTTAGAGTAAATAGGAATAGTATCACATTGTCTACCCACATGAGGTGTTAGTCCGATGTACTCTATATAATCAGTCCATGAGACTCAATGCAACACATCTAATATTCCACCAATTCTATTATCCTTCATGGTATCATTGGTCTAGGTTTAGATCCTAACCCTAGCCGTTGCCGCTTCCAAACTCCGCGCTCCCGCGGAGAAGGGGAAGCGCCTAACTATTGATCCGGTTGTCATCGTCATCGTCATGCAGCAGATCAGGATCTCCCCCTCGTCATGGAGATAGATGGATCTCGCCCCGTCCCATGCCACTATGGTGGCGGCCAGGCCCAGCCACACACCCTGACCCTGAGCTGCCATGGAGGCAGCCATATCCGACGTGTCTCTATCAAGTGGATCTACCATATGCGTCGGCGTCATCGACCTTGCGCGTCACGACCCACCAAGCGCCCCGCACATGGCCCGATCGAGGCTAGGTACACCCGATCTCGTGTTGTTGTATCTTTTTGGTTTGCCTGATCATTGATTGGGATTGAGTCGCCCTGCGGCATTGCACCGAGTCCTACGCGTATCTTCTCCGAGCAATAGAATGTGTCGCCTTGTCGGGCCGCGGCATCGCCACCCATGTATATGCTTCGCCGTTACATCTACACCGTCATCCCCTCTGCATCGATGTCTGTGTTGTGTAATCTTTGTTGCGTCGTCCGTCTACACAAGATCTTCATTTTGATGATTGGGTCTTCGTCATCGAGCTACCGCTACCTGCGCCATCGCTGAGCCATACTCGCCGGCCACCCCCTCGTGTTTCTGCTACTGCACTGCTTCTTCTTCATCCAGCACAACCACGTCACGTCACCATGGTTGGGCCCTCTTCCTTGTACGCCCGGTATTGGAAATCCAGCACATAGGTGGCTTGACTGCATCGACTTCAGCATCGATCCTCCTGTTCCCACCCTATTTGCCTTTATTGCATCGTCGTCTATTGTCTACATCTTCGACGACCCTGACTATGTTGACTTCAGCATCGCCCCCTTCCACGACGACTACCTCGACGCGCCTCTGTCATCCCCATGGCGCCTCTTGTGCACCTCCATCGACACGACAACCGACCACAACTACATCGATCTTGACAATCTTTAGTACGGCTTCTTCGACCAGGGCTACTGTGACGTCACACTCGGCTACCTCGACATCAGCATACGCGACGGAGGACTCATCGACTTCTTCTCTAGCAATAGCATACGTGACTATTCTAACTGTGATGGGGATGTCTGCTTGTCAGCTTCTTCTCCAATTTCACAATCTGCATCGCTCATGCTATGAGTGCGGGGGATGTTAGAGTAAATAGGAATAGTACCACATTGTCTACCCATAAGAGGTGTTAGTCCTATGTACCCTATATAATAGGTCCATGAGGCCCAATGCAATACACCTAATATTCCACTAATTCTATTCTCCTTCAGTTTCCATCCGGAAGTGAAATGGTTTCCATCTGTAAGCTACCTTAGACATTAACATGGTCAACAATCCGTAGACAAATCACATGCTACCAATTCTATGCACTCAAGAAGAGCAACAGGGACAACAAATTGTCAAGTTCATATCACTTTTGATTATGTAATAAATGCAGATACCGGGCCAGTTTTAACTACAAGTTCAACACCTCTGGTTTGACTATAACTAGGAATAAAATGCATGAAAAATAGGTCCATGCATACCTTGAGATAAACTTTGTAGACCAGTTCATCATAAGTTCCATTACTTTCTCCTTTTTCATTACCAAACTCCACATATTGCGTGGGAACTTTGTAGGGCAGTTTGCCAATAACTTCCTCAAATACATCAATGCAGAACCCTTTGGGCTTACCATCTTCAGATCTTATAAAGCTGCTAAACCCAGGTTTCACAGGTACTCCTATTTTGAGTACTTTATTCACTGGCAAAAGCCATCCTCTAGGTGTCTTCTCACTGCCTCCTGGCCATACGATAGTACTGATATCATCTTTGTTTTCTAGAATTCTGGATATGTTTGATCCTGGAGTCCAAATCCCAACTGCTCTCCTCTTTCGACCAGCTACATTGATAATTTTGTAAGTTGTTGATACTAACTGGAACTGCATATCCTGAATGACAAATTGCCCACTAATGCCTGTGAAATTAACCTTCAAGAATGCACCATGAAATTTTTCAGCAGCCCTAGAAGTACTCATTTTATCGAAATCAGTGGACCCGTTGTTTGTTTCAGACAGCACAAAGTCTGAATTAACATATCCGGCCTTCTCTGCTGCTAATGCTATTGCCCATACTGTATCATATGCATATAGACCAGACGTTATAGGCTCATTAATTGATGTACCAAGATTTTCCAACCTATATTTCTCACGTCATCTTTGTATAAATTTGTTTAGTTTCACAATTTCTCGAACATAAGGCTCAATCCCAACAACACCTTCCATTACATCAAGTGCAGGATAACCAACTACATTGAACATATCTGTCAAACCATATGATGTAATCCAGACAAAGCCCTGGCCCATCATTCCCTCATCCTTAGCAAGCTGGAAAAACTTAAGGGCTAACTGATATGACATGCGCACAACAAAGACGCTCGTCCAATTTTCTTTTAAGCTTGATATAGCATGCTTTATCTCATCTTCTCCAGCAGAAGGATGGATCTTGCACCTGTACGGAACACGAGTGTCGACATGTCCCAGGGCATCAACGAGATCAGGGATAAATCTAGTATTGGAATCATCGTCCTCAATGATAGGAATGACTTCCCTCCAATTGTATTTCTGGACAAGTGAGGCAATCGTCCTGATGAAGTATGGGGTCTGGCTGGATGACCGGGATGGGCTATTTGCAGAAAAGGAAATGATTGGAACTGATGTCTTGTTCCCAAGCTCTGCAAGAAATTTAGCTTGAGTAGATGTCTGTGGCCCAACGATTGCTTGCACACGGACATTTTTTAGTAGATCAACACCTGCAGTATTTCCCAAAGACGCAAACATATGTTAGCGACTAACGATTCATGAAACTGAAAAGTTCGGTGCCATTTCATTCGTCCTACCTGAACATTTAAAATTAGTTTGAAACCTGTAGCAGATCTAGGGATTCTGAGACTAGGATGCGAAAGGGAAACTTCAGAGGAAAAATAAACAAGGTTTAAAGTACGCATCTATATGGGCGTATCCTAACTGAAATCTAGGATGAGCAACGTTACGCAATGTATGTATTGGGCATTGTTACTCAGGCGTCCATAAAACCCTGGGAAACCCCCAATTTGCGTACTACTACAAACACCAAATGCAGTCGTGGGGTAGCGGGGTACCTTCTCCTTATGCCGAGAGAAAGGAAACGACGAGGGCGCCAAGAGCGGGTCGGTTGGGCCCCGACGGCGCGGGAGACAGAGAACCCTGCGCCGCCGGAAGCGTCGCCGGCCGCCGACCGAAAAGTGAGAGATTAAGAAACGGGGCGGATTGGTTTTTTTTTTTTGTGGGAACGGGGCGGATTGTTGGTTGCTATGGGCTGGTGTCCGGTTTAGTTAACGGCGGGCCGTCTGCTGACACACCACATTGGCCATTGGGCCTTCCTGGCATGGGCTGAGCCGACCACCACACCGCGCGCGTGATGTGCAGGCTTTCTGAGCGAGCCCAGCGTACGTCGGGATCTCGGCTCTCGGGAGCTACTTTTAATAAGCTTATTGATATTATTTTCTCAAAATAGTAATTAAAGTTGCTCCAAAAAAAAAAGATTAATATTATTTGCATGTTCCTTTTCTCATCTTTATTCCTCATACATATGCTCTCACAATAATTAGAGTTAAGATTTGGAATTTATGAAGAAGGTTTACCTCCAATATAGAAGGAGAGAGCCATGGATTCATGACAAGTGGGGTACTGAGAACAATGGGGCATCATCAGCTCAGGTTGTTGGAGCCTAGAACTAGAATTAGGAGTATATGTTCTAAAAAAATAGGCTTTATACAGGATTACAGGAGCAACTATTTTTTTTATAAAAAAATAGGCTCTCTATATATATGAGTTCGTCGGCAGCCTTCTTGGCTTCTTGTATATCTAGGATGATGAAAGTGAAAAAAAAATCGGTGGAACCATCCCCATAAGGCATTTGTGGATAGGGGTTGTTTAGTACTCTCTACATTCCAAATTGTAAGTCATTCTAAGAATTTGGGAGAGTCAAAGTATCTCAACTTTGATCAAAATTGTAAAGATTTGTGACATAAATAGATATACTATGAAAATATAATTGATGAAAAATCTAATGATACTTAGTTAACATCATAAATGTTACATATTATCATATAAGTTTAATCAAACTTAAAATACTTTGACTCTCAAGATTTTTAGAATGACTTACAATTTAGGAACAATTTAGGATGGAGGAGTATAAATTTTAGGATGGTAATGTTAATATACAATAAGTTCACACTGCAATCTGCAATGTAATAGTTAGCGTCTTTTGTTTGGTTTCATTTAACACTCAAATAAATACTATGAATTTGCATGGTTATGACAAACTCGTACAAAGATGCACCAAGTAACTAATAGTTCTGAAATTAAGTTTATAGGCCGAAATGCTTTGGGAACATAGACAGACTATCATCATCATCTTTCTTCTCCATATTATATAATACTCCCTCTATCCCAAATTATAAGTCATTCCAAGAATCTTGGAGAGTCAAAGCATCTCAAGTTTGACCAAGAATTATAGACAAAACTATAAAGATTTATAACATCAAATAAGTATACTATGAAAATATAATTGATAACGAATCTAATAATACTTATTTGACATCATAAATATTATTATATTGTTATATAAGTTTGGTTAAACTTGAGAAACTTTGACTCTCCAAGATTCTTGGAATGACTTACAATTTAGGATGGAGGGAGTATATCTTATTAAGTACCAATGTATAATACTTCCTCTGTTTAAAATTATAAGATATTTTGGTTTTTGAGATATATATCTATGTATGTAGACATAGTGGATATCCAAAATGTATAACAAAACTTATTATGATATTCTTCTAATTTAAAACGGAGTGAGTATATTTTATTATGAAACGGCTAGCATGTAACAACGTGCTTGTTTGATGATGGCTTCCTAGCTATCTGAGTTCCTAACGCGCTGACCTTGTACCTAGGGATGTAAGTGGGCTAGCTCGCAAACCCACATATAGATTTATTTTTTACGGGTTTCAGTGGCAACCCGCAAAATTAAACCTATATGTGAGCTTGTGGGCTGCTGTTTTGTATCCCTACTTGCACCCTGCCCTGCGCACGTCCTAACCACCAACCAGCAATTTACACTATACAGCCACAGTGGGGTGCGGTGCAAGCTCTTTCCGTGAAGCCAACCCAACAAGTTTCGGCGCAAGGTCGAGCTCGAAAGTAAGGGGTGTATATAGAGAGAGCATCGAGAGAGAGAGAGAGAGAGAGAGAGAGAAAGAAGGAGAGCAGCGTGGGCGACTTTGCCCTGCCCGTCTGAGCCGATCGCGCAAGCAATGTTCAAAGCCTCCGTCTCGGTAAGGCTGGGCGACGGCACCTCCGCCCGTTTCTGGACTGATCATTGGCTGCCTTAGGGGGCGATCTGTGTTTTTGCACCTCATCTCTACAACGCCGTCCGGCGAAGCGCCCGCTCCAGAACCGTGGCTGAGGCGCTGCTGAGCAGACACTGGGTCCAGGACATCGTCGGCGCCACGACTGCTCCTGTTCTCTGCGATTACATCCAGGTGTGGACAGCAGTCGAGCACGTCCATCTTGATCCTATCACCTCTGATCGCTTCGTCTGGGCCTGGACCGCGAACGGCGAGTACTCGGCATCCTCGGCATATCGATCGTTCTTCTTGGGCATGACACGTTTGGCCGGCGCCAAAGAGACTTGGCGCGCCGACGTACCTCCGAAGGTGAAGTTCTTCTTCTGGCTAGCTCTCCACGGGAGGCTATGGACCGCCGAACGTCGGATGCGCCATGGACTGCAGGACGGAGCAACCTGCGCTCTGTGCGATCAACATGCCGAATTCGTAGACCACCTTCTCCTCTCCTGCGTATTCAGCCGCCAAGTGTGGTTCTGTCTACTTCAGAGCTTCGGTCTCCAACACCTCGGCCCAGCACAGGACACCAAGCTCGTGGAATGGTGGCTCCTCTCCCGTTCCGGTTTACCATGCCAACTTCGCCGGGGTTTCGACTCCATCGTCCTCTTGATCTCTTGGGAGATTTGGAAGCAGAGAAACCGTCGCATTTTCTAGTCGGCCAGCCTTCCAGCCTGGCAGCTAGCTCTGCAGATCAAGGATGTAGCCAGCGCTTGGGTAGGAGCCGGGTTTCGCTCGATGTCGGTCTTCTTGGTGGTCGAAGGCTAGACGATGGGTTTACGCGGTCATAAGTCGTATCGTTGTTGTTTCGCAATGTAATCTCCTTGTTGTAACGCGTGTCCAGTGTTCTAGAGCGTTGGCATCTCGCTAGACGCACTAGGCATTGTAACAACTCTCCTTTCTACTTAATGAAAAACGTGCTAAGCACGGTCTCGAAAAAAAAAAGGAGAGCAGCGTACTCCGATCCGATCCGAGGATTCGCTCGCATTGCGAACGAACATATGCAAGTCAGTCTTGTGTAGATGCACAGCAGGTAGGTTCGACGAATGAAATGAGCAGTACAATAGTAGGCGGAGCGCGCGGACGACGACGTACCTGCGGACGCGGCGTCGACGGCGGCATCTGCAGGGGTGTCCCTGAGGTGCAGCCTGACCCTGGTGCTGTAGCCGGCGTGGGTCGCGTCGGCGTAGAAGTCCTCGAGGGCCAGCTCCATGCACGCCCAGCTGATGTTCCCCAGCCATGTCGTCCGGTCCAAGATCACCCCCACGTCCACCCGCCTCTCTCCGGCACCGCGGGCAGCAGGGCCCGACTGCCCCTCGCCTTGCTCGGCACCCACGAGGCAGAGAAGGAGGACGGCGAGAAGGCGGAGCGAGACTAGTGCCGATACGAAACCAGACGTGCTTGCGCCCGCTACTAGCAGCAGCTGACCTGCAGCCGCTCCCGCTTTCATGGGGACGCGCACCTGCTTAAAGGAGATCGAGACCGAGATTCTTTTGCTCGATCGGCTAACGGTCGCTGCATCGATCGAGCACGAGCACACTGGCTAGTAGACTAGTAGTTGCCCTCGGTGGCAGTGGCACGGCCTTTCTACATGCGGCAACACGCCACACCTTTGCCTTGCCGATATGGGTTTCCGTTTCTCCCAAGTACAAGTACACGCGCTTACGGCCGCCGGTGTGCATCGCGTCGCGCCAACCAAGGTCGCGGTCACCGCGTCGCGCGCCCTGCCGCGAAATTCTACACAGCCATACAGCGCTGCCGTGGCGCGGGAGCTGAGGTCCAGCCAGGGATGGACGGGCTGGTGCTGCAGTCGGCGACGCAATGCGAGCCCGGCCAGGGTACTTTCGTGTCGGCACGGCGTCGTGGCCTGCCGCGCGCGGCCGTGGCGAGAAAACTTTCAAGCCTGCCGTGGCCGTGGCGCCGTGGGAGCCGCGTGTGTAGCTACGAGGAGGCGTGGAATCAGACGCTAGCTATCAGTTTCTGGCAGCTGGATTGGAAAACGGAAAACCCTGTGGTCCTTGTGTTGCGAGGGAGATGAGATCTCCGCCCGGCGTTGCGTTGCTTCACGTCCCGGCCACTGAAACGGTCCAAGCTAGAATTTTCTGCAGCGGCTGCCATGTCCTGTCCAGAATCCAGATCGATCTCGCGCGAATTCAAAACGGCAATAATAGGTTGGGATAAGTTCGTTGCAAAGCAGAACAAACTCGAGGGCTACGTCGGTCGATTATCCACTGATTAAAAAGCATGGGAATCTTTTCTACTATCTGCTGGATAATACAGTATTTCTCTCTGGAGGATAAATAATTTGTTATAGATGAGCAACGCGGCAACGACCTGCAGTCCGGCATTTGAGTCGTCGGAGGTGGCAACGACTTTACCTTTGACTTGTATGCACTATGCAGGGCGTGGACGACGATCTTTGCAGTGTCGGACCTTTGGGCAGCTTTGGCTCCGTCTCTGAATCTCGCTTGACCTCAAGCTAGGCACTGTTTAGTTTCTCATTAAATCTAAAATATTTTAGATTTTGACTCTTCATTCTATAAAATAAAACTTAACATCATCCAAAATAGTTTAAAAAAAGTGGTTTATTTTTCAATTTGAATTTTAGACTCAAAAGACCAAAATAAACTAAACTTTACATTGATTTGCTTGTCATCCTCACAATCCTCATCATTAGAATCCAAAATAAGCTAAATTTTGGTTGGAACTAAACATCCAATCGAAATATTTTGCATTCTAGATTTTGAAATTCAAAATAGTTAGGATTTTAAATTTTGGATTTTGGTTGGAACAATACAGGGCCCTAGAAATAAACTGAAGAAAAAAACGTATTTGGTAAACAAGCAAGTGAGACAAAGGGTTATAGCAACAAACTCAGAGAAGGAAGAACGCGTAAGTCAAGTTCATTGTAAAATTTCTTGGTAAATGCAATTTAGCTTTAAAGAATCAATGAGCAAGACCTCAATGATAATTTCTTAGCATGTGTTTGGTTGGGAGGTTGGGGTAGGATGGAGCGGGTTGGACCCGTTTTTTTAGTGTCTTGTTCACATGGTACTGGGTTGGGGTTGTCTCATAGAGGGAATATTTTGGCTAGATGCAGGTTGAGTCTGTCCCTCTAAATCGGAAAAACCAGAGCGGCCCACTTCTCATTACCATGCGAAGGCACGAAGAGCCCAAGCTCGGAGCGAGGAAACAGTTGAACAGGGAGCGGTGCTGGCGTCCTCATGGTCATGGACGGAGCAGCCTTGCTTGCGCGAATGGAGGGGCATCGGATGCCTCGCAGGCGCGAAGGGAGGGGAGCGAGGGAATGTAGAGCAGTGTCGGCGTCCGCATCTGTGCGACGGCACAAGAAGTGTGAGGGTGCAGCTAGGGATGCAAAGCGGCAGCCCGCGAGCCCACATATAGGCTTAATTTTGCGGGTTGCCGCTTGAACCCACAAAAATTAAACCTATATGTGGGTTCGCAGGCTAGTCCACTTGCATCCCTAGGTGCAGCGCTCACACGAGGAGCGAAGCCAGCGTCCTCAGTGGCTCGGGTGCAGGCGAGTCGCAGTGGTGGCTCCACAGACGCATCAGAGGGGACAGAGAAGAGCCCAACAGAGAAGAAAGGGTTAGAGGATGACGTGTGGGCCCCGTGTGTCTATGTCCCATCCCATCTAAACCTAGCACTTCAACCAAATAAAAACGTGGGTTAAAACTAACCCCTTAACCAAACAAAGAATGTGTCCAACCCAATCCTAAAATCAGGGTTGAGTCCAGCCCATCTATTTTGATCCCAAAATCAAACACATGCTTATGTTGTGAACACAATTTGGCTTTAGACAATCCGGTGAGCAAGACCTTAGTAACAATTTTTCTTATGTTGTGTTGAGATGATTGAAGATTTTGATTTTATAATGCGCATCCAGAACAAAGAGATCCATTATAGTTATCTTTTCCCTAAAATCCAGAATGAGTTGATTCCACTTATAGCAACAAATTGTTGAGAGGCAAAAGCTATCCTTGATTGTACTTCAGATGTTAGTCACCAAGAACAAATCAGATTGTTGGTATGATGTGTCATTATCCACTTGGTAGGAGGATCGATGCTCGATGGTCATGCCTATGCTTCTAGAGTTCAATCAGCATTACTACAAAAGTCATGTTGAAGACAACTTATCAAGGAATGCTACACATCATTCGGTTGTTTCAGCCCATAGAAACACACGATTTTTTCTGCCTCTGTTGTGTGGGCCTCCGACTCGTCCCGACTCGTCCTCTCTCTCGCTCCGACTCGTCCTCTCCGTCTGCTCTCTCCTCCCGGCGCCCACGTCGGCCATGACAGCGGCGGCGGCGGCGGATCCGCCAGGTAGGCCTCCTCTCCCCCCCCCCTCTCTCATCTCACCTCCTCCTCCTCCTCCTGAGTCTTCTTCTAGGGTTCCGGTGAGCTCCACCCCTTCGTCTCCAATTCCGGTGTGGTATAGATGGCCGGCCGGGGGAGGTAGGTAGGCCAGGCAGTGGGGATGGTCGACGAGCGGTTTAGGGATGAGCGGTTTAGGGGAAGCCGGCGGCGGTAGTGGCGGTCGGGTCAGGTCGGAGCGGGGGAAGCTCGCCGGAGTTGGAGAAGATGGCGGCGGTGGGGGTGAGGGGAAGAGGGCGGTCGCCGTGGGCGCTAGGGTTCCGGCCGACGAACCCTAACGCCCGCGGCGGGGAGGTGGTCGGCGGCGGGGGAGCTTCTGCTGTCTCGTCTGGAGGTAGAAGAAGAGTTGTTGGCCGCTAGGTCTTCATCCAATGGCTAAAAAAATTCGTGTGTTAGAATCCAATAAAACACACGTGTGACGTATAGACAGGCTCCAACTTATTTTACTACATGGATCGATCATAATGGTGACCACCACTTATGTAGTTCGGTAGGACCCCACAACTATGGGCCATCTCTGGAAAAAATAGTATTTCTAGAGGTTGTCGTTTAAGCTGATGGTCCTCTAGATATATTCCTATTTTTAAAAGTGGTTCAGATAGGAAACCGTCTTTTAAAACTACTAAAAGAAATTTCTCCATTTTGTTTCTTTTTACTTAAGTTCGTTTTGTAGTAAAATTTATGGAGGAACAAATTAAAGCATACAAGGTATTATAAGAAAATACAATCTACATCGATATATTTTAACGATACCTCATTGCGTTTATAATAGGACAAATTAAAGCATATGAGGTATTTCTAGAAAATAAAGTTTCACCCTCAACACTAATAAGATACTTCCTCGACACCGAACAAAACAAAGCGCTACTCTCTTAGGCCATCAAGCACAATAGCTAATGCAACAAATTTTTTTTATTTTCCCTTATTTTTCCTTTGCTTTTCTTTTCCACGTATCACGGTCGCATGAAGCCGAACACGTATATTGTACTAGTATATTTTAACAATATTTTGATAAGTTGATAACAAGTGAACTCAACTAGTTTTTTGAAGCTGAGTACGTATATTGTACTAGTATATTTTAACAACATTTTGATAAGTTGCTAACAAGTGAACTTAACTGGTTTTTTTGGTAGAACTTATTCACCTAAGTTTAAATCTTCAACTCGGTGAGGGTGGTGTTCGTATTTTTTCTAAATTTATTTTAGTATTCATCGATTCTGTTCTTTTATTTTAGTGGTAAGTGATATGTCCGTCGATATCGAGACACATATAGTGATTTTGTTAATCTCAAAATATGACGATGTTCATAGGGGTTGGGAAAAAAACAAACTTCATTACTGAACCGTTTTGCGAATTCCGCTATTGGACTTACTGAATTTACAATGTTCAGTTTTCTTAGACGAGAAGTTGCTCTTATATACAATTTACAATTACTTAAAACACCCTATCTTAACACGTTACACGTAAGAAGGATGACCTGCAGCTAGCTACATGCATATTATAAACAGTGCCAATATCTTTGAGCTTTTCCAATTAAATGAAGTATAACCTACACGTATCATCGATCAGCAGTTGCCCATTAATTAATTTTTCCTGCCAGAGCAGTCAGAGAAGTCGGGAAATAGCAGTTGATCAGTTGTGGACCGTGCCACTCTGATCACTGGATCCGCCAGGGTTGGGAGCTGCGGCCACCTCCTCTTCCTCTGCCTCGGCGGCGCCACCACCACCAGGCAGCTCGATCTCAGCTGCAGCTGCAGGCGCCGGGCTGGGCGCACCAAACGACCAGTCACTCATGTCGTACGTGTGGTTGGACACGCTGAGCGGGCTGCCGGCCGCAATGCGCGCGACGGCCGGGGAGGCGCCCGCGTCGTTAGCGCTCCGACCAGCCACCGACCCGCCGCCACCATCCGTTTTGGTCCTGAAGGTGTGCGACGAGAGGTCCCTGTCGTCGAGGAGCCTGAGGAAGATCCGGAGCCTGTTCCTCCAGGGCACGATCCGGCGGTGGTTGGCCACGACGAAGATGAGCAGGTGCAGCGCGCAGCAGAGGAGGGAGGTGGCGCCGGTGATGAGGAACAGGCCCCAGAAGCTGTCGAAGCTGAGGCTGTCCGACGTGAACGGGCTGCCCTGCGCCGCGCAGCCGTCCGCGTCGCCGAACCACTTGCGCTCGATGGAGCTCATCTCGTCGCTCTCCGTCAGGTTCAGGATCGCCCGCGACAGGTCCGCCACGTACGGCGACCCCTTCGGGAACGCCTGCCCGGCCGTCGTCCATGCACCACACGACACGACACGAGTTAGTAGCAGCAGAAATGTTGCACCTCGTATATACACCGAGTGATGTCTAGGGCGCTTAATTACGAAGCCGAAGCCGCCGGTCTTGTTGCTCTGGGCGATCTTGGTGAAGTTGTCGCAGTAGGAGTTGAGGAAGAGCCTGAGGTAGGGCGTCTCGTCGACGATGGCGCCGATGGTGCCGTTGAGCAGCGCCTCGTGGAAGCTCTGCGTGGCCCGGTACGGCTTGAGCCTGGACTGAGGGAAGCCCGACTTGGTCATGGCCGCACGCATGAAGGAGTTGTTCAGGATCCCGACCGTGTCCGTTCCCCGCCACAGCGACGCGAAGTCCCCGATCGCCGGCTCCAGCTGCGGCACCGTCAGCATGGACGTCAGGCTCGCCGTGTAGCTGGACTGCAGGATGAGCACCACGAACACCCACACCACCACCACGAACCGCGACAGGTTGCTCTTCAGGTTCTCCCCTGCATCCACGTACCGATCCATCCAAAGCACGTCT
The DNA here is from genome assembly GCA_022036555.1 of Microstegium vimineum. Lineage (NCBI taxonomy): Eukaryota > Viridiplantae > Streptophyta > Magnoliopsida > Poales > Poaceae > Microstegium > Microstegium vimineum. The sequence goes on along the minus strand of CM039119.1, from coordinate 48,131,614 downwards.
TCGTCGTTACCAAATGCCGCCAATGCGCAATAATGGCGGATCACCGCAAGCAAAGCAGATTATTACTGTGTGCAAAGACGAGGGTCGAAAAGCCGAAGTAGAGGAGGGTGCCGATCTGGTAGGACGGGGGGCCACGGAACTCCTCGTTGCTGCGGTGCTCGATGGCCCAGACGACGAAGCCGGTGAAGATGAAGAAGGCGGAGCTGACGAGCCAGAGGTCGTAGCGGAGCGGCTTGAGGAAGGCCCAGGCGCGCTTGCGCCGCTGGTCGCGCATCGGCACCACCATGGAGATCCCCGACGTCATGTACGGCAGCGTGAAGTCCACGTGCTGCGACCGGTCCGCCGTGATGGTGATGTCAGCCACCGCCGCGTCGAACTCCTGTGGAAATGATGCAGCTAACTTGAGCTCAAATTGTTTCAAATCCTTGGCTTGGGTACTTTGGACCTACTAGTATATATTTTGTAAGCTCAAAGCCCAGCTTGAGTCTCAGTTTGTGATTCCATTCCAACTAGCCAGGTGAAAATTTGTTGGCTTGTAGTAACAAATACGAATCTATGCCAGTCAGAGACTCAGAGTCAGGTACACTAAAATGATTTTGAAACAAAGGGTATAATAAGTTGAGGCCGAAGTACTACCTCACTCCAAAAAAAAAAGTTATCCTTAGTCAAATATCTAAAGTTTGACTAAATTTAAAAAATTATCATTATTTATAATATCAAATAAATATACAATAAAAACATATTTCATGATAAATCTAATGATACTTATATTATATATATCAAGATTTTTTTAGAAACATGGTTAAATATAAAATATTTTAACTATACTATAGTAGTAGATTTTTTAAACAAAGTGAGTACTTATTATACTTCCATATTGTAAAAAAAGACGTTTTGGACAAAGTTTTAGTTAAACATTGAAAATATAAATTATAAATAACTTTTAAGTTGTTGAATTTGAAAATGTGAAAAAAATACGAATAAATTTGTCTTGAAATATACTTTCATAAAAATATACATATATTATTTTTAAATAATATTTGTATAGAAATATAAAGTGAAAGTCGTGCTTTCAAGATCGTGTTGTTATCCAAAACGACTTCTTTTATAATATGAAGGAAGTATTAATCATACGTTCATACTTAGTGAAGCTGTCCTAAAGTCCTATCACTATCAAAATGGTGAACTTTTTCTAATGTTTATATATATTAATTGAACACTATCATTGGTTATAGCACATAAAAATCCTCACTAGCAAAGACATTTAGTAGGAAAAAATTATACTAAAATTTAAATATCAAAATATTAAAAGAACTTTACTTTAATAGAAGAATTTATAAATTCTGGTTCAGTATGAGAAATTCTAAAGTAGTTGTACTTGTGTGGTAATAAAGTATGCTCATTTATACAGCATCAGTACTCATATATAAGCTGAAGCAAGTAGAGATACGGACTTTCGATACAGAAGTTGCTAACTGAACTATAATTTATTATTATTATTATTATTATTATTAGGTGTCACTAAGCAGTAGTACAGTGTCTGCATCACCTTGATGACAAAGGACCGATAACGATTTGATTCGGACCAGCGTCTATTTTACGACAAATTAGGTAAGTGCCATCTGGGCATGGGTTCACACTTCAAGCAACCGGCGTCACATAAAACTACATAAAACGGTGCGTCATATACATGCGTACATACAATTTACTCATTTCGTCTCTCCATACAATATAAACATTTAAATACATTTAACCCAGATCGTTTACTTTTTACACAATACTTTAATTTCAAAAGATTTTCAAGTATTAAAAATGACTTTTGAACCACATGATATATATAGTACTTTCTTCGTTTAAAACTACGAATTATTTTGGGTTTTTAGATAGTCCTTCCCAAATTATAATTTTTTTTGGCTGCGGACAATAAATCAAACTTCATGCAATGCTATTTTTTTATTGAAAATGTTGTGTAAAAGGGACTAGCGAACTAAGCTAGGTTTCTTGTGATGAAATCTGTCTATCTGATTTTTTTTTCTAAATTTATTTTAGGATTAAATTATGTTTTTCTTTTTAAGCGACATGTGGGTCAAGAACAATGCACTTGTTGTAACTTCGTCAATTCCAAGATCTCCCAAATAGTTCTTTCGAAGATGCTCAATCAATAGAGATAAATATGCTACATATCTTTATAGGGATGAATGTGTTATGTATGTGAGATGTGTCTAATGTGTTTGAAAAAAAAATAGAGTGGCCAAAGGTAGCAACAAAGAAAGCATTTGTGACAACCAAGAACTAATAAGAGCATCTCCGAGAGTAATCAAAGTCCATTTCACACGGGAAAATTTTTGAGCACTTGAGGAAATGGATCCAATCACACGGAAATATATGGGCACGTATCCACGAGTCAATTTAGAGGTGGAAGGATATAAAAAAGAATAAGGAGTAAGACAAGGTTCCTAATGCATAAGATAAAAGAAAGAAAAGGTATAAAAGTGGTTAGCGAAAGTGGTTTATAAATAGTTCAAGGTTCCTGATATTTTAAATTTGCCTAATAAATATGCTTGTATAATTTTTTCAGCCGCTAGGAAAAATAATTGCTTTTTAAAACTATCGGAGATGCTCTAATTTTGGTCACTATCCGCTCGGGGTGCGCCATGTGTTGCTCTGACCAGTTCTCTCCATGGTCAGAAGTCAGAAGGAGTATACGAGATACGGAGATAGGAAAAATACATCTCCGTAGCATTGGACTCTTCCGTAGTCAGTACTCATGAGGAAGAATACATCTTGAGGGTTATAGAATAATGAAGACGTTTGCATTATATTGGTGCAACTTTTGTATATAGACCACAGACATATATATGCATGATACGTACGCCCTCCCAAAAGAATAAAGAAATGATTACACCCGTACTGTTAAATGATACGTGCTGTCAAAGGCCCTCCCAGTTGAGTATTTATTACTAGGCTATGCAGCTTAAGTGTCAAAAGATTTTTTATGGAACCGGTAAAACCTGTTTCACCTAGATTGTTCAAGTTCTCATGCATTTGACACGTCTATATATAGTTGCATTTGAAGCTATTGATCCCAATATATATAGTACGTGCTAGTGATGTGTTTGTATCCACAATATATGACCTGATTAATACGCTCAAATGCCTTATAATTAAGAACCTTAATTATAACAGAATCGGTCAACTTTTTATATATGCAACTCTTTGGTTTGGTCCGTGGACAAATGGATCATTACTACAGGAACCAACTATGTGTGACAAGGATGCCTTGGAAACGGTCAACCGGTCAATGCATTCCGAGCCAAAATATACGATCGGCGACAGAGAAGTTACAACTGACAGCACCATATAAAGAGAAGTTCAGAAATATGTCCTAATAGTGGTAACCGGGTCTTTCCAAAAATACATATATATGTCCTGGTGTCGTCCAGTTAGTACATTAATTGTATTGAACTCTTTACCAGTATGCATGGTGTTTATTTGTGACCTATGCTCGACTTTAATTTTGTAAATGCAAGCAATTTTTTGGGTATATACATGTGCATTAGCATGGGATCGGATCGGAGTAGCTATTTTGTCTACTGATGAAACCAACCCGGCCAGAAAGCATAAGGAAACATGGTCTAGTCTTATATAATAATAGCTAATTACGTATGCCATGTGACAAGACTTGACTACAAGACAAATGACAGGAACGTGTTTGGACAAAGCGTGTGCTAAGGAATAGTCTCTGAAGTCAACGAAGCCTCGGCTCTTCTTTATAGAAGACAAAAAAAAGAGTCTCTATCTCTGTGGACGTAAATTGCAGGTTAAATTCCTTTCGAATAACACAGACCATGAGAATGTCCGGCCGTGTAAGTCATTTAAATCATAAATCCATACACTAGTTCAACTCTCGACCAGTTAAAGCCGGCCGACCAATATAATCATTGTGTAAATTAAAGGCAGTAAAGCTTATGTTCTACGCTATATATATAGGTGTCCGGCCAATGCAAAATGTTTGTACGTACGAGTAGTTAATATGAATAATGTTACACTACCTCTAGGCTCCAATCAATGCTAAGCATAAGGGAATTTAAATTTGTCAGTCTTTAACCTTTTTCATCATATATGTATTAAAAGCATCATCTGATGTTAACATTTGTACTACCACGAAAAATGCTTTCATAATATAATTCTTTCAATTAGTTTGCTTTTAGAGAATTGGTATGTAATTGGTATAGCCAAAAAAGCTGTACTTGGGAAGCATGTAACTGAGGCGTTATATCATACTCCCTCAGTTTTAATTTATAATTCATTTGACTTTTTGACCATAAGTTTGACCACTCGTCATATTTAAAAAATTTATGTAAACATAGTCAAATTTAAGTCATTTATGTAGACTATTTGTCGGGTACAAAGGTAAGGGGTACTCTAAACCCTTCGATAATTTAACGCTTAACGTAGCAACCATTTTTAAGACAGGAACCAACCAACCGCTCAAGTCAGCAAAGAAGGGCCCATCACACGAAGGCCTCCTGCACCGGCGATAGCGACCAGTCGTGGGCCGGCCTGCTTCTGGAAAGATGACGGACCAGGGGTCGAACGAACGACCCCTCCGCCTCTACCTCGACGCCGAATGATGGACCAGAGGTCGAACGAACGATCGACCCCTCCGCCTCCTCCTCGACGCCGAATGACGGACCAGGGGTCGAACGAACAACCCCCGGCAAGAAGCTCGATCAGCTCACCTGCTCCCGATATGGGTTAAAGGAGATCCGACGCGCTCACCTACTCCCGCCTAACGCCATGGGCGCCCACGACCACAGTCAAATCCATCAGCTCACCGCCATGTCCCGGACCTCCGTCAAATGTGCTGCCGCTGTAACCACGCCGCGAGTACGGACTCCAAAGGCGCCCCTCGAGACGTGAACAGGACGGTCCTCGACGACGTCTTCAGGATACGACAAGGCCACGCGGTCTCGACCCCTCCCCTCGACCGGGGGGCTCGACCCCTACCTCCAACCACTCCGGTATGGGGCCCGTCCCATCCGCCACGTCCCGCTTCAACTGTGGGACTCGCGCCCGCCTACGGAAGGACGACCCTGCTGTGCCGCGACGTGCCGCGACATCTGGTCTACTGTCACCATGCCCCAGAGCACCGGAAGAACGGGAAGGCCACGCCGCCACAGTGATCGACGTCCCTTCGCCAACACTATGCCGCGGACACGCCTCCCATGCTACAACAGTTTAGTACCCTGTACCCTCGGGCCTCCCCTTGGTCTATAAAAGGGGACACCGAGATAGAAGAGGGACTTTTTTTCGGGCGACTCTCGCACAAACCCACATTCGCTCGGACACTTTGCATTCAGACATCGGCTTTGATCCTCACACTCCACACACCCCGTCGCTTGGTCGACCCCTCGAGCAACCAACCGACTGCCTAGTATAGCCCTGCTAGCCTTAGGCCTCAGCTCACTCTGAGCAACCCCGTGTAAACCAGCTTATACCCCCCCTGTACGAGTATTTCGGTGCAAGATAATACAATCTATCCTCCCCCGCTGGACGTAGGTCTTCTTTGCCCGAACCAGGATAAATCTTGTGTCCTTCTTGCATCACATCTGGGAGAGGGAGCACGCAATATACAAATTTACTAGCCGGTGGACTTGACCCCCGGGTCATAACACCGACAGTTGGCGCGCCAGGTAGGGGGGCTTTGCGTGTCGATCAACTCCGAACTACTCTCTTAGATGGATTCTATGAACCCATCACTTCCATTCGCCACCATCGTCTGACTCGGTAGCCTAGAGTTCATGTCCACGGGCCAGGGCCACTACATGGTCCTACTCTCAGCTGGTGGCATGGACGACAGCAGCTCCGGTAACGCCGGGGCCAAGGAGGATCAGGCGACGGTCCCCTCCGCTTGCGCCTTTTGCCTGCGATCAGGAGGAGGCGCGAACGACACCGACGCACTCGTCACCGTGCGGATCCCGAGACACCGGATGTCGTTCCCCCGGCCTCAGCTGGCGACACAGTTCCTCCCCTCGGGAGCCTGTTTGACCCATGCTTGCGGGTCGGGGCGAGCACCTCTCTGAGCGTGACTTTGGCTCTGCCATATCGTCATCCCAGAGGGTCCCCGTGGCCTCTCCGACACACTCGACCCCGCCACAACCGCATAACCCGTTTCCACACGGGCTCCACAACAATGCCAGACTCTGTTCTGCCCTCGCATGTTTGCAGATACAGACACGCTGCGGGTCTCCAGGGATCCCGCCACGTGCGACGATCAACCCCGTCACCACCTATCCACCGGACGAGCGCCCGAAGCCAAGACGAGCTCCGACCTGGGGCATGTTGCGGCGACGCCTGACGGAGGAGCGCAGGGGATCTTTCCCCCACTTCTACCACGACGACCCCGACTCGGACTCCCCCGATGAGGATTACGATCACACCCGGGAATGCTTCCACCTCGACGGTCAGGCTGACCCCCAGGACGACGTCGACGACACCGCGGCCACAGATGAAGGAGGAGGGGGCAACGCTACACCAGCACGAGATGCCGACCCCCCGAGTCCTGACAAAGCCAATCCACCCCCCGGACGTCCAGATCACGCAAGTCCGAGAGCTGCTCAGCAAGCTCGAGGAGGAGCGCCTACGACTTCAGCAACTCGAGCACGCCCTCGAGCGAGATCGCGGGCGCCCACAGGGTGGAGGAGCTCGCGAGCGGGCCCGGGAAGTCCATCGACAAATCGTCGAGGAGGGGGCAAACGAGCCCCGCGTCTACAACCGCGCCAGCCAAAATGTCGTTGCGGCCGCAATGTTGCTCCGCGACATGCTGGCGCCATCAACACCCCAAGCACGACGCATCAGGAACGAAATCCAGGGGCTTCTCCAAACTGCGGCCGTACAGCAGGCGGAGAGCTCGGCCTCGAGGCGTCGAGGAGCCGCCTCCGAGCGTCAGGAAGTACCCCCTCGACAAAATCGAGAGGTATCCGTCCACCAGGACAAAGCGCCCCAAGGCCAAGTAGAGCGACGACCAGTTCGAGAACGCATCGTCGACGATCGATCACCACGGAGAACAATCGACGCCGGTGCGACGCCGAGGCCCGAGGTTAGAGCGCTCATCGAGGTGGGCGCTACGACAACGACGAAGATGGATGTCGATCTCCGGAGCCACCAGGGCCCCGAGTCTTCGGCAGAACCATCCGGCGAACCGCCTTGCCTGTCCGCTTTCGTCCACCCACCAGCCTGGTCAAGTACAACGACGAAACCAAGCTGGAGCTCTGGCTTGCTGATTTTAGGCTGACATGTCAGCTAGGAGGAGCCGACAATGACCACATCATCATTCGGCAACTCCCGCTCTTCCTCTCCGACACCGCTCGAAGATGGCTCGAGGAGCTACCCCGGACTTGATCCAAGACTGGCCCGACCTGGTCAGGATTTTCGAGGGAAACTTCAAAGGCACCTACGAGCGGTCAGGCAACTCCTGGGATCTCCGCAGCTGCAAGCAGAAGCCAGGGAGACCCTCCGCGCCTTCACCCGTCGGTTCTCGAGGCAGTGTACCGCGCTAACCCACATCTCCGACCACGACGTCATCACGGCGTTCATCGCCGGAACGACCTGCAAGGAGTTGGTGCGGGAACTGGGACAGAACACCCCCAAGACCGCCAACGAGCTCACGGACATCATCGCCAACTACGCAGCCGGCGAGAAAGCCGTTGGCGCTTTCTTCCACATACCCCCTGACAAGGGAAGGCCAAGGCGGACGAGCTCGGGGGCTCGAACAACGGATCCAAGGAGAACAATGGGTCCAAGAAGAACAACAACGACAACAACAGCAAGAGGAAGAAAAAAAAGAACCAGCCGGGTCGACGCAACGTCGGACCCGAAGTCGAGCCCGACGATCTTGGCTGGCGGAGCGACAGAGCAGGCGCTGGCGCGCGGCTGCCAGATGGGAAACTGGCGCTAGCGCGCGGCCGACAGATTGGAAACTGCTTACGCGTCACTCCTGGTGCAAGGCCGTGGCTGTACCGGCGAATCCGTGGCGCCTATATATACCAATGTTCAGTATCAGCGAGGTGAGTGCGTTGGGAAAATATTAATGGATGCAAGTGTCTTGCAGTTGCAGGTTATTATAATGCCTAATTATATATGAATTAATTTTTGCTTTAGTCGCTAGCCCCTCAATACAAACGAAAAAAACGGTACCCTTACTTCACTTGGCATTAACTGTCTTAACTTTGGGTTGCCTGAACTTTGGGTCGCTAGACAGTGCAACCATGAACCATTAGAGCAATTGTGTTTGTTTTATTGTTTTATTGGCATCATGGAATGTCTACCTTCTTTCAAGATGTGCACTAACAGTAACCAAAAGGAGCTCTCAAAGGAATTCCTGGAGGAAAAAGAAAAGAAAAGAAAAATAAAACCACAGAAAAATTATTGGATCCACCGGAAGAACTTTCATTTGTAACTATGGCTAAGGCCTAAGAGTTTAAGCAGGCCAGACCATTACAATAAACTTAGCTTAGCCTTCAACATCTTCAATCTTGTGATAATCCAATAGGATTGAACTCAATGTAGTTACTTACTACCCTAGTGGTTGACAATGGCGAATCCATTCTTATAACCCCCCCCCCCCCCCCCCCCCCCCCCCCCCCCCCCTTTTCCTATGTTGCAGCAATAGACCTGCTGAAAGACTCCAAAGTGCAAGCCATCATTGGGCCAAAGACATCAATACAGGCGAGGTTCATAATTGCATCGGCAACATAACAAATGTCCCCATCTTGTCTTATTCGGCCACCAGTCCTTACTTGTCATCTAAGCAGTCCAAGTACTTTATTCGGACTGCCCTGGATGATGCCTCCCAGGTCCCTGCAATAGCTTCTCTGATTGAATACTTCAGTTGGCGCCAAGCCGTACTTATCTATGAGGATTCTGAATTTGGTAGAGGCATCATACCATATCTTGTGGATGCTCTCCAAGACATTGACACACACATCCCATACCGAAGCATCATACCTTCTGTTCCTACTGATGACCAGATAAATGTGGAGCTTAACAAGATGAAGACTATGCAAACACGGGTCTTTGTCGTGCATATGTCATCTGATGTTGCAGCACGCCTCTTTGTCCTTGCACATGATGCTGAGATGCTGGTTGCTGGTTATGCCTGGATTGTGACCGACAGTGTAGGCAACATGTTTAGCACCCTTGATTGGAACACGATCCATTCAATGCAGGGTGTTCTTGGTGTGAGGTCTTACGTTCCACGACTGGACAAGCTGCTCAGTTTCCGTGCTCGATTTCTTTCACGGTACAAACAACAGAACCCAGGTGCACCTGACCCAGCAAATCCAAATGTTTTCCACCTGTGGGCATATGACACAGCATGGGCCATTGCAACTGCCCTAACAAAGGTTGGACCCCTTACACTTGGCTTCAAATCGCCATCATCACAGGACAGCAATAACTCCAATGATCTGCGTGTGCTTGGCATGTCACAAGATGGGCCAAGACTTGTTGATGCTATCCAGGCCACCAAGTTCCAAGGCATATCAGGTGAATTTATTCTAGTTGATGGCCAGAGGCAGGCATCAGTATTTGAGATATTTAATGTGATTGGAAATTCATATCAAAGTGCTGGGTTCTGGACACCCAAGTTTGGCCTAAGCAAGAAACTTGTTACCTCTTCTGGTCCAAGTGATACCGTTGGATTGAATACACTTATTTGGCCTGGTGGTTCAGCACAGGCTCCTAGGGTTGGGAGTGGCCAGTGGCTGGAAAGAAGTTGAAGATTTCTGTGCTAGTAAAACCTGCTCCTAACCCATTTGTGAATGTTAAGAAGAATCTAGCTACTGGAAAATTTGATGTGACCGGATACTGTATAGATGTCTTTGAAGCTGTCATGCAGGAGATGCCGTATGCTGTCCCCTATGAGTATGTTCCTGTTGTGGACCCTAACATGGACACCAACTTGACCATATCGTACACTGAGATATGTCACCAGGTTTCCTTGAAGGTAAGCATGAAAATATTTCACATGCCATATGCTGCGCTTGTGCTATTGACTTGATCTGATCTGTAAGATTCTGTTCCAATCAGAGAAATAATAATAGGGTAAAAAATATGGACAAGGAAGCAAACAGATGAGCAATAGTAACTCCAACATATTAACTCAGACAAGTATGTGATCTAATTACTCTTACTCATTTGTGTTGAACAGAAATATGATGCAATGGTTGGGGACACCACAATAATCATTAATCGATCCTTGTACGTGGACTTTACATTACCTTACACTGAATCGGGAGTGCAGATGGTTGTTCCCATGAAGAAGAACTGGAGCACGAGCCTGTGGGTTTTTCTTAATCCTATCGAACCAATTCTATGGGCAGCCTTCTTGGCTGTTTTTGTATTCACGGGTTTTGTCATATGGCTTGTTGAGCACAATGAAAGCAGGGATTTTGGTGGCAGCGCTTGGAAGCAGCTTGTCAACATTGCTTATTTCAGCTTTCAAGCACTTCTTGCTGTTCCAAAGGGTGAGCTACAAAAGCGTCTCACTATCTCACTTGCAAACTTTTACTATCCTTTTTGCTCGTAACTTCTTACACTCAACAAACCTTCACTATAGAAAGCATCTGCCTATTTTGTTTGTATGCATAACGTGCAAAGTTTTTCAACCTTTTTGCACTTGGATTATTACACTAAACTGCCTTCACTGTAGATGTTTTTTGTTTTAAACAATCTTCTCTGTAGATGTAGAAAAATACAAGTTGATTTTGCAACTTTAGATATTGACCAAAATTTAGTTAAACCTAAATTGACAACTTTGACCATACATTGTCTTCTCTTCTTAACTTGCAATTTTTCACCATCATTTTGCGCTTACCTTCTTACACAACCATCCTTCACTACAGAAAGCATCTGCCTATTTATTTTTATGGTAACTTGCATTTTTTTACTACCTTTTTTACTTAGCTTATTATACTAAATAACCTTGTGGAACTATCTATAAAAGGAACATCAGAATCATACAGCACTGGCTAGTTTAAAACACAAATATTAGCAGAACAGTTTCTGTATATATTATGAGGACTGATTTATAGTTTTATACAATTGTTGTTTTTGCATTAGACATTGATACCGAAATTAACTTAAAACTAAAAATTGGCAACTTCAATTATTTGTGTTGCTAACATTTTAGTGAGGCTCTTATTCTCCTTTCATTGCCTTCAAAGTTTATTTTATTACCAAATCATGCCAAATTCTTAGGGAACCAATTTGATGACCAAATTTTTTTTGGTAATACAGAATTATGGCATTTTGCTTGCTAACCAAATATACATAACCCTGATAATTTTGTGCTATCAATTCTTGCAGACCCAAAACTGAAGAAATGGTTATCAAAATTTGCACTAATAAACTTGGTGTTTCTGGTTTGGTTGTTGGAGAAACTCTACAGTGCAAGCTTGACCTCCATGATGACTGTACACCAACTCCAGCCAACAGTTGTTGACTTGAATCAACTTATTAGTAATGGAGATTATATTGGTTACCAGGGTGGGTCTTTTGTTAAGGATCTCTTGAAGAGCCAAAAGGTAGAGGAGCACAAAATTAGAAAGTACAGCTCTGCAGATCAGTATGCTGAGGCACTGATGAAAGGGAGCTGGAATGGCGGTGTTGCAGCAGTATTCGATGAGATACCATACCTCAAAGTGTTTATGTCAAAGTACTGCAGGAACCACAGTATAGTTGGTCGTGTTTACAAGACTGGTGGATTTGGCTTTGTAAGTGTTTCCTTTTTTTTTTGTCCATTTCATCTATTTGCTTCCTGGTTACTTCCTCAGGCCATAGATACATGTCGTTTTGGTAGTACAAACTTAAACCTAATGCCGCTGTTTAACCAGGCCACTCTTGTAGGCTTGTAGCTTTGGCATGGTTAAACTTTTGAAACTGTCAATATCCAAAAGGGCATGCCATTTGTGACTGTTCGGTATTACATATAAATTGGTGGCTTTGCCTTCGGGTAGAAGTTAGGCAGGTGGACTTATGACTTGTCACTAACATTTGAATTTTCCTGTGCATCAAGTTTGCATGGTTTATGTTTAAAAAATTGTTCATCTTATCCTGGTTTGCTTTGCAACTGACAGGTTTTCCCCAAGGGCTCTCCACTCGTCGCCGATGTGTCACGGGCCATACTGACAGTGACAGAAGAAGACAAGTTTGCGGGCATTGAGCGGAGGTGGTTTGGAGACGAGGTGACCTGCAACAACCAGGCAAATGCCATTGAGTCGGCCTCTGTTATTACCTGGAGCAGTTTAAGAGGAGTGTTCTTCATAACCATTGGTCTTTGGGCTGTTGTGGGGATAATCTGTGTAGTTATATGGTTCCGACCAAGGCAAGAAGAAGAGCCAGTCCAGGAAGCAGTTGCTGAACTTGCTGTTGAGCATGTCTGTGGGAACAGAGATGAGAGTATTGTTTGGCGCATTGGCAGAGATAGTCATCTGCTCATTCAGTTGCGTGGTAATCCACCACGGCCTGCTGATGCAGGAGCTGAAGGAGCGGCACAGCCAGAAGCTGGACTTGATGTTGTAGAGTCACCGCCAGATGCCATAAATTTGGAAGGACCGGAGGAGCAGGTGCGCTTGGTGGAGCTCCCGTTGCTAACGGCTGCAGCAGAAAACGACAAGCGTCATGAACAACGAACTGAAGCTGTACAGTATACACTTACTGGCGTTTTCTGCCAAAATGAAAACGAGCATGTATACTATTCTTTTGTATGCCTCATTGGTCATCGCAGTGCGGTCTCTGAACTAGCGGTGGACAATGCAATTGAGAATAGTTGAGAATTTACTATGCGTGCACGTTCATATAGGTGAATGTGTATATTTATATATAAGTGACTGCGTCCATATACTGTGATAAAAAAAAATCTGAAAGGGATATAACCCGAAAACAGATTTTGCTGCATTGAGCCACGTGGTGTCTGCTTCTGGGACCATGAGGCCATGAAGGGACAAGGGGGAATGCATTGAGGCAGAGATGGAGTTCAGGAAGGACTCGCTGAACTTTGGTATCGGGCATGCCCATGGGTCATGGCAGCAGAGCTGCGAACGTTCAGCCACTACCTCCTCCGGAAGGAGGACATGGCCTACAAGACTGGAGCAAACGCCGGCATCGGAGAACGGAGAGCCACACCACCGGCGCCACGACAAGTATAGCTTACTTAGTTACTTTGCTCCCCGTCGAAGCAAAAAAACAGGAGTGCTGATGAGCATAACGAAATCGAAGCTGCACATATTCATCTGGCCAAATGAAAATATCACTACTTTTCTCATCATGCAATTGTTATTCGGTTGTGTGGATGTACACTATTAAAATTATGGACTTTTTTTAGTGTTTCTAAGTAGTCGTAAAACATTACCACTAGTTATAGTACATGAAAATTATCACTAGAAGACATTTAGAGAAAGTTTATACTAAATTTTGAATATTAAAATAATAGTTGAACTATACTTCACTGGAAGAACTTTTAGATTTTGGTATTAGTAGTAATTTTATCATTTCATTCCATTTGTTTAGTTTTTTTGCAAGGATTTAATCCGTTTAGCAGTCACATGTAAATTTGCTGTGATACTCTAAAATGTTTGCAGAAACAAGTGCTGGCAATATTTAATTCGTTTAGCAGGCACTAGTTGTTTTCAGGATGCCTTTCTCTGTGTAAGTTGAATTTCAGCAGCAACCTTTAATACGCATGCATGGGCAGGCATACATGTACTCCTCTATCTCTAAATAAAAGTTATTTTCACTTTTCGAGAAGTCAAACTTTAACTAATTATATATAAAACGAAATATTAATATTTATAATATAACTAGTATCATTTGATAGATTGTTGAATATATTTTTATAATAAATTTATTTAGAAAATATAAATGTTATATGTATTTTTTATAAATTTAATCAAAATTTAACCGGTACATATCTTATAATGTCTTTCTTTTTGGGACGGGGGAGTAGATGATTCAGATGAATTGCGACTATGGATCACCGTTGCCATTCTGAATATTTTTCTCTAACAATTTCAAGTGCTACCGTCAGAAAATCTATGCCGCAACTACCAGATGCAAAAATTAGTGAACAAGACTGTGTTATGCGGCACACATTCCAAAAGTCAACAATCACCGATCAGATTCTCTTAACGTATTCCCTCGATGTCACTCGTCATGATACTTAAATTCCCTCGAGGTTACTCGTCATTTCGAGCTTACCCTCACAAGAAAGCTAAGCCCCCCACTGACTTGACTGCTCATTGCAACACTGTCTTGATTGCTTCTAGACCGCGATGTCATGCTTCGCCTCGCAGGACTGCCAGCAGTGAGTTCCTTCTGACCTTTCTCCTCGCAATTATATTATTACTTGACTTAAGGGCCAAAGATTGGCTTGACCAGGGAACCTGTCCGTATCATCCTCAGTTGTTACCAGGAATTTCCTTGAACCTCTGCGCAGCTATCAACTTCCCCATGCAGGTATTCAGACCCGTTGAATTCTAATTTTATAAATAGCATGTTAACTATTTCACAAGGAAAAAGAAGAAATGATGGAAGGATAAAATGTTAATTCAGAGCTTACAGCTGTCCATATCATTCTTGGTTTATTCGCCAGGAGTTTCCTTGAAGCTTCAGTGCCACCGGCTTCAGCATTCTGTGCAGCTATCAACTTCCCCATGTAGGTATTCAGACCCGTTGAATTCTAAATTTATAAATAAAATGTTAACTCTTTCACAAGGAAAAAGAACAAATGATGGAAGGATACAATTTTAATTCAGAGTTTACAGCTTTCCAGATCATTCTTGGTTTATTCGCCAGGAATTTCCTTGAATCTCCGCTGCCACCAGCTTCAGCATGCAGCTGCTCAGATACATCCGATCTCATATATTTAAAGGTTAGCACCTTTCACAAGAACAAGAGATATGGAAGATTTTTAAATTTTAGTCCATAGCTTACATAGCTGAAATGTAATTGGACCGAGTCAAAGAAAAAAAAATCCAGACCTATAAGATTTTCCATATAAGACCGAATTGGTACACACACATTATCTAAAAGTTACACAACTCAAAGGGGATGGAATTAGCAACTAGAACCACCTTCTTTGTGGTGTTTGTTATTCTCAGTTTTGCTCAAAGACCTCCCATAAGTGGAGCAGCAACACTCAATGTTGGAGTGATCCTCAACTTGCAGTCATTGGTGGGTAAGATGGCACGAACCAGTATTTTGATGGCCATGGAAGATTTCTACGCAGTTCACAGGAACTATAAGACAAAGCTGGTTCTTCACATCAGAGATTCCAATGCAGACAATGTCCAATCTGCATCAGCAGGTAACTTTTGGGTTATATCTAACTGTCAATAAATTTTACTGGATGGAACTGACGAAACAAAAACACCAATTGTATTTGGGTTTGTGTATCATAAAGAGGTTAGTCCATTATAGTCCATAGTAAACACATTGAAGCGCAGGTTCTAGCGTATTCTAACAACAAACTATCTATTATGTGTTCTATGTAAGCAGTTGGCTAGTTTGCACCTCAAATATCTCAAAACCTGAATCCACACATCCACCACTATCCCAAGAAATGTCTAGATAGCATATGTCATTACATCATCTCTGTTGTGTTTAGTCCTATATCGATAATTGATGGTGGGGGAGCACAATATATAAGGCGGGGGGAGCCCTCACCTATCAGGCTAGTCTTTTGGGTTGAGTTAGGCCCAGGGCCTGATATGTTGTGGGCTCCGGTGGACCTAGACCCAAGGGGCGCCGGCTTGTGGGTATAGCGAGTTGGGTCGAATTCCGCTGCGTGCCGCTGCGTGCTCTAACAAGTGGTATCAGAGCCCATGGTTGGAAAAACCTAAATCTCAAGGGTCACATGTGACGGGGGAGCCCGTTAACGCTTGGAGGTCACACGAGTTGTGTGATGAGCGTTGGACTCCGGGGCCTGGATAACATCTTCGGAGATCACATGGTGTAGTGTGATGGAAGAGTTGGGTCCGATGTGTGACGGGGGAGATTGTTGGGTTTAGTCCCACATCGATAATTGATGGTGGGGGAGCACAACATATAAGGCGGGGGCAGCTCTCACCTATCAGACTAGTATTTTGTGTTGAGTTAGGCTCAGGGCCTGATATGTTGTGGGCTCCGGTGGACCTGGACCCGAGGGGCGCCGGCTCGTGGGTATAGCGAGCTGGGCCGAATTCCGCTGCATGCCGCTGCGTGCTCTAACAATCTCTACTTGATATCTATATTCTTAACCGCAGTAGAATCTTCATAGATGTTCTAAAAGTTATTCTTTCCTAATTCAATTACACAGCTGTTGACCTGCTGAAGAATTACAATGTCAGAGCCATAATTGGACCACAGAAGTCTTCAGAGGCTACTTTTGTGTCTGATCTTGGGAACAAGAGTCAAGTACCAGTTATCTCCTTCACTGCAACTAGTCCCACTCTTACATCTGGCTCCATGCCTTACTTTTTGCGGGCAACACAAAGTGATGCAGCTCAAGTGAACTGTATTGCTGCTCTAATTAAGGGATATGGATGGAGAGAAGTGGTACCAATCTATGAAGACACAGACTATGGTAGGGGTATCATACCATACTTGGTCGATTCCCTCCAAGAATTTGGAGCTTCTGTACCTTATCGTAGCGTGATCCCTGTATCAGCAAGCAGTGACCAAGTTGAGCAAGAACTCTACAAGCTAATGACAATGCAAACAAGGGTCTACATTGTGCACATGTCATCCTCAATTGCCTCTACTCTCTTCACGAAGGCCAAGGAGTTAGGAATGATGAGTGAAATGTATGCATGGATTTTAACAGATGGGATTGCGAATATCATCAACTCACTCAACCCTCCAATTCTTGATTCAATGAATGGTGCCTTGGGTGTCAAATTCTATGTGCCTAAATCGAAGAAACTTGATGACTTCACTGCAAGATGGGATAAGAGATTCAAACAGGACTACCCAAATGATCTATCAGCTCAGTTAGGCACCTTTGGACTCTGGGGTTATGATACTATTTGGGCATTGGCACAAGCAGCAGAAAAGGTTAACATGGTCGATGCTATATTTCAGAAGCAGCAGGACAAGAAGACCTCAACATG
This sequence comes from Microstegium vimineum, assembly GCA_022036555.1. Lineage (NCBI taxonomy): Eukaryota > Viridiplantae > Streptophyta > Magnoliopsida > Poales > Poaceae > Microstegium > Microstegium vimineum. The sequence continues at coordinate 48,114,464 of CM039119.1, read as the reverse complement.
TCTCGGAACTCTGGGTATCTCTACTATTGGTCCGAAACTCATAGATGCAATCTTACATAATAGGTTCAGAGGCCTAAGTGGCGACTTTGACCTTAAAAACAGGCAGCTGCAACCTTCCACATTCCAGATAATTAATGTCATTGAAAGAAGTTCACAACAGATAGGCTTTTGGACAGCAAAGGATGGAATTATCAGGACACTAGATCAAAACGGATCAAAAACAACAAATGTAAACTCTATACCTGAGCTTAATCCAGTTATTTGGCCAGGAAAAGTATTTGTTGTGCCTAAAGGATGGCAGATTCCTACTAATGGAAAGAAGCTCCGAGTAGGTGTAACAAATGGATATCCTGAATTTATGAAGGTAGAAAGGGATCCTATCACCAATGCAACAACTGCTACCGGTTATGCCATTGATGTATTTGAAGAGGTGCTGAAGGGACTACCATATGCAATACCTTATGAATATGTAGCATTTGATAATGAAGGGGCGAGCTATAATGATTTTGTCTACCAAGTTCATCTTGGGGTAAGAAATTGCTAATAGCATTTTGTTAATAAGATCAAGGTGCTTATATTGGTATTCTCTCTGGATTTTTTTTTTCAAAAATGTTTCTTAAGAATTTAACAATAACAAGTGAATTGGTGCTAGAATCAGATATGTAGGTAGACAATTAATAGGGTGTGTGAAAAGTGAAAAGTAAGGCATTAATTCAATGTTTTGTTATCACAGATCTAAGAGCATCTCCAAGAGATATGCTATCTTTGTTATGTATTGTATATTTAGATTTTTACGAAGAAAATTGAACTTCAACAGATCTTCTATTTGGTTTTGTATAATAGCAAGTATGTTATTCCTGAAATCTCGTTGGGCATAAATAGCAAGCAAACCTAGTTTGTCATCTTGTGATGAGAAATAGCAAGTCTGTTGGAAAATTCTACTTTTTTAGAACTTCTATATTTTACAAAATAGCTAAACTATGTATTTTAGCTATTTATTTTACCATATCTGTTGGAGATGCTCTAAAACCATATTTAGTCGGGGCGTATGGTATGAAAACCAACTAGCTATGTAAACTACGCAAACTCTAAGGCCAGTCTCAATGGAGAGTTTTATGATGTTGTTTTCAAAATTGCCATGTCATACAAAATGAAATGAAACTCGGATGAAACACCCACTCTCAGTGGAGAGTTTCATTCTATAGTTTCATATGCATTTAATTTCATGACTCATAGAGAGTTGATATTCGTGTCAAGAGAGTGTCATCCCCGTGACACTCATTTCTTCTCTCTTCTTAAATATGCTGCCATGTCATCAAAAGTGTCTATATGGCAATATATTTAATGCGAATGAAACTCAAATGACACCTCATTGAGACTGGCCTAATCAAGCTTACCGGATTCTAATTCGATGGATTTAGGAGAAAATGGATCATTTATTCACTTAAATCCTCCCACTATTGTCTTCCTAATCACTTGACCCAGCGGCGGCGTTACGGCACCGACGCCTCGCGACTCGGAGGCCCGACTCCGCGCCGCCCTGTCCCCGACGCCTCGCGGCTGCCACGGGAGGACGCGACGACTCTTGCACATGCTCGGTCTTCTAGCCGCCCGTCCCCGACGCCTCGCGGACGCCACGGGCGGACGCGACAACTCCCGACTCAGCGCCGCCCGTCATCTCTCGCGACATCCCATGGAGTAATCTTGTAGAATTTGATGAACCGGTGTAACAGGCAAAGAAACTGAGACTCGATAACAGGCGAAGAAACTGGTTCCTGGCGTGCTTCAGATTTTATTTGTTGCCTCGACTGCTGACAACATTGATTGGGTAGGGCATCATCGTCAGGGCAACTTGTAGTTTAACAGTGTACATATAATTAATAAAATCTGATAATAGTCGATTAGAGTTTCTTCGCCTGTTATCGAGTCTCAGTTTTCTTCGCCTGTTACATTCCTTTTTCTAAGAATGCACATTACAACGCAGACGGTTCAACACGCACGCACACTCACCCATATAAACACACGTACGCCTACCACTTAATGCATAACGTCGAAAAATCCTGAAATAAATCTAGGGATTTGAACCCTGGGTGGGAGCCCCCCAACCAATGGTCTTTGCCATTGCGCCGTGAACCCCTTGACTCGCCGGTTACATCCCTGGGCGAGCATGATGGTTGATATCTTGTATTAGTTTCTTCGCTTGTTACATCTCTGATGAACCGGTGCGCTTCGAATGGGCTCCAATCAGTAGCTGCCGCCTTCGTTGACGAGGTGGGGACGGGGCGGCTACGGGACGGGGGACGGGGGACGTCGGGAGCCGCGAGTCGCGCGGCGTCGGGGACGGGGCGCCGTAGGACCAGCCGAGACGCCGTCGTGGGGACTCGCGAGTTAGGGACGGGGCGGCGCGGAGTCAGGCCTCCGAGAGCCGCGAGGCGTCGGGAACAGAACGTCGTAACGCCGTAATGCCCTTTGGGGTTAAGTGATTAAGAAGGCAATGGTGGGAGGACTTAAGTGAATAAATGATCACCTTCATCTAAATCCATCGGATTAGAATTCTGTCGGCTTGATTAGAGTTTGCGTAGTTTGCATAGCTAGTTGGTTTTCATACCATATGCTCCTTATTTAGTCAGCATTATTATTTGTACGAATCCACTAGTCAGTATTCCTTTTCAATTTGTAAAAGAACGACACAATGTAAGTTGTAAATGACATTATCTGTTTTTATTGTCCAGAAACCCTAATAATTGTCAGTGTGCAGAGATCAAGGAGTTAAATATTGATCAATCAGTAATTCAAGTAAAACTAACATCATTGTATTTACATAACACCAAAGGTCATGTTTGCAGGTATATCATGTGGCAATCGGCGATATTATCACCCTGTTCGCTTGGCTTATCAGCCACCGAAACAGTGTTTTTGTCTCACAGAAAACAACCAAAAACACAACAGTCGGCTTATCAACCACCGAAAACAGCGAAACGAACAGGCTCATTACCATCAGGTACAATAGAACTTCCTATGTTGACTTTACCCTACCTTACACCGAGTCTGGAGTAGCAATGATTGTGCCAGTGAAGGACGACACAAATAAGAATGCATGGGTTTTCTTAAAGCCATTAACTACTGATTTGTGGCTTGGAAGCATCACATTCTTCATTTACACAGGGATTGTCATCTGATTATTGGAGCGACGAATCAATAATGGTGAACTGACTGGTTCATGTTTTCACCAGCTTGGGATAGTGTAACGCCCCGCATTTTCACTACCAAGGTAAAAATGTCGGCTCGTAAATAAGAGGCAACAGAACGATAGTTAGGACTTTACCAATTTTTTATTACATTTAAATAAGAGACAACTCATAAATATTACCTAAAACAAATATAATAACATCTCCATCACGCTATACTATTAGGTGTAAATGGTATTCCTTAGGTAGATTGCTCATCTGGTCCATCATATCATCATAAGTTGTCTGTTTCATCTGAAGGGGGTTAATAGCAAGAGTGAGTACAAAGTACTCAGCAAACATATATATAATATCAATGAAATACATTCCTATCCATCAGTCATATTCATTCTCCATCATAGACCATTTATCAAAAAGTTACATATTTTAGAAAATCAATTAATAAATCTACTATCACCCATAAGTGGGATAGAGCCTCCTATAGGCTTCAGTAGCCTCTATACCAAGAGACATGATGTGAATTCACGGTTTAACCTGCGCAGGTTTGTATCACTTTACCCATGATTACCCTGACCAATTTTCCATCACACTTCCTTTGGTGTGACTCATGATCAAGATACCGAGACTTTCCCCACTTCCGTATATTATATACATCCACATCTACTCACGTGCGCTAATATATGCGTCTGGGTGTACTTCATCGACACCTGATTGGGGATTTCATCACCCAACCCTCTCCTCACTTACCATAGGGAGTATATAATAACATTCATGGGTACCGGATTCGGCTCGTCACAAACGAATTCATGGCCGACACTGTTTTAATACGGCACACATAATGAGTGATAGGGGGTTAATCTCTATATATATTCATAGTCGGATGTAGAGAGAGATCGACCCAACCAATTCCATCATCGTATTCCATGAACTCTCTCTACACCGAATAATCAATTATCATCAATTAATTATCATCATCATCATCATCATTGTCCGTACAATTAATTTAGAAAATAGTTTTTGATGCAAGTATTTCGAAAATAGATTTATTTTATAAAAATCAGTGTATCATCTACATGACTTGCCTGAGCCTTAAAAAGGTAACACCAAAGTTGTCCAAATTCTCCAAACGCATTGCCATTAGTTTTGCTTGCCTCCTGTAATAATATTAATACTTATAATAATACATTGGTATTTAGCAAAATAGATAACATATAAATGTGTAAGTGTATAGCCCCGTATCTCATCCTATGTTCAAGGTACTTTATCAATTGTTACTTAATCTTACTTAAATTAGAATGTGACTTATAGGGAATATATTGCTCACGTGTATGTGTCATTAGTCAAAAATTATATCTAACTAGTGTTTGTGATCTCTCTCTCCTACCTTCGGCTGAGCTAGTATCCAGTACTACCATACTAGCAGCAGGATAAATCCACAACGGTGTGAGGTCACACCCCCTGTCCAGCGGTAAAGAATGCATCGAGATTTGTGTAGTCAACGACCCTACCTAACACAATATCTCACGATATATTGGAAACGAGAATCTCGTCTTGACGTTCTCAACTACTCTCCGTTTCTTCCACTCCCTCCCACAGCATTCAACTCTCCGTCATTCTGCCTCTCGCTCTCCCTCCTCTCGCTCTCCCTCCCTCTCTCTCAGATTCATCTTCTACCACGTTCAATTATTTCTTTAGAGATACCCCCACGTTCAATTAGCATTTAATCCACTTCAGTCTTTTCTCCTTTTGATTTGAATACCTTCTCGTCATTTCTAAAATATTTTGTTTTATATTTCTTTTTTGCAGATCTCCCTGATGTCCTTAATCTGTTTTCAGTGACCTTGGAGCTAATGAATATACTTTTAATCACAGCACCGGTAAGCATGATGCTCCTCAACGTTCACAAATACCGAATATGTATCCTTAGTTAGTATTAATCTTGTACATTTCTAATTGTTTCTTTCTGATAATTTATGTATCTAGAAATTGTCAATTTGACGTGTGGTATAAGTTTATTTTTCTATGTACTGATACATTGATTTTCAGCCTTGTGATGTCTAGACCTTGTAGTCATGCTTATGCTGAGTAGATGGTACATCGGTTTTCACCAAATTTCTCGTTAGTTGTTCCCTGTAGATTTTATATCCATATATATTAATTTAACAGTAACGAAAAAATAAAATTCCAACATAACGATCTTTCATGTTGAAGGGCGGCCCTGGTGCAAGCGGTAGAGCTTTACCGCCTGTGACCAGGGTTCGAGCCCCAGCCTCTGCACATTTGTGCGGGAAAGGCTTGCGGGCTATTTCCCTTCCCCAGACCCCGGAGTGCGGGAGCCTACGGCACTGGGTACGCCCTTTTAACGATCTTTTAACGATCTTTCATGTAATAATTTTGTCCTGATAAAAAAATATATTGTGGCTGGCTAACAAATCCTTAGTGCAACCTTTTATATGTCTACTTGGATATTGATGACTAATGACCTACAATACACAAGTACTTTTAGATATGTTATCTAACTTTATGTTAATCTGACCGACTTCAAGCAGATTGTTGTTTTGATCAGTCTTTAGAACTTTAATCTAGTTCGTAGTTATATTTTTCCCATTGTTCTTACGAGTCCTTTTATAAATTTGTTTATTTTATCTTATGCTGGTTGTTTTAATTATACTTCTACTAAATTTTGTAAACTGTAAGAATTATTATACTATTTCAACATTCTATAACAGTAGGTATCTTTTATATATAGTTTTTATAACACTTGCCTTTGTAATATGGATAGCATATTAAAACAAAGTTGTTGTAATATGGATAGCATAGTCAAAACAAAGTTACACATTTTTTGACTACTTTGTTTGATGGTTCCACCAGCTGGAACAATTTATTTTCAAAAATGGTTTTTTGACTACTTTGTTAGCTATGCATTTTCAGTTTCTGTGTCACAACAGGTTCTCGCTAATTTATCTAGCATTTTTTTCACTTGGTACAATTTGTAAAATCAAGTTCTAGGCTTTAAACAATTTTCTAATGTGAATTCAGCTCATTCTCCATTACATTAATGCTTCAAAATTAAATTCCACTGGCAATGACAACTTTCTGATGCAGGTTTCAAAATACTAGAAAAACTAAATATGAGATACTGTAACTGCATCACCGATTCAGATAAGAAAATATTGTTGTAAAGTGCATATCAGTATATTGTCACTTCCAATGATATCCAAGGCTAACAAATAGCATTTGCCTTCTGCAGATGTCACGAATTTATTGAGAGAGCTACAGCTCTCTTCCTGCAAAATCTCAGACTTTGGTCCTTATCTGAGATGTAACTCCAAGAAACACAAATAAATTTGTTCATTTTTTCACTATAATATTTGGTCCTTATCTGAGATGTAACTCCAAGATGGAACCTCCATCTCACTCAATTTGTTTTTTTTTGTATTTTCTTTTTTACTTCAAGATTTTTATGATCTGCTACGAGTTCGCCATTTCTAATCTCGTTGGTCCAGCAGAGTTTTAGTTGAATCAATCTTTGTGCCTCTCCTCTGCATTCTCTTTCTTTTCCTCTATCTCCAACTCCATTCATGTCCCTCTCCATTCTCTCTCTCTATTTTTTTCTTCATTCACGAACTTTCAATGCTCAAGATTACTGTGCTTCGTGGTTGTCCACCGCTGACACTTGCTTACCTCCTTGATTTGATTCCCTGGTCCTGCTTCTGAGTCCTCCCCATTTTCTCCCTCACAGATTTCTCTCTGCTGCTATCCCCATTTTCCATCTCACAATTTTCTCTCTTTGCTGCACATCCAAATACTATCCTCCGCCGACCGCCGTGCTCGATTTGATTTTTTTTTGTTCCTATCATATATGGAGCTGTAGTTTTCTAGTAACTTATGCCCTGATATTTGTTCATCATTTCTCAGCTCACTCATTCGCCAGAGTTTTAGATTGCTCTATACTTCCCACGGCCCATTTGATTTTTTCTTTATTCGATTCTCTCGTACCTGCAGATTGATGTGTGATTCTTTTTAGTAACATATGCCCTGATATTTGTTAGCCATTTCTCAGCACTCATTCCCTAGAGTTTTAGTTTGCTCTATACTGTCCCGCTGTCCATTTGAATTTTTCTTTATCCGATTCTCTTGTACTTGCAGATATTAGTACTCTGATGTGTGATATTTTTCCCTGTTAGATCAAATGATGATAGATCCAGTTCTAGATTATTTGATTTTTTTTATGAAACTGTCGGCTGTCATTTATGGATTGGTTCTTTAAGGGTTCTTTTACGAAATTCCTTCATCCACCAGAAGATTGGTTCCTTTTTTAATTGTTCTACTATCTATCAAATATGAAGTAGTAATGTTTTTGGTTGTTCTCTTTGGATTTGACAGATCTGGAAATAAAATTGTATCTTGATTTTTGTTTACTGCTAGTATGTGTCCTGCTAATCCTTATTCAACGCCTTAGTAAAAATTTCTCCTAACTAATATCTTTGTTAGAATACAGTATAGGGTACAGATTTAGGTCACCATTTGTGCGTTTACTTCATCTCCGGTAAGTTTTTTTAGCATCAAAGTGAATAATAGATCCTGTTGTAGCAGATTTCATGTTTGTTTTTTCAAACTTCAGGTTGACTTTTTCAACCTTCGATAGATTAATAGATCTTATTCTAGGTGAATACTTTATCTGTATTTTCAACCTTAAGGTCAGTATTTCCTGTGCTTCTACCTTCATTATTCGAGTGGCTAATATGTCCAATGCTAGATGGATTTCGTAAATGAACCTTCTTGGTCGGCGTTCATGTGATTCTTTACCATTTTTTATGCTACTCGAGAACTAATATAGTCTCTTCTAGACAGATTCGTTGTTTTCCAAACTTCTTGTGGACATTTTGTGCGCTTATTACTTTGTATCACTCCACAGTTTATGATGATATTTTGGATTATTGGTTATTGCATATACTGTATATAGCTGTCTATCAACATTCCAAGATCCAGATGATTGTTGGTAGGTACTATTATTTTATTTTTGATAACCCTAATTGATTTAGCTTACAAATTGATGTTTTTTATAAGCATTAATTAGTGTCTTTGAACTGTTGGTTTGTTTTTTATCATTTTGACCTAGAGATTTGCATCTGTTACTTTCATGGATGCACATTCCCTTTTTCTTAATATAATAGCTGACAATATTCACTATTATGGTAATTCCAGTTGAGTACTAATGGATGCATGTGCACAGACAATTATAACTCTCATTCCAGAAATTTTAGATCCTGACAGCATTCTTTTCAACAAAGTGCATTTCTGTGTTGGAACAATTTAACCCATTAGTAATTAGTACTCAGTGCTCAGTTTATACATGTTTGAGTGATAGGAAAAAGTAGATGGAAGTACCAGGGAATACTCCCTTAATTTGTTCTAAATAATTATACTTCTCTAGTTCCATTTGACCAATGCCTAATAATTAAGTCAGTGTTCTCTAACTTTAACCAAGATTCTAGAAAAAGTACACTAAAATATACTACATTAAATTATTTATTGCATCTATATACATTGGCAATAGTTTTATTGTGTGTTGCTAAGTGAGTACTTGAGAGTCCTACATGACTTTATTTGTGATGAATTTAACATATGATTTTCATAATATTCCTCTTATGCTTGTTTTGGGATTTCTTTACTAGAGAAGAGTACTAATATATTAAGTTCTTTTTTCAGCATCAAGGAACTTAAAGATGGTTTGTCAATAGAGTTATGTATTTGTCAGTTTCAAGTAGTTTGCAATTGAGAACGTCAAATACTTCTTCACTCGGTACATGTCAGTGTGGCTGTGGCACACTAGCATTCATGTTCACTTGTTCAGTCATTCTATATTGAGACCCTTCTATATTCTTCTAGCCCAATAGAATTTTGAGGCATGGTCATATAAGTTTTGATTCATCTCTTTGTTTATTCATTAGAATGTCATGCAAATGCTAAATTCACATTTGATATTAGATATTAGAGTGTAATTGTTTTTTTATCAAATATTAGGATGTAACTGTTATAAATAATTTTGTTTCATATCTAATTTGTACTTGCTCTTGGATTCTAAGATTCAAGTACACACATGTCATAATATTTTGGACTTATTTAGATATACTTTCAATTGAACCAAGTTAGTCCTGATGTGAACTCGTTGAAGTCATTATGTTCCTCTTATGTTCCTAATTTTTTTATTTCAGAGTTGTATTAAAAGAAGACTATTAAGGGATCTTTGTGTAACACCCAAAATTTGGTGTGAATTTCAAATAATAGAAAATGATTTAATTATGGAATTATGTGAGCATTTCATTTAGTGGAATATTAAAATTCTTGCAAATAAAACTTATTCTAGTTTAGAAACATGGATGTGCATTCATGCCTTTGCATAATTTTTGTGGTGATGTTTGGGTTTGCAAAAATCAGTTTTCAAATTTGGTTGGAATTTGAATTTGGAAAGAGAATAAAAAGGAAAAAGAAAAGAAAAAGGAAAATGGGCTTGATCTCCCTCTTTCTCTTTCGGCCAGCCCAGCAGACAAACCCAGCCCACTCTCCCTCTCTCCCTCTGCGAGGCCCATCTAGCAGGCCGGCCCAACCGGCCACTCCTTCCCTCTCTCCCTCTTCCTATCACTGACGATCGGGGGCCACCTGTCGGCGCCGCCCCGTCCCCTCTTCTCTCCCTTTCTCTCTCTGATCGACCGGGCTCGCGCGTCAGATCCTTCTTCTCTCCCTCCCCTCTGCCTCGCGCGATGCGGAGCTCCGCAACCGCCGCGACGCGCACTCCGTTCTGCTCGTCCGTGAACGTGCGCAAACGCGTGGAGCGCGGGAACCGCCCGCCCGTTCCTCATCCTCTTCCTCGCTGCTGTTTGGTCCCACCAGACAACACCGTCATCTCCCCTCCGCTGAAATCGGACGAGCGCGAGCACCCGCGCACGAACGCGCCGCGATCGGGAACCGCCGCACGTCTGCCCCGCTCCCACCCCTCATCTCGCCCTCGACTCCGCCCGAGCAACCACACGCTCCCTCTCTCGCTATAAAGCGGAACGCCGTGCGGCTGCTCTCCTCTTTCCCCATCTGCACTCCACGCCGTCGTCGTTGTCGCGGAGAAGCTACACCGGAGCTTAATCCGTCTCGGTGAGTGCCGTTCCGAGACTGCGAACTCCCCGCGAAGCTCTCGGCCTAACATCTCTCTCTGTGCCCCGCCTTTGGCCGCAGAACGCCGACGCCGTGGACGTGGAGCTCTCGGACGCCGTCGCACGCCGACCGCCTTTCCTCGCCGTCAAGTCTCCCTGAGCCGCCTCCGCTCTTCTCGAAGTCTCGGTGAGCTTCGCCATCGCCCTCTCTTCCTCCCTGTCCTCTTAATTCGGTCAATTAGACCCTGTATGCGCCGCTCCGTCACACACCGAGGTCGGCAACAATGGCGCCGCCGTGGTCAGCCGACTCCGGTAGTGTTCAGTCACAACCAAGTACCTCACTAGCACCGCACTGACACACCGCACGTCCCTAGGCCCTCAATTTGGTCTCTACGGCGCTGTTTTGACTCACCCGCACACACAGATCGAGTTCGATCATGGCGCCGCCGCAGACGGCCTTGTTCCGGCAAGCCACTGTCTCAACCGAACCCACCTTCGCACTCACACGAGCATGTAGATCGTTTCTGTGCAGTTGGTTGAACCCGCGGCAGTCGGGAGAGTCCTCCCCGCGTTCGCCGGCGAGCCAGAGCCGCCGGGATCCATGGCGCTGTCTCTGTTTTCCTCCCTGCGTTCAACCGAGTACACCACGGAGTTCGCCTCGTCCCCCTCTTTCTTCCCATGCAGTCGGTGTTCGAAACGGACGCCGGACGAGCTTTTCCGGTGAAACTCCGGCGAGCTCGGCCCTCTGTCGCCGTTCTCGGTTCCGGCCGCCACTCTCCCCCTCTCTCTCTCCGATCTATTCTGAGCCGTCCGTTGTTTGATCTGCGGCCAGGATTATATCCCCCGAAGGGGTATGGACCCCGGTCCACGGTGGACCGGTGGACCACAGCCGCGCCCGGTGCATGCACTGTGCCCGTGGACGCGCCCTATCCTAAGCCGCCGCGTGGCAGGTCTGTTGACCCCGCTCCACAGCGTTGGCGTATTTCGGAGAATACGTTTTTGTAACACCCAAATTTTGGTTTGAATTTTAAATAATAGAAAATGATTTAATTGTGATTTTATGTGAGCATTTCATTTAGGGGAATACAAAAATTCTTGCAAATAAAACCTATTCTAGTTTAGAAACATGTTGATGCATTCATGCAATTGCATATTTTCTTTGATTGTTGAATTTACAAAACTTAATTTTCAAATGAATTCAAATGGTTTTTGAAATGGTTTTGAAAAAAAAGGGGAAATAAAAGAAAAAGGAAAACATTTTCTCTTATGAATCTGGCCCAGCCCACCTCTCTTTCTCCCTCTCTCTCTCTTTCTTCGGCGTGGCCCAGCAGGGAACCGGCCCAGCCCGAGCTCCACCTCCCTTCACCCTCTTCCTGTCGCTGACAGCCGGGGGCCACATGTCGGCGCCGATCCCCCTCTCCCTTCTCTCCCTTTCTCTCTCTGATCGGCCGGGCCCGCGCGCCAGTTTCTTCTCCCCCGATCCCCTCTGCCTCACGCGGCGCAGAACACCGCAACCGCCGCGCGACGCACGCCCGAGTGCGCGCGTGGACGCGTGGAGTTTGAGAACTGCCGCACGTTCCTCGCCCTCTCTCTCGCTGCTGTTTGGCCCCACGGGGCAGCACCGTCGCCCTCCCTCCGCCGAGTTCGGATGCCGCGGATGCGTCGCGAACGGCAACCGCTTGCACGCCCCGCTCCCACCCCCGCAACTCGCCCACGAAGCCACAACAGCACCGCACTCCCCGCACGCTCCTTCGCTCGCTATAAAGCGAAGTGCCGCGCCCCTGCTCTTCCTTTTCCCCTCTGAGCTCTCACATTTCCGCCGAACGCCGCCGTCGTCGTCGTTGTCGCGGAGAAGCTACACCGGAGGGTAATCTATCTGGGTGAGTGCCGTTCCGAGACCGCAATCTCCTCGCGAATCTCAGAAGCCTTATCTCTCTCTCTGTGCTCCGTTTTGGGCAGCAGAACACTCGACGTCGCGAACGCAGAGCTCTCGGACGCCGCCGCGACACCGACAGCCGTTCCGCGTCGACACGCCGCACCGAGCCACCTCCATCCTCCAAACCACCTCGGTGAGTTTCGCCATCGCCCTCTCTACCTCCTCGTCCACTTAATTCGGTCAATTAGACCCGTATGTGCCACTCCTCTGCACACCGAGATCGTCGGCAATGGCGCCGCCGTGGCCAGCCCCTCTCGGTGACGCACTGTCTTATCCGAGCACCCCACTAGCACCGCACTGACACGCCGCACGTCCCGAGGCCCTCAATTTGGGTTCTAGCGTGCCGTACTGTCCCGGCCGCGTACTCAGATCGAGTCGATCATGGCGCCGCCGCGGACGGCCCTGCTCCAGCAATCCGCAGTCACATCCGAACCCACCCTCGCACTCGCACGAGTCTGTAGGTCGTTTCGGTGTAGTTGGTTGAACCCGCGGCAGTCGGGAAAGTCTTCCCCGCGTTCGCCGGCGAGCCAGAGCCACCGGGATCCATGGCGCCGTCGCTGTCCGCCTCCCCACGTTCAACCGAGCACACCACGAGCTTCGCCTCGTTCCCCTCTTTCTTCCCATGCAGTCGGCGATCGAAACGGACGCCGGACGAGCTTTTCCGGTGCAACTCCGGCGAGCTCGGCGTTCGGTAGTCATGGCGCCGCCGCGCCGTCTCTGCTCCGGCCGCCGTTCCCTCTCTCTCTCCCTTGGTTTTGCCCTGCGCCGTTGGATCATTTCTGTGCGGTCAGGATTAGAACCCCGAAGGGGTATGAGCCCCGGTCCACGGTGGACCGGTGGACCGCAGCACTGGCGCGGTGCACGGCTGTGTCCGTGGACCCGCCCAGTCCCGGACCGCCGCGTGGCAGCTCTACCGACCCCGCGTCGCAGCGCTGGCGCATTTCCGGGTTTACGTCTTCTCAGTTCAGAAAACGTATTCCTTCTCGGTTTAATCTAAAAATGGAAATTTCCTATTTACAGTTCTGCCACTGCATTAAATTGTTTATAAAGTCTTCATTTTAACTCCGATTTGGACGATTCGAGTTGCGTTAGGTTCGTAATGAAATTCTCTACATGTTAAAACATCTGTTGTTCATGTTTGAATTATTTTATTTCCATGATAATTCAAATACTAAAAATGCTCCTAGAAAACCAGTTAAATTCATATCTTTTGCGTTTTAAATCCGATTTTCATGAAATTCGTGTTGAAATGATCGTAGCAATGTGTAGTATCTTTTTATAAACTTTTTAACTCTGTTTATTGTTATTGGTGTACTGTTCTAATATTAGTTGTGTTGCTTTGTTTGTATGCAATTGGAATGCGTGTTGTTGCAATGTCGTGATCGAGTTCAGGCAGTGAGGAGTTTGTTGGTGATCAGGAATTCTTTGATCAGGAGTGTTTTGACCAGCAGGACTTTGAGAATCAAGGCAAGTATAGCATGGGACTTTCCTTGTTATCCTATTCACTATAATTATCATTTCATGTGCATGTGTTAATTTGATACCGTAGTTTAATTCCCTAGAGTTGAAACCCTTTTACCTTGATTCCTATGGGTTATGCATATGGATAGATGGCTAGTGCTTTACATAAACGAATGCTTTATCCCTGCCAAAGGTTAAAATGCTATGAATGAATTGGTGATCTTGTTATGGCAATTGGAACATAACTCTTTTAATAACTCACTGTTGGCAAAAGCTGGGACTGACAGTGCTTCCGTGGGAGCTACATGGCTCTGGCTTTAACTTAGTAGTAGGCTCTTTTCTAGCTCGTTAGCGGTTACCCGAAAGGGCGCATTAGGCTCTTGCCGACCTGGTTATAGTGCGGCCTCTGTCCGAGTTTGAGCGTAGGCTGCGGGTCGTTATGCTACTCGGAAGGGGAGCTCTATCGCCCCTTGCCAATCCTAGCGGCCCTAACCTTGTTAGACGAGATACTATGAAAGGTTTCATAGTGAACCCCGCCCACTCACCTTGGCAGTGTTATGGGAGTAATTAACCCGGGCATTTGGGGCATCACGACTCACGGGTAAAGTTGCACAACCTCTGCAGAGTGTTAAAACTGATATATCAGCCGTGCTCACGGTCACGAGCGGCCCGGAAAACCGACGGATTAATTAATTAACTTGACCAACACTTATGTTCCTGTTGTCACCCCTTTTATGATGATGGTTATGATTCTTTAAACTTTGGCAGTGGTATAAGTGGGATCATTTGGGGCTTAAGCATAACCTGATGGTACCTGTTAATAAAACTTTGACCAACTAAAAGTGCTAAATGCAGTAAGCCAGTGTCAGCCTTTTGAGCTTCATAACCCTATGTTATACTGCTGAGTACGAGTGTACTCACGCTTGTTTTCTTTTCTATTTTGGATAAAAATCCCGGATGGGTAACAGAAGCAGGAGGCTATGAAGAGTTTCCCGAAGACTTCTAGGCTTGGTCAACCAGTTGACCTTTCCCTGTGGAATGGAGCCACAAGAGCTAGTTTATCTTACTTGTTTTATTTATTCTTGTAATGGATATATGTTCGATATGTACTAAACTCTGTGATGGTACTCTGTAATTTGTGGACTTATGTGTGGTTTATTCCTGGGCACACATAATGTTATGCATCCTATTTCGTCCTTGAAATTTGGGTGTGACAGTTTTCTCTGTTTCAAAACGTAATTCCGATCGGTCTGTTTTAATTCTGAAATTTAAATGGAAATTTCTATTTACAATTTTGCCACTGCCTTATTTTGTTTATAAAATCTTTATTTTAACTCCGATTTGGACGATTCGAGTTGCGTTAGGTTCATAATGAAATTCTCTACAAGTTAAAACATCTGTTGTTCATGTTTGAATTATTTAATTTCAATGATAATTCAAATACTAAAAATGCTCCTAGAGAATCAGTTAAATTCATATCTTTTGCGTTTCAAATCCGATTTTCGTGAAATTCGTGTTGAAATGATCGTAGCAATGCATAGAATCTTTTTATAAACCTTTTAATTCTGTTTATTGTTATTGGTGTACTGTTCTAATATTAGTCTTGTTTGCTTTGTATGTATGCAATTGGAATGCGTGTTGTTGCAATGTCGTGATCGAGTTCAGGCAGTGAGGAGTTTGTTGGAGATCAAGAGTTCTTTGACCAGGAGTGTTTTGACCAGCAGGACTTTGAGAACCAAGGCAAGTATAGCATGGGACTTTCCTTGTTATCCTATTCACCATAATTATCTTTTCATGTGCATGTGTTTAATTTGATACCCGTAGTTTAATTCCCTAGAATTGAAATCCTTTACCTTGTTCCTAGGGGATATGCATATGGGTAGATGGCTAGTACTATATATAAATGAATACTTGATCCCTGCCAAATGTTTTAAAGATTTGAATGAATTGGTGATCCTGTTTTGGCAATTGGAACATAACCCTTTTAATAACTCACTATTGGCAAAAGCTGGGACTGACAGTGCTACCGTGGGAGCTACATGGCTCTGGCTTTAACTTAGTAGTAGGCTCTTTTCTAGCTCGTTAGCGGTTACCCGAAAGGGCGCATTAGGCTCTTGCCGAGCTGGCTATAGTGCGGCCTCTGTCCGAGTTTGAGCGTAGGCTGCGGGTCGTTATGCTACTCGGAAGGGGAGCTCTATCGCCCCTTGTCAATCCTAGCGACCCTAATCTTGTTAGACGAGATACTATGAAAGGTTTCATAGTGAACCCCGCCCACTTACCTTGGCAGTGTTATGAGAGTAATTAACCCGGGCAATCGGGGCATCACGACTCACGGGTAAAGATGCACAACCTCTGCAGAGTGTTAAAACTGATATATCAGCCGTGCTCACGGTCACGAGCGGCCCGGAAAACCGATGGATTAATTAATTAACTTGACCAATACTTATGTTCCTGTTGTCATCACTTTTATGATGATGGTTATGATTCTTTAAACTTTGGCAGTGGTATAAGTGGGATCATTTGGGGCTTAAGCATAATCTGATGATACTTGTTAATAAAACTTTGACCAACTAAAAGTGCTAAATGCAGCAAGCCAGTGTCAGCCATTTGAGCTTCACAACCCCATGTTACTGCTGAGTACGAGTGTACTCACGCTTGTTTTCTTTTCACGCTTGTTTTCTTTTCAATTTTGGATAAAAATCCCGGATGGGTAACAGAAGCTGGAGGCTATGAGGAGTTTCCAGAAGACTTCTAGGCTTGGTCAACCAGTTGACCTTTCCCTGTGGAATGGAGCCACAAGAGCTAGTTTATCTTCCTTTGTTTTATTTATTCTTGTAATGGATATATGTTCGATATGTATTAAACTCTGTGATGGTACTGGTAATTTGTGAACTTATATGTGGATTATTCCTGGGCACACATAATGTTATGCATCCCATTTCGTCCTTGAAATTTGGGTGTGACACTTTGGCTCAGAGTGCGGTGGTCTAAAACTACAGATTATGTATTTCTAGTGCGTAAGATTTTGAGTGTTTAGATTCTTTGGTCCATATATGTGCCTGAGAAACAGCCATGCGATCCAAGTGGCAAGCCTGAGCATGACAAGAGAATAACTGAAGCCCTACTCTATTGCAGGTTTGATACGTTTCGAAAATGATGGCCTCTATTTTATTATTTGGTTCTGAAATATTCATGCAAATAGTTTGATGCTATTAGTACTCCTACGCAGTTGTCTTATTATAGATATTCTCATTGTAATATATGTTATCTTAGCGCCTGACCTCATGCCCTTGTTATTATCCTAATTCAGTCAAAATATCATTATTGAATGTATGTATGCATTTTATTTCACTTTCTAATTTCTGTAGACTGTAATAATCTATACATACTACCTCCGGAAGTGAAACACTTTAAATTTTGATTAAATTTGTATAAAAAAATACTAACATTTGTGGTACGAAATAAGTATCATTAAATTAATTATAAAATATATATGTTTATAATAAAATTATTTATGACATCAATATTAATACTATTTAATATATATTTTTATAATAAAAATATTTATGACATAAATTGTAATACTATTTAATATAAAATTGGTCATATGCTAGCTATCAATCTTATTTTTTAGAGAGCTATCAATCATATTTTTTAGAGATATTACCATTTTAAAAAAGATAAAAGCAAACAATAACTGTCTACTGCAGCACCATTTCCATCACTCACATCAGGTCCTCTGTCTACAGCGCCCTGGCACGGTTTTTAATTGTACTACAGTACGCTCCAGCAGCCTTGCTTTACTTTTATAGCTGCAATTTACTGTAGACCGGAGCACTGCTTGTTGCCAACAAAATTTTCATTTCATAACCCACCTTCTCGCCTCCTAGACGCCTATTTAAAAAAAACATTCACAACACAAGGAGACTCAAGGAGTAAACCTTTTGTCTTCCCCCTCCATTATTTGTCGCATGACTGCAGATAAACACATTATTTTCCTCTCAAATATCCTCTTGCAAACAATTTTATTGCAAATCCATATTGCAGATAAACACATTTTTTTTCATGTTCCCTTCATATTGCAGGTCAATCTTTTATTATGGGGTTTTCCCTGTTCTGCAAATGTCTTTTTTTCCTCAATTTTTCTCAGATCAACTTTAACCTTTATTCCAACTTGTTATTCCTTTTTTTGTTCAGAAATTTAGGTTTCTCAGAATATTTGAACCATTGTTGGATCCTATTGTGTGGATGTATTATTGCTTTTCTACTCTTCTTAGCATATCCGTACTTCATTGGATCCTGTTCTTTGAGTCACTGATAGATCCTAAGTCTTTTTTCTTTAATTTTTTGGATTTATTAGATTATAAGTTGTGCACATAATTTTACATTTTTGGTGGATCCACTAATATAATTATGTAACCCCAAAAGATAGTTAATCAATTCACCATTTTCATTTCATATATGTCATCCAGCTCTACTCCATATTCCACAGTCCCCCAGTACAGTACCTGTGTGATGATGCTCTCCTCCCATCCCCTCGCGCCCCGCCTGTCTCATTTCTGCCGCGGGTCACGCGACCATACTTGAGAATATCCTGTTTAGATTCAAAAAGTTTACAAAATTTGCACTGTGACGTTTGATTTGTTTTTGGTAATTATTATCTAATTATAGACTCATAAATTACAGACAAAATGTGTAACTAGTTATTTTTTACCTATATTTAATGCTCCATGCATGCGTCTAAAGATTCGATATGACGAAAAATCTTAGAAAAGTTTTGGAATTTTGAAAGAAGGGCTCAGGGTGGTACTAAAAGTTTGTGCTCCGCCCCCTCGTCAAGCGCATGGTCCACGTGTCAACTATATAGGCAGGGTTCCTGTAAAACTGGTGCATCCCATGTCCATCAATCCGTACAGTACTACTGTACTGCACCAGCTTTCGTACACCTCGTGCGTTTTTTTTGTCACGTCGATCGATTGCCATCACTCCTCGTTGTACCCATCCCACTATTGTACTAGGCGTAGTGTTCGTACAGCAACCGCTAACCCTTCCCCTTTTTCTTCTCAGCCTTTTTCCAACGGGAAGCTGCCTACTACTTTCTCAAACAATTGTCTTATTATTTAGAAGGATAGGTAGCTAAGCATGCGTATCAAGCAGTATTATCATTATCATTTAAACATGTACGTTTTCTGTAATCTCAATCGACCTTCACCCAAAATTCAATGGAGATGTTAATATATAAAAGGCAGTCGAAAATGCATTACGTATGTGGATAACCTGTGATTCTTTTTCGCGTACGGATAAAAGTTTGTAAATGCCATTTAAAAAGCAGTCTTGTTACGCACCAATTACGTATTAATATTAATGCAGTCTTGTTATTTTGTTATATCTTTATTCGTTATCTTTCATTGTATTGCTATACTAGAGTTTCAAAAATGATATGTAACTTTGATATGTTTCGAAAATGTAACTTTGATATGTTTTGAAAATGATGACCTCTATTTTATTATTTAGTTACAAAATAATCATGCAAATAGTTTCATGCTATTAGTTCACTCCTACACATGTCCTGTTTGGATCACTCTAGCTCGGCTAGAGTTAGATGTTAGAGTTAGTTTGTAAACTAGCTCTAGCAGAGATGTTTAGATTCAAGGCTAGTTTAAACTATTTTGATAATAAATTAATTTTACAAATCATCCAAATATATCTATGTGAGATCTTATTTTAAAAGTATTTATTGTAACGAATTCAATGGTGTAATCAAAGTTTTATTTGGATGTTTGGTTTGTTAGTTATAACAATTTTTTTTAGTTGCATATGAGGTGGGTCTCACATTCCACCACAACCAGCCCAAACTAACCCAAATAATCACCTTTTTGGGGAGCTAGTTTTTGGGGGTGGGCTAGTAACTAGCCCAATTTAGCTCTCCTGTTTGGATACTTTTGGGCTAGTTGGATACAAACTGGTCCAAACTAGCTCTACCTCTAGGATCCAAATAGGCCACAGTTGTCTTTTTAAAGAATTCCTCATTGTAATATATGTTATCTCAGCAAACTTGACCTCATATGCCCTTAGTATTATCCTAATTCAGCCAAAATATCATTATTAAATGTACTCCCTTCATATTGTAAAATAGTGTTTTGGGCAACGACATGGTCTCCAAAGCATGATCTCTAAATCATGACTTTCACTTCATATTTCTATAAAAATGTTTATTTAAAAATGATATATGTATATTTTTATGAAAGTATATTTTAAGACAAATCTATTCATATACTTTTCATATTTTTAAACTCAACAACTTAAAAGTTATTTATGATTTATATTTCTAAAGTTTGATTAAAATTTTGTTAAAACGATTTCATTTACAATATGAAGGGAGTATGCATTTTTTTCACTTTCCAATTTCATTTTATTTCACTTTCCAATTTCCGTAGACCGTAACAGTCTGAAAATGCCATTTAAAAAGCAGACAAAAGACATCAGACAATAGCTGTCATTGGCTTTTCTGTACTCAAGCACCATTTCCATCACTCACATCAGTCATCAGGTCCTCTCTACTACAACACCGTGGCAAGGTTTTTAATTATACATACAACCGTCTCTAAGAGCATTCGCAAATTGTATAAGCCAACCACTAGCTCTAATCCAACCTCTACAATAGTACTATCTAGTAATGACTTATAGCATACAAGATATAATCACATGATCTTGAAATATATGTATGAACTAGCTCTTGATTAAAAACTATCTTTTCTCTCTCATCTATTAAAATATAAAAATAATGCTTAGAGCTAGTTTATGAGCTAACCATTGCGGGTACCCTAAATGTTTATTTGTCACGGCGATTTACGTGCAGATAAGCTTGAATGTTTGTCACTGCGATTTACGTGTCCATAAGCTTGACTTGATTTATTGAAAATCCTAAAAGTATTTGTAGTAAGCATATTTTAAGTTTCATCTTCAAACTACAAAATATAATTTAATAAAATTTGGTTGTGAATATATTCAGTTGTTTTATAACTCTTGTATAATATGACTTCCTTTTGTCGTGAATATATCTGTATGTATATATTATAGCTTCTTATAGTTTTGTTTGCCTAGTCGTGGATATTTACTTTTCTTTTGAAACCATACACTCTAACCAATATAGGGGAAATATTGAAATACATGTCTCAACGAGTCAACTTATTTTCTATCCAACAGAAATAGTTTGATAACAAATTAAATACTAAACTGGCTAAACACTGGTGAATCTATAGTACACTTGGCACTTCTAGAACTTTGATTTCCTATTTAAATGTTTAATTTGAGGTTTGCGAGAACATACAGATGGAAGTACCTTTTGCTAAATAGAAAACTATAGTGTACACTTAAGTATGGGTCAAAGGATTTTATTTTTAAAACAAATGTAGCTCAACCTGCTAGGATGATGCTCATTTATACAGATCAATTGGGGTCCATTTGTCCAAGTGTCACTATACACTTCAAAGTGGTTTTAATATCTTGGTAATATGTTCCTTTTAATCTGATTCGATGTCTTCTTTTCATTTTTCTTATAAAATCTTTTAAACAATATCCCCATACCTTTTTGGAACCATTCTTTTTCTATTTTCTTACTACTAATCCATATTGCAGATCGATCTTTTATCATGGGTTTTCTCTGTTCTGCAAATGTCTTTTTTCTTAGTTTTGCTCAGACCGACGATAAACTTTATTCGATTTGTTTTTTCTATTTTTTTTTTCAGAAATTTAGGTTTTTCAGAATCTCTGACTCACTACTAGATCCTGTTGTGTGGATGTATTATTGTTTTTCTATGCTTCTTAGCATATCCTTACTTTATTAGATACTATTCTTCGAGTCACCAATAGATCTTGTTTGACATGAATTCATTTTTTACAACCTTTAATTAATTCTCATTTTATTACATTTATTTATTTTCCTTAAATATGAAGCTTGCTTTTAGTTCAAATAACTCATGCTTTTGATTAGTTGCTAGAGCTCTTATATACTCACTCCATCTCAAATTATAAGACATTCTAAGAATCTTAGAGAGTCAAAACATCTCAAGTTTAACCAATAATTATAGAAAAAAATTATGAAGATTTATGATATCAAATAAGCATACTATGAAAATATAATTGATAAAGAATCTAATAATACTTAGTTGGCATCACAAATATTATTATATTGTTATATAAGTTTAGTTAAACTTGAGATATTTTGACTCCCCAAGATTCTTGGAGTGTCTTATAATTTGGGATGGAGGGGGTAACTTTTTTAGTCCAGTGTGATTGATAGAGGCTCTAAAGACTGCTTCTAGTTTGTATGGATGGTTGTTTTTTAATCTGCACCTGTCACACCCAGTTTTAAAGGCAAAACGGGATGCATAATCCTTATGTGTGCCCAGGGATCAGTCACACACATAAGCCGACAAATCGTCAAAAAGGTACCATTACAAGTGTTTATTACATAGCGAATAAGTATCTAATTAATATCTATCACACCCAATTTCAAGGACGAAATAACATTCATAACATTATGTGTGCCCAGGAATAATCCACACATAAGTTCACAAATTACAAAGTACCATCACAGAGTTTAATACATAACGAACATAAATCCATTACAAGAATAAATAAAACAAAGGAAGATACACTAGCTCTTGAGGCTCCATCTCACATGGAAAGGTCAACTGGTTGACCAAGCCTAGAAATCTTCAGGGAACTCTTCATAGCCTCCTGCTTCTGTTACCCATCCGGGATTTTTATCCAAAATTGAAAAGAAAACAAGCGTGAGTACACTCGTACTCAGCAGTATAACATGGGGTTATGAAGCTCAAAAGGCTGACACTGGCTTACTGCATTTAGCATTTTTAGTTGGTCAAAGTTTTAGTATTAAGAAGCATCAGGTTATGCTTAAGCCCCAAATGATCCCACTTATACCACTGCCAAAGTTTTAAAGAATCATAAACATCCTCATTATGGTGGTGACAACAGGAACATAAATGTTGGTCAAGTTAATTAATTAATCCGTCGGTTTTCCGGGCCGTTCGTGACCGTGAGCATGGCTGATATATCAGTTTTAACACTCTGCAGAGGTTGTGCATCTTTACCCGTGAGTCGTGATGCCCCGATTGCCCAGGTTAATTACTCCCATAACACTGCCAAGGTGAGTGGGCGGGGTTCACTATGAAACCTTTCATAGTATCTCGTCTAACAAGATTAGGGCCGCTAGGATTGGCAAGGGGCGATAGAGCTCCCCTTCCGAGTAGCATAAAGATCCGCAGCCTACGCTCAAACTCGGACAGAGGCCGCACTATAACCAGCTCGGCAAGAGCCTAATGCGCCCTTTCGGGTAACCCCTAACGAGCTAGAAAAGAGCCTACTACTAAGTTAAAGCCAGAGCCATGTAGCTCCCACGGTAGCACTGTCAGTCCCAGCTTTTGCCAACAGTGAGTTATTAAAAGGGTTATGTTCCAATTGCCAAAACAGGATCACCAATTCATTCAAATCTTTAAAACATTTGGCAGGGATCAAGTATTCATTTATATATAGCACTAGCCATCTACCCATATGCATATCCCATAGGAAACAAGGTAAAGGATTTCAATTCTAGGGAATTAAACTACGGGTATCAAATTGAACACATGCACATGAAATCATAATTATGGTGAATAGGATAACAAGGCAGGTCCCATGCTATACTTGCCTTGGTTCTCAAAGTCTTGCTGGTCAAAACACTCCTGACCAAAGAACTCTGGATCACCAACAAACTCCTCACTGCCTGAACTCGATCACGGCATTGCAACAACACGCATTCCAATTGCATACATACAAAGCAAACAAGACTAATATTAGAACAGTACACCATCAACAGTAAACAGAGCTAAAAGGTTTATAAAAAGATACTACGCATTGCTACGATCATTTCAACACGAATTTCACGAAAATCGGATTTAAAACGCAAAAGATATGAATTTAACTGGTTCTCTAGGAGCATTTTTAGTATTTGAATTATCCTTGAATTTAAATAATTCAAACATGACTAGCAGATGGTTTAACATGTAGAGAATTTCATTACGAATCTAACGCAACTCGAATCGTCCAAATCAGAGTTAAAATAAAGATTTTATCAACAAATTAAGGTAGTGGCAAAATTGTAAATAGAAATTTTCTATTTTTGAAATAAACCGAGAAGAAATACGTTTTCTGAACCGAGAAAACGTATATACTCAGAAATACGCCAAGGCAATGATGCGGGGCTAGTAGAGCTGCCACGCGGCGGCTTGGGATAGGGCGCGGTCCAAGGGCACAGTCATGAACCGGGCGCGGCTGTGGTCCACCGTGGACCGGGGTGCATACCCCTTCGGGGGATTTAATCCCGACCGTCCAGGGATGATCCAACGGCGTAAGACAAAAGGGGAACTCCCCCCCCGCCGCCGCACGGCACTTGACGGCGGCGCCATGGCCCGCAGTGGACCAAGCTCGCCGGCGCGTCGTCGAGGTGACGTTCCCGTCCCTCTCAGATCCACCCGGAAGCACCGAAGTGTTCCTCGTGCTTGCGCGGACTAGATGGGGTGCTCAGCTGAGACAGGGGACGACCGGAGCATGGCGTACACGACGGCGCCATGGCCGGAGTCATTCTCTGTGTGCGGGTGTGGTTAGCCACGGGGCTAGAAGCCGAATTGAGAGCACTGGGAGACGCGGCGTGCTCGTGCGAGTGCAACGGAGGGCTCAATTGGAGCGGCGGTTTGCCGGAACAGGGAGGTCCGTGGCGGCGCCATGATCGACATGGATCGGTGTACGCGACCGAGACGTTCCAGTGCGTTAGAGACCAAATTGAGGACATAGGAACGTGCGGTGTGTCCGTGCGGTGCTAGTGAGGTGCTCGGACGAGATGGTGTGCGGCCGAGGTGCGTTGCCCGCGGCGGCGCCATTGACGGCGGCGCGGGACGCACGCGGCCAGTGCCACAAGGACTACCATCCGCTGAATTAAAGACTCAGGAAGAGAGAGGGGACGATGGCGAAGCTCACCGAGACTTCGAGAAGACCGGAGACGGCTCAGGACGGTTTGACGGCGTGGAACGGCGATCGGCGTGCGGCGGCGGTCCGAGAGTTCCGCGTTCGCGGCGTCGAGCGTTCTACGGTCACTGCATAGATGACGGAGGGAGGGATCAGGTCAAGGAGGTTCGCGGGAAGATCGTAGACACCAAACGGGGCTCACCGAGGCGAGAAAGAGCTCCGGTGTGGCTTCTTTGCGACGATGACGACGGCGGCGGCGTTCGGCGGAAATAGGGAGTTCAGAGGGGAAAGGGAGAGAGAGAGGGGCCGGTGTTGCCGCTTTTTAGCGCGGAGCAGAGCGTGCGGTGCCGTTGCGGCATCGTGGCGAGATGCGGGGGTGGGAGCGGGGCAGAACGTGCGGCGGTTCCCGATCGCGATGCGTTCGTGTGCGCGTGCTCGCGCTCGTCCGAAATCGGCGGAGGGAAGGTGGCGGTGCTGACCAGTGGGGCCAAGCAAGAACGAGAGAGGGGATGAGGAACGGGCGGGGCGGTTCCCGCTCTCCACGCGTCTGCGCACGTACACGGACGAGCAGAGCGGAGTGCGCGTCGCGGCGGTTGCGGAGCTCCGCGTCGCGTGAGGCAGAGGGGAGGGAGAGAAGAAAGAGCTGCCAGGTGGGCCACGGTGGTCAGCGAGAGAGAATGAGAGCAGAGAGAGGGTGGTTTGGCGCCGACAAGTGGAGCCCGGTTGTCAGTGGGGGGAAAAGAGGGAGAGAGGGTGAAGTGTGGCCGGTTGGGCCGGCCTGCTGATTGGGCTTTGGCCTGATTGAATTGGGCCTCGCAGGGAGAAGAGAGGGAAGTGGGTTGGGTTCAGGAGGGAGGGAGAAATCCTTTTTCCTTTTTCAATTTTTTTTTCCAAATTCAAAATCCAACCAATTTTGAAACCATTTGAAAACTGGTTTTGCAAACTCAAACATCACCACAAAAATTATGCAACGGCATGAATGCACATTCATGTTTCTAAACTAGAATTTATTTTATTTCTAAGAATTTTATTATTCCACTAAATGAAATGCTCGCATAATTTCATAATTAAATCATTTTCATCTAAATTGAAATGCTCTCAAATTTTTGGGTGTTACAATTCTACCCCCTTAAAAGGAATCTCGTCCTCAAGATTCAGACGGACTTACTCAAACAGCTGTGGGTAAGACTTTCTCAGATCTTCTTCTCTTTCCCAAGTTGCTTCGTCTTCTGTGTATCGGTTCCACTAAACTTTGCACATCTTTATAACACGACTCCTCGTAAACCTGTCCGCTGTTTCCAAGATTCTTATTGGGTACTCTTCGTATGTGAGATCTTCCTTTATAGTAAGCTCTTCTAGAGGGATCTGTTCCTCAGGTACCCTTAAACACTTCTTCAACTGAGACACATGGAATACATCATGTACTCCTGACAAATTCTCAGGTAACTTTAACTGATAAGCTACCTCTCCACGTCTCACGAGAATTTTGAAAGGTCCAACATATCTTGGAGCTAGCTTTCCTTTCATATTGAACCTCTTTACACTTCTCATTGGAGACACTTTCAGATACACATAATCCCCAATCTCGAATGACAGACCTCTTCTGCGGGTGTCTGCGTAACTCTTTTGATGGGATTGTGCAACTTTTAAGTTATCTCTTATTTTTCTTACTTGTTCTTCTGCATCTCGAAGAACATCTGGTCCAAACACCTGAGTCTCTCCGGTTTGGTTCCAGAACAAAGGAGTTCTGCACTTACGACCATACAGAGCCTCATTTGGTGCCATTTTCAGACTATTCTGATAGCTGTTGTTATATGAAAATTCAGCATATGGCAAACTCTTATCCCAACTGGCACCGTGTTGTAATGCACATGCTCTCAACATGTCCTCTAATATTTGGTTTGTCCTTTCTGTTTGTCCATCAGTCTATGGATGGTATGCTGTACTGAAAGTCAATTTTGTTCCCAAGGATTCATGTAACTTCTGCCAGAACTGTGATGTGAATTGAGTTCCTCTGTCAGACACAATATTCTTAGGAACTCCATGTATTTACTATCCTTTCCATATACAACTCTGCTAACCTTGCGCTTGAGTAGTTAGTCTTCACTGGTAGGAAATGAGCAACTTTAGTCAAGCGGTCCACGATTACCCAGATTGAGTCATATCCTCTCTGTGTACGTGGTAACCCGACTATAAAGTCCATTCCTACTTCTTCCCATTTCCACTCAGGTATTTTCATTGGCTGGAGTAAACCGGCAGGTCTTTGGTGTTCGGCCTTTACTCTTTGTCACGTGTCACACAAGGCCACATATTCTGCTACATCCCTTTTTAATCCATACCACCAATACTTTTCTTTTAGATCCAGGTACATCTTAGTACTTCCAGGATGTATCGAGTAAGATGAATCATGTCCTTCTCTAAGTATGGCATCACGGATAGACTTTACTTCGGGAACACATATTCTCTTTCCAAACCACAATGTACCATCATCATCCATTCTGAAACCTGGTGCTTTTCCTAGCACTATATTCTCTGCAATTTCTTTCAGTCTCGGATCTTCCAACTGACCCTTCCGTATTTCTTATTCCAGGGTAGGTTATATGGTTATCTCCGTAGTATTAATGGTAAATCCAAAATTAAGAGATTCCATATCAGCACACAATTCCGCAGGCATAAGCTTCATTCTTAAAGCATTAGCATAACTCTTCCTACTTAGTGCATCGGCCACTACATTGGCCTTACCAGGATGATAATGTACTTCCAACTCATAATCCTTGATCAGCTCAAGCCAACGACGCTGTCTCAGATTCAGATCTGATTGAGTGAAGATATATTTCAAACTCTTATGATCTGTATAGATATCACACTTATGCCTTATTAGATAATGTCTCCATATCTTTAGAGCATGTACCACTGCTGCCAATTCCAAGTCATGAGTAGGGTAATTCAGCTCATGCTTCCTCAACTGCCTGGATGCATATTCCACAACTTTACCTTCTTGCATAAGCAAACATCCAAGACCTAGGCGAGAGGCATCACAGTAGATCGAGAAACTCTTGTTCAGATCTGGTAATGTCAGTACTGGGGCTGTGGTGAACCTTTTCTTCAACTCTTCAAAGTTTGTTTGACATTTGTCGGACCACACAAACTTGACACTCTTCTCTAGCAGAGCTGTCATTGGTTTAGCTAGCTTTGAAAACCCTTCAATGAACCTCCTATAGTATCCTGCTAAACCCAGGAAACTACGAATTTCGGTAACATTGGTTGGAGGGTTCCAGTTTAGAACATCTCGTACCTTACTTGGGTCTACTGCTATACCTCCATTAGAGAACACGTGACCCAAGAAAGACACTTCTCTTAACCAAAACTCACATTTACTTCTCTTGGCATACAGCTGATTTTCTCTGAGCTTTTGCAAAACCATCCTCAGATGTTCAGCATGCTCCTCCTTAGTTTTAGAGAAGACTAGGATGTCATCTATGAACACTACCACAAACTTGTCCAAAAACTCCATGAACACCTTGTTCATCATGTACATAAAGTACGCAGGTGCATTAGTCAACCCAAAAGACATAACTGTATACTCATATAGCCCATATCTTGTGGTAAAGGCTGTCTTAGTTATGTCTGCCGCTCGGATTTTTAATTGGTGATATCCAGAGCGGAGATCTATTTTAGAGAACACACATGCACCTTTCAACTGATCAAACAAGTCATCTATTCTGGGTAAGGGATATTTATTCTTGATGGTAACTTCATTAAGAGAACGATAGTCCACACACATTCTCCTAGTACCATCTTTCTTATCCACAAATATAACTGGTGCTCCCCAAGGTGAAGAACTAGGGCGGATAAAACCCTTTTCTTGCAATTCACTAATTTGTTTCTTAAGTTCTTCTAATTCTTTTACCCCCATTCTATATGGTCTTTTAGCTATGGGAGCAGTACCAGGTAGAAGTTCAATAAGAAACTCAACATCACGATCAGGTGGCATACCTGGTAACTCTTCGGGGAACACATCCGGAAATTCTTCCACCACTTGTTCCTCATCAAAGGCATCTCCAGATAACTGGTTCAGAGTGGCTTTTGGTGTTGCTTGCATTTCTACTTCAACACACATCTTATCCCCATTAGGTGATGTCACAACAACACATCTCTCTTGACACTGAATCATAGCTCGATGTTGTTTCATCCAATCCATTCCCACAATTAGATCTATTCTAGCTGTGGGTATCACAACTAGACTCACTTCAAAGTCTACCCCCCTTAGGGTAAGTCTAGTGGAAGGACTCCAAACAGAAGCTGGTATGCTACCCCCGGTGAATTTACTTGCATACGATTTTTCATTGCACGCAAATATATACTATGCATTCTAACAAAATCTTCACATATGAAAGAATACGAAGCACCAGAATCAAAGAGTACGGTAGCGGGGAAAGAGTTGACATTAAACGTACCCATCATAACCTCAGGTGCCTCCTGAGTGGTTTCAGCAGATACATGGTTCACCATTCCAGTGTTTGGAGGTGGTTGGTACCTTCCTTTCTGCTGGTTATTCTGACTCTGGGGTGCCTGCTGGTTCTGCTTCTCAGGGCAATTGTAAGACATATGGCCTTCTTTCCCACAACGGAAACACTTGTTGTTGTTATTGTTGTTGGGGTTGTTGTTCTTTACTTCTAGAGTATTTGGATTCCCCTGGCGCTGAGCTTGGTTAGAGACCTGCTAGGGTGGGCACTGGCCTCCGTACTGCTGCTGACCTTGAGGACGTTGTTGGAACTGATTTCGCTGAGGAAACTGACCTCTGTTCCACTGGTTGGATTGCCCTTGGCTTCTCTGCTGGAAACTCTGCTGCGGGTAGGGTCGAGGGCGAGTGTTGCTGCTTGAAGCCTGACCCTGTAGCTTCCTCTTCTTTGTTTCCATTTCCCGGCGCTTATTGTCAATCACAATAGCGCGGTTCACCAAGGTCTGATAATTGGGGTACTCATTTGACATGAGCTGGAGCTGCAGCCCATCATACAGTCCCTTCAGGAATCTGCGCTGCTTGTCACAGTCCCTAGCCACTTCATGGGGAGCATAGCGTGACAATTGAGCAAACTTGTCACGGTACTCAGCTACTGTCATTGAGCCTTGCTTGAGGGATCTGAACTCCTCTTGCTTCAACTCCATCATACCTTCAGGAATATGGTATGATCTGAATTCCTCTCTGAATTCCTGCCAATTGACCTCAGGAGCATCATCAGGGCGTCCATATTGGAAGGACTCCCACCAATCTTGGGCTGCTCCTTGTAACTGTCCCGAGGCATACAACACCTTTTCTGTGTCGTTGCACTGCGCTATGTTCAGCTGCTTTTCCACAGCTCGGAGCCAGTCATCTGTATCCAAAGGGTCGGATGCATGGGTGAAGACGGGAGGTCGTCCCTTCATGAATTCTCCCCTTTTGTCCCTAACTTGGACTGGCGGTAGAATTCCAACAGGTTCGTTCTCCAAGCGATGCATCATGGCTTGCATCAATTGTGCTTGCATGCCCATCAACTGTTCCACTGACACAGCAGGTGGTGTTGGTGGTGGTGGTGGCGGGTTGACAGGAACTCCACGTCCACGGCCACGTCCACGACCACGAACTCTAGCACCCCTGCCATCCATCTATTTTTCAGCAAAGATGTAGGGTTTAGCGACTACGTAAAGCATATAACATGTCTATGTCAAACTGAAATTTTCTGGGCATGATTTTACAACAGTAGTGCAGTAAAAAGTTCATATCTCAAGTTCTGAAACTCAAACAGAAATTCTGCTTATATGGCTGGAAACATCAGAAAGTTATCTACAACTTTCGTGTTCATATGATTTTCAGATTCTGTAACTTTAT
Source organism: Microstegium vimineum (assembly GCA_022036555.1). Lineage (NCBI taxonomy): Eukaryota > Viridiplantae > Streptophyta > Magnoliopsida > Poales > Poaceae > Microstegium > Microstegium vimineum. The sequence continues at coordinate 48,083,840 of CM039119.1, read as the reverse complement.
TTGTCAAAAACTCGAAACAAACAGATCTATTCAGGTTCACAGACTGCGCAGTAAGAATGACTTGCAACAGCAAAAACTCTTAGCTCAAAATAGACATGAGGTTGGTTCTGGCGGCGTTGGAAAGATACAAAAGTCTACTTTCTGGTGTGAGAGTTTCATCAACATAGAATTCTTTGATTTGGAGACATAAAGCAAAGAACAGAGACTGCTCTAGAAAACAGCACAGGAGATAAGAGATAAGATCAACCCACTGATATATTATCAAACATTAACCTAATATTTCAACTTGTGAGACTTGTGGATAGGCCCCAAATTTCTCACACTAACAATCAACCAAAGAACCAAATCAAACAAGTTCATAAATATAAGCATTAAGACATCAAGTTCATACATCGCCAAACTAGATTAGACTCGCACTACTACGCTTATTACAAAAAGGGAAGGATTCAACATCTATGGAGCTTCATCAGTCATGATGTGGTTGGGTGGCTTCTTTTCATACATTGGGGCCATGTTCAGCTGGGCCCTCAAATCATCCACCATCTTTTGGAAACGAGCCACTGACTGCTGCTCGCCATGCAACTCCTCCTGCAACCTCTCATTGACCCCTTGGAGCTCATTGAGATGCCTGACCATGGTGTCCAAGGTAGAAACAGGGTCAAGAGGGTTCTGGATCGACCAAGTGTTAAACCTGGTGTCATATCGAGGCAGGAATCTATAGGCATCACCCTCCATAGCTATGTAACGCCTTCCATGGTAGAAGATGTAGGCGTTCTCAGCAGCATTCTCCATACTATCCCTGTCAAGAGCCCTCCTGGCTACATGGCCATGGACAGTCTCCACCTTCTGACTGTCATGAGCCTCATTCCAAACAGAGACTACCACCTGTGCCTTCCAGTAACTGGCTTCCTGAGGGTGAGAGAACTCAGAAACTAGGTACTTCACTGAAGTATCCATCTCAGGGTAGTACTCCTCCAACACCTTCAATAGCAAGTTGTGGAAGTACGCCGCTGGGGAAGGGTACTTGTAGTACTGCTCCTCAGACCATCCAGGCTGCTCATCCTCTGGTGGTGTCGCCAGAGCAGGTGCTGGTGCTGGTGAGAGGAGTGGTGCTGGAGTCGGTGAAGGCAGAGGCGACTGTGTAGCAGCTGGTACAGGAGCTGGTGAAGCAACTGGTGTAGGAGCTGGTGGTGGAGCTGGTGCTGCAAGGTTCACATCCATCCACTCCTGTTCGTCCTCCGTGTTGACGTCCTCCACCAACACGTGCTCCTCCTCTGGGTCCTCCTCAGACTCAGTCACCATCTCATCATCTGAGATGTCCACCACTGGCTGGGAAGTCTGAGAGGTGAACTGGGTCAAGTAGCTGCTGGTGCTCAGACGGCGAGACCTCGTGACAGGCGGCATCTACAGAATTTTGTTTAAACTTAATTAGAACAACATTTTAAATAATAGAATAAAGACATAGAAGCATATAAATTTTGTAAATAACAAGAGCAAGGTAGAAAGCAGTAAAATATAGAAGCAAAGGATCCTAAAACGACCATTGCTACCTAGGCTTGCGTCCTACAGTCAACCAAACTTTGATACCAATTTGTCACACCCAATTTCAAGGACGAAATAGGATGCATAACATTATGTGTGCCCAGGAATAATCCACACATAAGTTCACAAATTACAAAGTACCATCACAGAGTTTAATACATAACGAACATAAATCCATTACAAGAATAAATAAAACAAAGGAAGATACACTAGCTCTTGAGGCTCCATCTCACATGGAAAGGTCAACTGGTTGACCAAGCCTAGAAATCTTCAGGGAACTCTTCATAGCCTCCTGCTTCTGTTACCCATCCGGGATTTTTATCCAAAATTGAAAAGAAAACAAGCGTGAGTACACTCGTACTCAGCAGTATAACATGGGGTTATGAAGCTCAAAAGGCTGACACTGGCTTACTGCATTCAGCATTTTTAGTTGGTCAAAGTTTTAGTATTAAGAAGCATCAGGTTATGCTTAAGCCCCAAATGATCCCACTTATACCACTGCCAAAGTTTTAAAGAATCATAAACATCCTCATTATGGTGGTGACAACAGGAACATAAATGTTGGTCAAGGTAATTAATTAATCCGTCGGTTTTCTGGGCCGCTCGTGACCGTGAGCATGGCTGATATATCAATTTTAACACTCTGCAGAGGTTGTGCATCTTTACTCGTGAGTCGTGATGCCCCGATTGCCCGGGTTAATTACTCCCATAACACTGCCAAGGTGAGTGGGCGGGGTTCACTATGAAACCTTTCATAATATCTCGTCTAACAAGATTAGGGCCGCTAGGATTGGCAAGGGGCGATAGAGCTCCCCTTCCGAGTAGCATAAAGACCCGCAGCCTACGCTCAAACTCGGACAAAGGCCGTACTATAACCAGCTCGGCAAGAGCCTAATGCGCCCTTTCGGGTAACCGCTAACGAGCTAGAAAAGATCCTACTACTAAGTTAAAGCCAGAGCCATGTAGCTCCCACAGTAGCACTGTCAGTCCCAGCTTTTGCCAACAGTGAGTTATTAAAAGAGTTATGTTTCAATTGCCATAACAGGATCACCCATTCATTCAAAGCTTTATAACATTTGGCAGGGATCAAGTATTCATTTATATAGCGCTAGCCATCTACCCATATGCATATCCCATAGGAAACAAGGTAAAGGATTTCAATTCTAGGGAATTAAACTACGGGTATCAAATTGAACACATGCACATGAAATCATAATTATGGTGAATAGGATAACAAGGCAGGTCCCATGCTATACTTGCCTTGGTTCTCAAAGTCTTGCTGGTCAAAACACTCCTGACCAAAGAACTCTGGATCACCAACAAACTCCTCACTGCCTGAACTCGATCACGGCATTGCAACAACACGCATTCCAATTGCATACATACAAAGCAAACAAGACTAATATTAGAACAGTACACCATCAATAGTAAACAGAGCTAAAAGGTTTATAAAAAGATACTACGCATTGCTACGATCATTTCAACACGAATTTCACGAAAATCGGATTTAAAACGCAAAAGATATGAATTTAACTGGTTGTCTAGGAGCATTTTTAGTATTTGAATTATCCTTGAATTTAAATAATTCAAACATGACTAGAAGATGTTTTAACATGTAGAGAATTTCATTACGAATCTAACGCAACTCGAATCGTCCAAATCAGAGTTAAAATAAAGATTTTATCAACAAATTAAGGTAGTGGCAAAATTGTAAATAGAAATTTTCTATTTTTGAAATAAACCGAGAAGAAATACATTTTCTGAACCGAGAAAACATATACTCAGAAATACGCCAAGGCAATGACGCGGGGCTAGCAGAGCTGCCACGCGGCGGCTTGGGATAGGGCACGGTCCAAGGGCACAGTCATGAACCGGGCGCGGCTGTGGTCCACCGGTCCACCGTGGACCGGGGTGCATACCCCTTCGGGGGATTTAATCCCGACCGTCCAGGGATGATCCAACGGCGCAAGACAAAAGGGGAACTTCCCCCCCACCGCCGCACGACACTTGACGGCGGCACCATGGCCCGTAGTGGACCAAGCTTGCCGGCGCGTCGTCGAGGTGACGTTCCCGTCCCTCTCAGATCCACCCGGAAGCACCGGAGTGTTCCTCGTGCTTGCGCGGACTCGATGGGGTGCTCAGCTGAGACAGGGGACGACCGGAGCATGGCGTACACGGCGGCGCCATGGCCGAAGTCATTCTGTGTGTGTGGGTGTGGTTAGCCATGGGGCTAGAAGCCGAATTGAGAGCACTGGGAGACGCGGCGTGCTCGTGCGAGTGCAACGGAGGGCTCAATTGGAGCGGCGGTTTGCCGGAACAGGGAGGTCCGCGGCGGCGCCATGATCGACATGGATCGGTGTACGCGGCCGAGACGTTACAATGCGTTAGAGACTCAAATTGAGGACATAGGAACGTGCGGTGTGTCCGTGCGGTGCTAGTGAGGTGCTCGGACGAGATGGTGTGCGGCCGAGGTGCGTTGCCCGCGGCGGCGCCATTGACGGCGGCGCGGGACGCACGCGGCCAGTGCCACAAGGACTACCATCCGCTGAATTAAAGACTCAGGAAGAGAGAGGGGATGATGGCGAAGCTCACCGAGACTTCGAGAAGACCGGAGACGGCTCAGGACGGTTTGACGGCGTGGAACGGCGATCGGCGTGCGACGGCAGTCCGAGAGTTCCGCGTTCGCGGCGTCGAGCGTTCTGCGGTCACTGCATAGATGACGGAGGGAGGGATCAGGTCAAGGAGGTTCGCGGGAAGATTGTAGACACCAAACGGGGCTCACCGAGGCGAGAAAGAGCTCCGGTGTGGCTTCTTTGCGACGATGGCGACGACGGCGGCGTTCGGCGGAAATTGGGAGTTCAGAGGGGAAAGGGAGAGAAGGGGGCCGGTGTGCCGCTTTATAGCGTGGAGCAGAGCGTGCGGTGTCGTTGCGGCATCGTGGCGAGATGCGGGGGTGGGAGCGGGGCAGAACGTGCGGCGGTTCCCGATCGCGGCGCGTTCGTATGCGCGTGCTCGCGCTCGTCCGAAATCGGCGGAGGGAAGGTGGCGGTGCTGACCGGTGGGGCCAAGCAACAGCGAGAGAGGGGATGAGGAACGGGCGGGGCGGTTCCCGCTCTCCACGCGTCTGCGCACGTACACGGACGAGCAGAGCGGAGTGCGCGTCGCGGCGGTTGCGGAGCTCCGCGTCGCGTGAGGCAGAGGGGAGGGAGAGAAGAAAGAGCTGCCAGGTGGACCACGGTGGTCAGCAAGAGAGAATGAGAGCAGAGAGAGGGTGGTTTGGCGCCGACAAGTGGACCCCGGTTGTCAGTGGGGGGAAAAGAGGGAGAGAGGGTGAAGTGTGGCCGGTTGGGCCGGCCTGCTGATTGGGCTTCGACCTGATTGAATTGGGCCTCGCAGGGAGAAGAGAGGGAAGTGGGTTGGGTTCAGGAGGGAGGGAGAAATCCTTTTTCCTTTTTCAATTTTTTTTTCCAAATTCAAAATCCAACCGATTTTGAAACCATTTGAAAACTGGTTTTGCAAACTCAAACATCACCACAAAAATTATGCAACGGCATGAATGCACATTCATGTTTCTAAACTAGAATTTATTTTATTTCTAAGAATTTTATTATTCCACTAAATGAAATGCTCACATAATTTCATAATTAAATCATTTTCATCTAAATTAAAATGCTCTCAAATTTTTGGCTGTTACAATATCTATTACATAACAGCGGAAATAAAAGATAACTCTCACGAAGCTCCATCGCACAGGGACGTCAACTGGTTGACCCCAAACCTAGTAGTCCTCTGGATACTCCTCATAACCTTGATAATCTGGTACCCATCCGGGATTTTTATCCAAATATTGAAAAGAATAAACAAGCGTAAGTACTTCTAGTACTCAACAAGCATATATGGTGTTCATGAGGCTCAAAAAAAAGTATGACCCGGTTTACTGCGGTAAGCATTTTTAATTTGTAACAAAACTTTACAAGTGGTAAATCAAAAGTTATGCTTAAGCCCCAAATTAAACTGCATGATCATATAACAACTGAACGAATAACATAATATCATGATAAAGTGATTCATAATGATAAGCAACAAGTAAACAAAGTTTCTGTGAGTTTTTCGGGCCGCTGTAACGCCCCAGAGTCCAAACGGCTCAGATCCACTCTGCACGCTGAGCGAACCACACCCCCCACCATCCCACTTAAGCTTTCGTCCTCGCTTCGCTTAAAAGGATTAACCCGGAGATGGTGGGATGGACTCTAGAAGCCTTATATGTTGGTCTATCCCACCTTAAACAAGCAAGGTGGGATTAAACCCTCCACAATATCTCATTAACACACATGGGCCACTACGGGCCAAACGGGCCGGATGTGACATACACCCCCCTCAAAGAACTCGACGTCCTCGTCGAGCCCAACATAGCTGCAACGGGCAAACGATGACCAGGAACGTTTCCCTCTTAGCACACGCGACCGTGCGCCCAGTGCCGGCACATGTGTCATGCCGTGCGCCCCGCCGCACGCGCCCGCTGCCGCGAAGGTCGGTATGTCACATCCGGCCCGTTTGGCCCGTAGTGGCCCATGTGTGTTAATGAGATATTGTGGAGGGTTTAGTCCCACCTTGCTTGTTTAAGGTGGGATAGACCAACATATAAGGCTTCTAGAGTCCATCCCACCATCACCGGGTTAATCCTTTTAAGCGAAGCAAGGACGAAAGCTTAAGTGGGATGGTGGTGGGTGTGGTTCGCTCAGCGTGTAGAGTGGATCTGAGCCATTTGGACTCTGGGGCGTTACAAATGGTATCAAAGCCTGGTTGACTGTAGGACGCAAGCCTAGGTAGAAATGGTCGTTTTAGGACCATTTGCTTCTCTATTTTACTGCTTTCTATCTTGCTCTTGTTATTTATAAAATTAATTATGCTTCTATGTCTTTATTCTATTACTTAAAATGTTGTTCTAATTAAGTTTAAACAAAATTCTGTAGATGCCGCCTGTCACGAGGTCTCGCCGCCTGAGCACCAGGAGCTACCTGTCCCAGTTCACGCCTTAGACTTCCCAGCCAGTGGTGGACATCTCAGATGATGAGCTGATGTCCGAGTCTGAGGAGGACCCTGAGGAGGAGCACGTGTTGGTGGAGGACGTCAACACGGAAGATGAACATGAGTGGATGGATGTGAATCTTGCACCACCAGTTCCTCCACCAGGCCCTACACCAGTTGCTTCACCAGTTCCTGCACTAGCTCCTGCACCTTCGCCTCTGCCTTCACCGACCCCAGCACCACTCCTCTCACCAGCACTAGCACCTGCCCTAGCGACGCCACCAGAGGAGGAGCAACCTGGGTGGACAGAGGAGCAGTTCTACAAGTACCCTCCTCCTGTGGCGTACTTCCACAATCTGTTGCTGAAAGTGCTGGAAGATTACTATCCTGATCGAGACACCACGGTGAGATACTTGGTTTCTGAGTTTTCTCATCCTCATGAAGCCAGCTACTGGAAGGTGCAGGTGGTCATTTCAGTGTGGAATGTGGCTCATGATAGTCATAAGGTGGAGACTGTCCATGGTCATATAGCCAGGAGGGCTCATGATAGGGACAACATGGAGAATGCAGCTGAGAACGCCTACATCTACTATCATGGACGTCGCTACACAGCGATGCAGGGCGATGCTTACAGGTTTCTGCCTCGCTATGACACCAGGTTTGGTACTTGGTCTATCCAGAACCCACTTGATCCTGGTTCTACCTTGGACACCACAGTCAGACATCTCAATGAGCTCCAAGGGGCGAATGAGAGTTTGCAGGAAGAGTTGCGTGACGAGCAGCAGTCTGTGGCTCGTTTCCAGAAGATGGTGGATGAGTTGAGGGCCCAGCTGAATATGGCCCCAATGTTTGAGAAGAAGCCACCTAACCACATCATGACCGATGAAGCTCCATAGAAGATGAAGCTTTTTCCTCCTAGTTATCAGCGTAGTAGTGCGAGTCTGTTCTAGCTTTGGTGATTGATGAATTTGATGTCTTAATGTTTATTATTATGTATTTGTTTGATTTGGATCTTTGTTTGACTGATAGTGTGGGAAATTGTGGGCCTGTCCACAAATCTCACAAGTCGGATCTTTAAGTTTAATGTTTGATAATATCAGTTGGGTTGATCTGGTCATATACCTGTTGTGCTGTTTTTCTGGAGCAGTGTCTGTTCATTGTTATATATCTCCAAATCAGTTAATACAATGTTGATGAAACTTTCACACCAGAAACTAGACTTTTGTGTCTTTCCAACGCCGCATCAACCAACCCCATATCCGTTCTGAGCTAAGAGATGTTGCTGTTGCAAGTTGGTCTTTCTGCGCAGTCTGTGAACCTGAATAGATCTGTTTGTTTCTAGATTTTGACTAATATGGCTTCAGAACCTAAAAATCATATGAATACGAAAGTTGAATAGGATCTTCTGATCTTTCCAGCCATATAATAAAAAGTTTTGTTTGAGTTCCAGAACTCGGGATGTGAGTTTTTTACTGCACTGCTATTGTAATATCATGCCCAGAAAATTTCAGTTTGACACAGACATGTTATATGCAATACAAAGCTTCTAAATCTTACATCTTTGCTAAAAAACAGATGGACGACAGAGGTGCTAGAGTTCGTGGTCGTGGACGTGGAGTTCCTGTTAACCCGCCACCACCACCGCCTGCTGTGTCAGTGGAACAACTGATGGACATGCAGGCACAACTGATGCAAGCCATGATGCAGTGCTTGGACAACGAGCCTGTTGGAATTCTACCTCCAGTCCAAGTTAGGGACAAAAGAGGAGAGTTCATGAAGGGACGACCTCCCGTCTTCACCCATGCATCTGACCCTTTGGATGTAGATGATTGACTCCGAGCTGTGGAGAAGCAGCTGAACATAGCACAGTGCAATGACACAGAAAAGGTATTGTATGCCTCTGGTTAGCTACAAGGGGCAACCCAAGATTGGTGGGAGTCTTTCCAGTTGTTGACACAAAAAGCGTCAGGATCTGCGAACAGCTCGGGCTTATACCCGAAACTCGGTTGTCCGAAGGCGTGCCAGTCGATTTGACCAGTTAATCGACAAGGACGATAACTAGAACAAAATTTGAACTAGACAACGGCGATGCGTCCGGATGTCGAGGCTCAAACTTGATCAGGATAACTAGAGTAGAGCTGAACGAGACGACAACGATGCACCCGGACGTCAAAGCTCAGATTGCTCAAAACACGGAACTTACAAAGGTTTGACGGAGGTCGATAAGATGCAACCCGTCGAAAACTTGAAAGAACTCGTAGGTAAACTACATCTAATACGATAAAAGTAGAGTACTGGTAAAGTAGATAAAAAGGTAATTGATTGGTTGATATGCTTGGATATGATCGTTTACAGCACCCCTAGGTACCTATTTATACTCCGGCAGAGGGAGTTGTAGATAGATACGACTCGTACCTTTCCTAAACAAAAACTCCTAATTTTAAGGAAATAACTGACTCGCGCAGGAGTCGGACCCAAACAGAAACAATCTTTTCCTAAACAGATTCTACTATTATTAAGGGAATAAAATGACTCATGCAAGAGTCGGACTCAAACTTCTATAACAATACTGGTATAAAATCACCAGTTTCCTTATGTCTCCTCCCGATGAAACTTTCCATTAACACATCCTTCCGATTCGCAATTTCCTTTTAACGTCATCGGCAACCGTGTGCTCACGCTAGCCATGTCATCTTTCATCGGCAAGACTCCTTCATCGGCAACTGCCAGCCGCGTCATTCTGCTTCCATCGGGAGCATCTACCACTCATCGGCAACAGCCTTCAGCTTTTATCGGCACTGACTTCTCATCGGCAAGCTGACTTTTGCCTTTATCAAGTCCTTCTGCCTCCATCGGCAACGAGTCTGTCTTCATCAGCAACATTCTTGCCTCTATCGGCAGTCTGACCGATAATACCCCGATGCCGATAAGGAACAGCAACCAGCTTCTTGCCGATCGGCACAATCCTTAGATTATATTGAAACGTGCCAAAAAACGGTGTCAACACATGCCCCCCAGTTTCGGAGTATAAGATGTCTTATGTGCCGAAATTCCTTCTGCCGCTATCTCTTTTTCCAAGATGTCCGCCGATGCCCCCAAGTGTAACAGTCGAAACGCCATAGCTCATCAAGTACCGCTCCCAAGCCAAAATGCCCAAAGTCATCGACATCGGCAACATATTGACATCTACCGATGGATCTCCATCTTTACACTTTGGCCTTCATCGCTTCCCTGAAGATCTCCCTCTTGAAGGATTATCATCGTGATACAAATCTTCTCGGCATTCGCGCTGAACCCTCCTCTTCTGAGTCTTCGTCAGACCCCCGAGGCACCATCGAGGGAGCTTAGTTTTCCAGACAGGCTGATACCGCTTCTCACTGCTTGTATCTGCACCAACTCTTGTGTCTGCATCCTTGGAGGAATTTTTTTCTTCGGGTACCTTGGCATCTGCCGTCTCTTCAAGCTCTTTTTGACAAATACGTCTGCCAAGCCTGTCGTGTGCACTGAGCTTGCCCCCAGCCGATCATGCGCTGATTTCTTCCCTTTGATCGGCGTGCAACAGCCTGATGTCCGAGGCTTCTTTTCTAACCGATCGACAAAGTAGTATCCGTTGCATTCAGGGCAATCATCGGCAGTAGGTAGCTTGATGCCTTCTTCCCAACAGTGAATAAAGAAGGGGCACCTCCAATGATCTTGATGCCGATGCCACTCTTGGCGTCTTTCATCCTCTTGCAACCGATATTGATCCTCTCGTGACTGCCGATACTCTTGCCTTGGTCGCCTATGCGTGATTACAACGCCATATGGTGCGTGCCGATGAGGTTTCTTGCTATTGCTTTCATCGGCAACCCTCCTGCCCTTTCTGTCATCGGCAAACTTCTTCACATCACGTACAACTATTTGATGGTCAAGATCCACCGATGCATTCTTCCTGGCAGCTTCCGATGTCAGCACTTTAATTTTTCCACTAGTTTCCACCATATTATTGGGAAACGGATGCTGATTGATCTTCATCGGCTTCTGGGCTTTGGAATTTTCAAACTTAATCCACCCAGATTCAATTCCTGACTGCAACTGCTGCCTAAAGACTTTGCAGTCATTGGTATTGTGCAAAGTTGCATTGTGCCACTTGCAATACCTGATTTTCTTGAGCTCTTTGGCCGATGGAATTACCTGATTAGGTGCCAGCTTAATCTTCCCTTCTCAGAGTAATAGGTCAAACATCCTATCGGCCTTGGTGATGTCCAAAGTGCATTTCTCAGTTTCCTTCTGATCGAACGGACAAGATATCGGCCTTTCATTCTCTACCGATTCAACTAAACCGATACTTGCTTCTTCGTCTGAATCTGTCTTCTTAGTTAAAGACATCCACTCATCCCAATTTTCCCTAGGCTCGAAAACTTCAGTGTCTTGATCGGCAAGCCTTTGCACAATATGGCTCAAGCTTTCAAACTCTTGAGACGCATACTTGTCTCTGATGTGCGGCAGTAATCCCTGGAGAGCTAAATCTGCCAATTGCCGATCATCAAGTACCAAACTATAGCATTTGTTCTTTACATCTCGCAGTCTCTGCACAAAACTTTCTACCGATTCATCATTGCGCTGCCTCAGATTAACCAAATCGGTAAGCTTCTTTTCATTTGCGCCAGTGAAGAAGTATTTATGAAATTGCTCCTCCAGATCGGCCTATGTGATTATAGAGTTCGGAAGCAATGAAATAAACCATGTGAATGCCGATCCAGACAATGACGACGAGAACAATCTTACCCTCAACTCATCCCTGCTGGCTGCTTCCCCACATTGGATAATGAATCGGTTAATGTGCTCCATTGTGGACATATCATCTTGACCAGAAAACTTAGTGAAATCTGGCACTTTATACCGATTTGGGAAGGGGATTAAATCATAAGCTGGAGGGTATGGAGTCCGATATGAATATGTATCGACCTTAGGCTTGATACCGAATTGCTCTTTCGCCACTTCGGCAATCTTATCGGCTAAGTATGCATCTTGATCCTGCAGATGCACTAGCTGGACATCGACTGGTTGAGCAGATCGATGCACCTCTTCATACCTTTGCGGTAAACAGGCCGGGGCAATTGGCACATTTGCGGCACCAGTCTGTTGAATATTATGCATCGGCTGATTGGCCGATGGGCAACTTTGTACGTCCACTGGTTGAGTAGGTTGATGTACTTCAGGTCTTGATGTCAAAGTGCTTGAAGTGATTGGCTCATGCGCAGTACCAGTCATCTGAACATTATGCATCGGCTGAGTTACCGATGGGAAACTTTGCACACTCACTGGCTTGTGCTGTGGCATTATATTCATCGGTTGTTGTACCGATGTCTTATTGTGCACATTCACTTGCGAGTATTGCGGTGTAGTACTTATCGGTTGATGTACCGATACTTCATTCTAAAGATTTGCCGGATGACACTGCGGAGCTCTTGCCACTTGGTGCCCAGGCTGCACAACTTGCTGCTGAATCGGTAATTGACCGATCCAACTTACATTAGGTGGCATCGACATATGACTTACCGATGGCTGATAACCAGCTGACTCTTGTAGCCCTTGTACCCTTGGATGATAGCCTTGATTTGTGGGTACCATAGATTGAGAAGCCATTGCCGATACAGGCTGATTGACAATCGGCATGCCTTGTTGCATCGGCCAAGAATTTGCCGATGGCTGATAACCAGCTGATGCCTGTCGTTCTTGTGGCGCCGGGTAATTAACAGAATAACTACCTTGGTTAGCAGGTATTCCAGTTTGAAGAACCATTGCCGCCATGGGTTGACTTGCAGCTGCTGGGCCTTGTTGTATCGACAAGTGATTTGCCGATGGTTGAGCGTAAGGCATTCTGGGTATTGCCACTCGAAGATTCCCTGTTGGCAACTGCACCGTTGGAGAAGATGTGGCATAATGCATTACTGGAACCATTGGCTGTATAGGTGTTGCCGATGCCATGGGAATCTTCCACTCTGCATGGTTACCTTGGACCAATCTGGAATCAGCAGATGGACTTGGAGACATACCGTATCCCCACCAGTTGGCAGAAGTTGGCTGACCCTGGATCACAGGTCCAGACATTGTTGAGGCCACCAGATTTGTATTCACCTGAGTGATGCTTGTTGGGCTCTATCTTGGTGGCGTAATCTCATCGGCAGATCGGTTCATAATCGGTGAAGACACCCTTGGAACCGCCGATGGGATCGTAACGGATGTTGATCCGAGTTGACGATACTCCGGACCAACATAATATGGTGCCTGTCCTCCTTGAAAGTTTGCTTAACAACATTGCATACAGTATCGGACAACACATTGGATTGACTAATTAATACATTATTTAATGCAGAATCAACCATCTCTTGTAATTTACCAGGATCGGCGTCGAAAGTGACCTGCCGTGGCGACGGTGGATCTTGCTTCTGGACTGCTTCGCCGATTCTGTTTAGGCTAAAGGATTTGAGATATAATCGCTTGTATTCCTCCATAGCCTGCTCCATAGTCTGCTTTCTGATCATCTCTCAGATTGGCTTCGGAGACTCCGATGACGTTCTTCGGATTGACGCCGACATGATCATCCATAGTAGATGTATAATTCGTCCCACCGAGCGTGCCAAAAGAGGTTTTGACACAAAAAGCGTCAGGATCTGCGAACAGCTCGGGCTTATACCCGAAACTCGGTTGTCCGAAGGCGTGCTAGTCGATTTGACCAGTTAATCGATAAGGACGATAACTAGAACAAAATTTGAACTAGACAACGGCGATGCGTCTGGATGTCGAGGCTCAAACTTGATCAGGATAACTAGAGTAGAGCTGAACGAGACGACAACGATGCGCCCGGACGTCAAAGCTCAGATTGCTCAAAACACGGAACTTACAAAGGTTTGACGGAGGTCGATAAGATGCAGCCCGTCGAAAACTTGAAAGAACTCGTAGGTAAACTACATCTAATACGATAAAAGTAGAGTACTGGTAAAGTAGATAAAAAGGTAATTGATTGGTTGATATGCTTGGATATGATCGTTTACAGCACCCCTAGGTACCTATTTATACTCTGGCAGAGGGAGTTGTAGATAGATATGACTCGTACCTTTGCTAAACAAAAACTCCTAATTTTAAGGAAATAACTGACTCGCGCAGGAGTCGGACCCAAACAGAAACAATCTTTTCCTAAACAGATTCTACTATTATTAAGGGAATAAAATGACTCATGCAAGAGTCGGACTCAAACTTCTATAACAATACTGATATAAAATCACCAGTTTCCTTATGTCTCCTCCCCGATGAAACTTTCCATTAACACATCCTTCCGATTCGCAATTTCCTTTTAACGTCATCGGCAACCGTGTGCTCACGCTAGCCATGTCATCTTTCATCGGCAAGACTCCTTCATCGGCAACTGCCAGCCGCGTCATTCTGCTTCCATCGGCAGCATCTACCACTCATCGGCAACAACCTTCAGCTTTTATCGGCACTAACTTCTCATCGGCAAGCTGACTTTTGCCTTTATCAAGTCCTTCTACCTCCATCGGCAACGAGTCTGTCTTCATCAGCAATATTCTTTCCTCTATCGGCAGTCTGACCGATAATACCCCGATGCCGATAAGGAACAACAACCAGCTTCTTGCCGATCGGCACAATGCTTAGATTATATTGACACGTGCCAAAAAATGGTGTCAACACCAGTATGGACTCCCCATGATGCTCCTGATGTCAGTTGGCAGGAGTTTAGAGAGAATTTCAGATCATACCACATTCCTGAAGGTATGATGGAGTTGAAGCAAGAGGAGTTCAGATCCCTCAAGCAAGGTTCTATGACAGTGGCTGAGTATCGTGACAAGTTTGCTCAGTTGTGGCGCTATGAGGTGGCTAGGGATAGTGACAAGCATCGCAGGTTCCTTAAGGGACTGTATGATGGTCTTCAACTCCAGCTCATGTCAAATGAGTACCCCAACTATCAGACATTGGTGAATCGCGCTATTGTGATTGACAATAAGCGCCGGGAAATGGAAGCTAAGAAGAGGAAGCTACAGGGTCAGGCTTTGGGCAGCAACACTCGCCCTCGGCCCTATTCGCAGCAGAGTTTCCAGCAGAGAAATCAAGGGCAGTCTAACTAGTGGAACAGAGGTCAGTTCCCTCAGCGCAGTTAGTTCCAGCAACACCCTCAAGGTCAGCAGCAGTTTGGAGGCCAGCGCCCACCAAAGCAGGCCTCTAACCAAATTCAGCACCAAGTGAACCCAAATACTATGGTAGTGAAGAACAACAATCCCAACAACAATAACAACAAGTGTTTTCATTGTGGGAAAGAAGGGCACATGTCTTACAATTGCCCTGAGAAGCAGAACCACCAGACACTCCAGAATCAGAACAATCAGCAAAAAGGAAGGTACCAACCACCCCCAAACACTGGAAGGGTGAACCATGTATCCGCTGAAACCACTCAGGAGGCACCTGAGGTTATGATGGGTACGTTTAATGTCAACTCATTCCCTGCTACCGTACTCTTTGATTCTGGTGCTTTGCATTCTTTCATATCTGAAGCTTTTGCTAGAATGCATAGTATATCTTTACGTGCCATGAAAAAAACCGTATGCAAGTAAATTCACCGGGGGGTAGCATACCAGCTTCTGTTTGGAGTCCTTCCACTAGACTTACCCTAAGGGGGGTAGACTTTGAAGTGAGTCCAGTTGTGATACCAACAGCTGGAATAGATCTTATTGTGGGAATGGATTGGATGAAACAACATCGAGCTGTGATTCAGTGTCAGGAAAGATCTGTTGTTGTGACACCACCTAATGGAGATAGGATGTGTGTTGAGGTAGAAATGCAGGCACCACCAAAAGCCACTCTGAACCAGTTATCTGAAGATACCTTTGATGAGGAACAAGTGGTAGAGGAATTTCCGGATGTGTTCCTCGAAGAGTTGCCAGGTTATACCACCTGATCGTGATGTTGAGTTTCTTATTGAACTTCTACCTGGTACTGCACCCATAGCTAAAAGACCATATAGAATGGGGGTAAAAGAATTAGAAGAACTTAAGAAACAAATTAGTGAATTGCAAGAGAAGGGTTTTATCCGCCCTAGTTCTTCACCTTGGGGAGCACCAGTTATATTTGTGGATAAGAAAGATGGTACTAGGAGAATGTGTGTGGATTACGGTCTCTTAATGAAGTTACCATCAAGAATAAGTATCCCTTGCCCAGAATAGATGACTTGTTTGACCAGTTGAAAGGAGCATGTGTGTTCTCTAAAATAGATCTCCGCTTTGGATACCACCAATTAAAAATCCGAGCAGCAGACATACCTAAGACAACATTTACCACAAGATATGGGCTATATGAGTATACAGTCATGTCCTTTGGGTTGACTAATGCACCTGCATACTTTATGTACATGATGAACAAGGTGTTCATGGAGTTTTTGGACAAGTTTGTGGTAGTGTTCATAGATGACATTCTAGTCTTCTCTAAAACTAAAGAGGAGCATGCTGAACATCTGAGGATGGTTTTGCAAAAGCTTAGAGAAAATCAGTTGTATGCAAAGAGAAGTAAGTGTGAGTTTTGGTTGAGAGAAGTGTCTTTCTTGGGTCACGTGGTCTCTAATGGAGGTATAGCAGTAGACCCAAGTAAGGTACAAGATGTCCTAAACTGGAACCCTCCAACCAATGTTACCGAAATCCGTAGTTTCCTGGGTTTAGCAGGATACTATAGGAGGTTCATTGAAGGGTTTTCAAAACTAGCTAAACCAATGACAGCCCTGCTAGAGAAAAGTGCCAAGTTTGTGTGGTCTGACAAATGTCAAACGAACTTTGAAGAGTTAAAGAAAAGGTTGACCACAGCCCCAGTACTGACATTACCAGATCTGAACAAGAGTTTCTCAATCTACTGTGATGCCTCTCGTCTAGGCCTTGGATCTGTGCTTATGCAAGAAGGGAAAGTTGTGGCATATGCATCCAGGCAGTTGAGGAAACATGAGATGAATTATCCTACTCGTGACTTAGAATTGGCAGCAGTAGTACATGCTCTAAAGATATGGAGACATTACATAATAGGGCATAAGTGTGATATCTTTACATACCATAAAAGTTTGAAATATATCTTCACACAGTCAGATCTGAATCTGAGACAGCGCCGTTGGCTTGAGCTGATCAAAGATTATGAGTTGGAAGTACATTATCATCCCCGTAAGGCTAATGTAGTGGCCGATGCACTTAGCAGGAAGAGTTATGCTAATGTGTTAAGAATGAAGCTTATGCCTGCGAGTTGCGTGCAGATGTGGAATCTCTTAACTTGGGATTTACCATTAATACAATGGAGATGACCATAGAACCCACTCTAGAACAAGAGATACGTAAGGGTCAGCTGGAAGATCCGAGACTAAAAGATATTGCAGAAAATATAGTGCTAGGGAAAGCACCAGGTTTCAGGATGGATGATGATGGTACGTTGTGGTTTGGAAAGAGAATATGTGTTCCCGAAGTAAAGTCTATCCGTGATGCCATACTTCGAGAAGCACATGATTCTTCTTACTCAATACATCCTGGAAGTACCAAGATGTACCTAGATCTAAAAGAGAAGTATTGGTGGTATGGATTAAAAAGGGATGTAGCAGAATATGTAGCCTTATGTGACACATGTCAAAGAGTAAAAGCAGAACACCAAAGACCTGCCGGTTTACTTCAGCCAATAAAAATACCTGAGTGGAAATGGGAAGAAGTAGGAATGGACTTTATTGTCGGTTTGCCACATACACAGAGAGGATATGACTCGATCTGGGTAATCATGGACCGCTTGACTAAAGTTGCTCACTTCCTACCAGTGAAGACTAACTACTCAGGCGCAAGACTAGCAGAACTATATATGGAGAGGATAATATGCTTACATGGAGTCCCTAAGAAGATTGTACCCGACAGAGGTACCCAATTCACATCACAGTTCTGGCAGAAATTGCTTGAATCTTTGGGAACAAAATTGACTTTCAGTACAACATATCATCCACAGACTGATGGACAAACAGAAAGGACAAACCAAATTTTGGAAGATATGTTGAGAGCATGTGCGTTACAACATGGTGTCAGTTGGGATAAGAGTTTGCCATATGCTGAATTTTCTTACAACAACAGTTATGAGAATAGTCTAAAAATGGCACCAAATGAGGCTCTGTATGGGCGTAAGTGCAGAACTCCTTTATTCTGGAACCAAACCAGAGAGACTCAGGTGTTTGGACCGGATGTTCTTCGAGATGCAGAAGAGCAAGTAAGAAAAATAAGAGATAACTTAAGAGTTGCACATCCCGCCAAAAGAGCTACGCAGACACCCGCAGAAGGGGACTGTCATTCGAGATTGGAGATTATGTGTATTTGAAAGTGTCTCCAATGAGAAGTGTAAAGAGATTCAATATGAAAGGAAAGCTAGCTCCAAGGTATGTTGGACCTTTCAAAATTCTCGTGAGACGTGGAGAGGTAGCTTATCAGTTAGAGTTACCTGAGAAATTGTCAGGAGTACATGATGTTTTTCATGTGTCTCAATTGAAGAAGTGCTTAAGGGTACCTGAGGAGCAGATACCTCTAGAAGAGCTTACCATAAAGGAAGATCTCACATATGAAGAGTACCCGATAAGGATCTTGGAAACAACAGAAAGGTTTACCAGGAGCCGTGTCATAAAGATGTGCAAGATTCAGTGGAACCGATACTCTGAAGACGAGGCTACCTGGGAAAGAGAAGAAGACCTGAGAAAGTCTTATCCGTAGCTGTTCGAGTGAGTTTGTCTGAATCTCGAGGTCGAGATTCCTTTTTAGGGGGGTAGAATTGTAACACCCACAAATTTGTATGCTTTTAAAACAATAGAAAATGATTTATTAAAGAATTGTGTGAGCATTGAATTTAGGGAAATAATAAAGTTTATAGAATTAAAATTAATCTTAGTCTAGTAACATGAGTGTGCATATATGCTGCTGCATATAATTACTTGTGATGTCTGTGTTCAAAGAAAATTCAAATGAATTCAAAAGTGTTTTGAAATTGGATTTGGAAAAGAAAGAAAAAGAAAAAAGAATTAAATCTCTCCCTCTCTCTCCATTTCTGGCTTCTGGCCCGCTAGGCCCACTCCCCCTTTCCCTCTCTTTATCTCTGCGCGGCCCAGCAGACCGGCCCAGCCGGCCGCACAACTGCTCTCCCTCTCTCTCTCTCTCCGACCAGTCGGTCCCACCTGTCAGCGTTGTTCCCTCTCTCTGCCGCATGGCCCCACCCGTCAGCTTCTCCCTCAACCTCCCCTCTCTCTGCCTCGCGTGGACGAGCGCGCCGAGCGTCCCGGCAACCGCCCGCGCGTCAGCTGCTCCCACTCCCCCACGTCTCGCCCACGTTGCCGCAACGGCCCCGCTCATCCCGCACCTCCCTCTCTCGCTCTTTAAAGCAGAGCGCAGCCCCATCTCTCCCTTCCGTTTTCCTCTGTCACCACTACCGCCGCCACCGCCGTGTTGTCGCAGAGAAGCCACACTGGAGCCCTCGATCCGCCTCGGTAAGCTCCATCCCGAGCCCACGTTCTTCCTGTGAATGTCCAGAGCCTGAGCTCTCTCTCTATTTCTTGCCCCTGGCCACAGAACGAACGCCGGCGCGAGCTCTGCCGACGCCGACCGCCGTTGCACGCCGACCGTCCGCACCGAGCCGTCCCCGTCCTCTACGTCTACTCGGTGAGCATCGCAGTCCGTCCCTCTTCCTCCCTGAGCCTTTAATTTGGCGTATTGTGGCCTCTAGAACCTCACCCGCGAGATTCCCGTGCCGCCGGCAATGGCGCACCGTCGAGCCGCCTCTGCCCTCTTCCCCGTGTTCAACCGAATGCAAAATCACACTCGCCTAGACCTCCTCTAGCTTCCCCTGCCCTCGCCCAATCAAACCGTGGCCTCTAGGGCGTGTATTGCGGGAGCAGCACGCCGCCGACCATGCGTGCACCGTCGAGCCGCCTCTGCTCGCCTCCCTGCGATCAATCGAGTGCGCCACCGCACTCGCCTCGCTCTCCTCTATCTCCATGTGGTCTTCCGGTGGCCAACCGAGGCCCCTAGGCCCTTTTCCCCTTCTCTCCGGCGAGCTCGGGTCGCCGGCAATGGAGGCACCGCCGCGTCCTCTGTCTGCTCCGGCCGACACACTCTCTCTCTCCCTCCCTCTTTTATTTAAGCGGTCCGATCTCCGAGCTGTGGACAGGATTAGATACCCCTTCGGGGTTAAGTGGACGGTCCACCGTGGACCCGTGGACCCTCGGTCCCGCGCTGAGTCAGCGGGTGCACGCACTGTGCGGTGCACCGCACCAACCCCGAGCCGCCGCGTGGCAACCCTGTCGGCCCCGCGCCTCAGCCCTGGCGCATTTCTCTATTTACGCTTTCTCAGTTCAAAAAGCGTAATCCTGTTCGGTTTAATCCAAAAATGGAAATTTACTATTTACAGTTTTGCCACTGCACTATTTTGTTTATAAAATTTGCATTTTAACTCCGATTTGAACAATTCAAATTGCGTTAGATTCGTAATGAAATTCTCTACATGTTAAACCCTCTGTTAATCATGTTTGAAATATTTAAATTCGAAGTTAAGTTTAAATAATAAAATGCTCTTAGAGAACTAGTTTAATTCATAACTTTTGCGTTTTAAATCGATTTTCGTGAAATTCGTGTTGAAATGATCGTAGCAGTGCGTAGTATCTTTTTATAAACCTTTTATCTTCTGTTTACTGTTGCTGGTGTACTGTTCTAATAGTAGATTTGTTTGCTTTGTATGTATGCAAATTGGAATGTGTGTTGTTGCAATGCCGTGATCGAGTTCAGACAGTGAGGAGTTTGGTTTTGACCAAGAGTTCTTCGACCAGCAGCAGGACCAGCAGGAGTTTGATAACCAAGGCAAGTATAACATGGGACCTACCTTGTTATCCTATTCACCATAATCATGAGTTCATGTGCATGTGTTTAATTTGATACCCGTAGTATATTTCCTTAGAATTGAAATCCTTTACCTTGACTCCTATGGGTTATGTATATGGGAAGATGGCTAGTGCTTTATGAAATGATACATGATCCCTGCCAAATGATTTAATGCTCCGAATGAATTGGTGAACCTGTTTATGGCAATTGGAGCATAACCTTTTATAATAACTCACTGTTGGCAAAAGCTGGGACTGACAGTGCTACCGTGAGAGCTACATGGCTCTGGCTTTAACTCAGTAATAGACTCTTTTCTAGCTCGTTAGCGGTTACCTGAAAGGGCGCATTAGGCTCTTGCCGAGCTGGTTATAGTGCAGCCTCTGTCCGAGTTTGAGCGTAGGTTGCGGTCTTTATGCTACTCGGAAGGGGGGCTCTATCGCCCCTTGCCAATCCTAGCGGCCCTAATCTTGTTAGACGAGATACTATGAAAGGTTTCATAGTGAACCCCGCCCACTCACCTTGGCAGTGTTTATGGCAGTAATTAACCCGGGCATTCGGGGCATCACGACTCACGGGTAAAGATGCACAACCTCTGCAGAGTGTTTAAAACTGATATATCAGCCGTGCTCACGGTTACGAGCGGCCCGGAAAACTGACGGGTTAACTAATCAACTTGACCAATCTTTATGTTCCTGTTGCCACTATAATGATGATGTTTATGTTCTTTTAAACTTTGGCAATGATATAGGTGGGATCACTTGGGCTTAAGCATAACCTAATGTTACTTAATAATAAAACCTTGACAAACTAAAAATGCTAAACGCAGTAAGCCAGTGTCATCCTTTTGAGCTTCATAACCCCATGTTATACTGCTGAGTATGAATGTGCTCACGCTTGTTTTACTTTTCAATCTTTTGGATAAAAATCCTGGATGGGTAACAGAAACAAGAGGCTATTGTAACACCCAAAATTTTGTTTGCTTTTAAAACAATAGAAAATGATTTATTAAAGGATTTCATGAGCATTTCATTTAGTGAAATAATAAAAATTTATTGAATTAAAATCAATCCTTAATTTGGCAACATGAATGTGCATACATGTTGCTGCATAATTCTTATTGAATGGTTGAGTTTGCAAAACAAAAATTCAAATGATTTCAAATTGTTTTGAAAATGAATTTGGAAAAAGAAATAAAAAGGAAAAAGGCTTGATCTTTCTATCTCTCTTGGCCTAGCCCACTCCTTTCCCCCTCTCTTTCTCTTCTATCGGCCCAGCTAAAGGCCGAAGCTCACCAGCCCACCAGAACGCCTACTCCCTTCCCCTCTCTCCCTCTCTCTGACCATCGGGTCCCGCATGTCGGCGTCGATCCTCTTTCCTCTCTCTGTCTCGCTGCCGACCGGACCCCGCAGGTCAGTCCCGCCTCAACCGCTCCCTTACTCCCTCTGTCTCGCTGCTGGACGGTCCCACCCGTCAGCTCTCTCCCCCTCCTCCCGCCGTTTTCAGACGCACGCGGACGGCAATCGCCGCGATCGGGAACCGCCTGCACGCCCCGCTCCCACTCCCCATGCCTCGCCCACGTTACTGCAACAGCCCCGCACGCCGCGCGCCCTCTGCTCGGCGCTATAAAGCGGAACCCCGCCCCTCTGCTCTCCCCTTTCCCATCTGTTTTCTGCCGAACCCCGCCGCCGCCGCTGTGTCGCTGAGAAGCCACACGGAGCTCGAGCCACCTCGGTGAGTCCCGTTCCACGCCCGCGTTTTCCCCGCGAATCTCCCGGCCTAATCTCTCCCTCTGTGCCCTGCTTGTGGCCGAAGAACGCCCGATGCCGTGGACGCAGAGCTCTCGGATCGCCGTCGCACGCCGACCGCCGTTCCACGCCGTCAAGCCACCCGAGCTGTCTCCGTTCTCTTCGAAGTCTCGGTGAGCTTCGCAATCACTCACTCTTCCTCCCCGTCTTCTTGATTCGGTTAGTTATGCACTGGTTACGCCGCTCCTCTACACACCGAGACCGCCGACAATGGCGCCGCCGTGGTCAGCCGACTCCGGTGAGACACCGCCACAACCGAGCACCTCACGTTTGTCGCACGAGCACCCCGCACCTTCCTGTGTTCCCAATTCGGCAAGTAGTGGCCCCTGTGGCCTTACCCGCGAGTATCCGCGCCGCCGTCAATGGCGCCACTGCGGACCACACCGCTCCGGCAATCCGCCGTCTCAACCGAGCCCTCTCTCGCACTCGCACGACCACGCAGGTCATTTCATTGCTGTTGGTTGAAGCCACAGCGGTCGGGAGTGTCTTCCCTGCGTTCGTCGACGATCTTGCGCCGCCGGGATCCATGGCGTCACCTCTGCTCACCTCTCTGGGTCCATCCGAGTGCACCAACGAGTTTGCCTCGCCGTGCGCTCCCTTCCCTGTCCTTGGGTTGCGAAACCGTGGCCGGGAACCCCTTTCCAGAGCGCTCCGGCGAGCTTGGGCCGCCGGAAATGGCGCGCCGCCGCGCCCTCCCTCGGCTCCGGCCGGCTTTCCCTCTCTTCTCTCCTCTGTTCTCTCCCAGCTGTCTAATTATCGATCTGCGGCCAGGATTAAATCCCCCGAAGGGGTAAGCTCTCCGGTCCACGGTGGACAGATGGACCGCAGCCCGCGCGCGGTGCACGCCTGTGCCCGTGGACCGCCCAATCCCGGGCCGCCGCGTGGCCGATCTGCCGACCCCGCACCACAGCGCTGACGTATTTCGGGGAATACGTTTTCTCTATTCAAAGGCGTAAACCCGATCGGTTTATTTAATTCTGGAATTTAAATGAGAATTCTATATTTACAATTTTGCCACTGCATTAAATTGTTTATAAAAACTTTATTTTAACTCCGATTTGGACGATTCGAGTTGCGTTAGATTCGTAACGAAATTCTCTACATGTTAAACCATCTGTTGGTCATGTTTGAATTATTTAAATTCAAGGATAATTCAAATACTAAAGATGCTCTTAGAGAACTAGTTTAATTCATATCTTTTGCGTTTTAAATCCGATTTTTTTGAAATTCGCGTTGAAATGATCATAGCAATGCGTAGTATCTTTTTATAAACCTTTTAAATCCGTTTACTGTTGATGGTGTACTGTTCTAATATTAGTTTTGTTTGCTTTGTATGTATGCAATTGGAATGCGTATTGTTGCAATGCCGTGCTCGAGTTCAGGCAGTGAGGAGTTTGTTGGTGATCAAGAGTTCTTTGATCAGGAGTGTTTTGACCAGCAAGACTTTGAGAACCAAGGCAAGTATAGCATGAGACCTACCTTGTTATCCTATTCACCTTAATCATAATTTCTTGTGCATGTGTTTAAATTGATACCCGTAGTATATTTCCATAGTATTGAAATCCTATTCCTTGACTCCTATAGGTTATGCATATTGGTAGATGGCTAGTGCTATATAATTTAATACTTGATCCCTGCCAAATGTTAAAATGCTTTGAATGAATTGGTGATCCTGTTATGGCAATTGGAACATAACCTTTTATAATAACTCACTATTGGCAAAAGCTGGGACTGACAGTGCTACCGTGGGAGCTACATGGCTCTGGCTTTAACTCAGTAGTAGGCTCTTTTCTAGCTCGTTAGCGGTTACCCGAAAGGGCACATTAGGCTCTTGCCGAGCTGGTTATAGTGCGGCCTCTGTCCGAGTTTGAGCGTAGGCTACGGGTCTTTATGCTACTCGGAAGGGGGGCTCTATCACCCCTTGCCAATCCTAGCGGCCCTAATCTTGTTAGACGAGATACTATGAAAGGTTTCATAGTGAACCCCGCCCACTCACCTTGGCAGTGTTATGGGAGTAATTAACCCGGGCATTCAGGGCATCACGACTCACGGGTAAAGATGCACAACCTCTGCAGAGTGTTAAAACTAATATATCAGTCGTGCTCATGGTTACGAGCAGCCCGGAAAACTGACGGTTTAATTAATTAACTTGACCAACATTTATGTTCCCGTTGCCACCTCTTTTAGGATGATGTTTATATTCTTTAAACTTTGGCAATGATATAAGTGGGATCACTTGGGACTTAAGCATAACTGATGATACTTAATAATAAAACTTTGACCAACTGAAAGTGCTAAATGCAGTAAGCCAGTGTCAACCTTTTGAGCTTCATAACCCCATGTTATACTGCTGAGTACGAGTGTACTCACGCTTGTTTTATTTTCAAATTTTGGATAAAAATCCCGGATGGGTAACAGAAGCAGGAGACTATGAGGAGTTTCCTGAAGATTTCTAGGCTTGGTCAACCAGTTGACCTTCCCTGTGAGATGGAGCCTCAAGAGCTAGTTGTATCTTCTGTCTGTTTTATTTATTCTTGTAATGGATATATGTACGTTCTGTATTAAACTCTGTGATGGTACTTTGTAATTTGTGAACTTATGTGTGAATTATTCCTGGGCACACATAATGTTGTGCATCCTATTTCGTCCTTGAAATGGGGTGTGACAGCTATGAGGAGTATCCAGAAGATTTCTAGGCTTGGTCAACCAGTTGACCTTCCCTGTGAGATGGAGCCTTGAGAGTTAGTTGTGTCTTCCGTTGTTTTATTTATTTATGTAATGGATCTATGTACGCTATGTATGAAACTCTGTGATGGTACTTTGTAATTTGTGAACTTATGTGTGGATTACTTCCTGGGCACACATAATGTTATGCATCCTATTTCGTCCTTGAAATTGGGTGTGACAGCCGCTCGTGTCCATGAGCACGGCTGATATATCAGTTTTTAACACTCTGCAAAGGTTGTACACTTTACCATGAGTCGTGTTACCCATATGCTCGGGTTTATAACTCCCAAAACACTGCCGAGGTGAGCGGGCAGGGTACACTATGAAGTCTTTCAGAGAGGCTCGCTGACATACAACAGACAGTACGGATCCACGGGCAAGGGGTATACGGGGACCCCTCGATGGTACACATGCGCAGCGGTAGCCACTCCGGCCGTACCCCGCAACCGCGCGTCAATGGCAACTTTCGTGAATTGCCGCATGCGAGAGAGTGACCCTAATACTGAATTAAAGCCAGAGCCATGTAGCTCTCATGGTTGTACTGTATGTCCTAGCTTTTGCTGACAGATAGGATCCTAAATCCATGTTGCTAAAAAGTCAAGTTTTACTTTATCATTTCATATAGTCATTAATCAAGATTCAAGATCATGCTTTGTTAAAAAGAAGCACTAGCAATAACTACCCATATGCAAAGTAACCCGTAAGATTCCAAGGTTCAAGGTAACAAATCTAGTTAAGCCGTAAGGTAACAAGATTAGACACATGCATATGATTTGATTTAAAAAAACATCATGAATAGGACATCAAGGAAGATCCCATATAATACTTGCCTTGCTCAAAAGGTTCCTGCTGCTCCTGCTCAAAGAAATCCTCCTGGTCACCCACGTACTGCTCACCATCTATACTCGATAACCACATCAACATACAATCATACTGAGACATAACATGCAAACAAACAAAGGCTATAGATTAGAACAGTACACCAACCATAATAAAAGAAGATTAAAAGTTTATAAAACTAATCTACGTCTCACTACGATCACATAGACGTTTGGATCACGAAAAACGGAGCTATAACGAAGAAAATATGCTCTAAACAAGATTCGCGAATTAAACATGAGATTAAAAGAGGTTAAGCAATTAAATATTTTTAAAAGTTGTCTAACATGATCTATGAGCTAACTAACACGTAGATTATGTCGATATGAATCTAACACAATTTGAATGGGTGAAAAAGGAGTTAAAATGAACATTTTATGAGCAAAAGAAAATGGATGGCAATTCTGTAATTAGAGTTTTCTATTTATTTTTGAAATAAAACAGATCCGAACGGAAATACGTTTTGCAGCAGGGAAAAATGGAGACTCGGAATACGCCAAGGGATGACGGGTTCATACTTAAAAACACTCGGGGTTTACTTTGCAAAAGTGTCGGCCGAAGGGGTACGGGGCTCTAAGGGCCATCCGATCCAGAACGGACGTCCGAGATTAGAGCAGGGGGAGGGAGCGGTGGCGCGGTTGCCGGAGACAGGACAGATGACGGCGCCATGGCCGGCGTGCGGCGGCGCGGTTCAATCGGCCGCTGCAATGCACGATTCGTGACGAGAAAAGGACCAGGAGAGAGAGAGAGAGAGAAAGACGGCGAACTCGATGATGCAATCGGTTGAACCGATTCAACGACGCACGCGGCGGTGCCCACAGTGCAGCGGCTTGGCAACGCCGGCAAGCGCGTGCGGAGATAGCGGGAGGGCAAAATGGGGTTCTGGAGCACCTGGGACCTCCCTTACCACGATGCGAGACTTGCGTGGTGATCATACGGAGCGGAGGGGCTCGGCAGGGGCGTGTTCGACTGCGGCGGAGCGGAAATAGGGTTGCGGCGGCGCTGGGCGTCTCTGTGGTGCTCCGAGAGGGCAAGGTGGAGGCGGTGGGTGTGGAGGCTGGGCTTATATAGCCCCGGGCTGCGTCAGCAAAGGAAAGGGGATCCTCCCGAGCTCCAATCACGCTCGGCCGATAGGAAGGTGCCGGCGCGAAAGAAAGGAAGGGAGAGGAGGAGGAAGAAGGAAGGTGGGAGGAGAAACTAACCTGTGGGGCCCACCTGTCAGCGTGGGGAAGGAGCTGAGCGCGTCGGCCTGCGCAGGTTGGGAGCTAGGCTGGCCTGCTGGGCCGGGGCAAGCCCATGCGGCAAAAGAGAGGGGGGGTTGCTGGACTGGGCCGAGGGAGAAGGCCTGCGGGCCAGAATAGGAAAAGGGGTGGGGGAGGGGAACAAGAATCCTTTTTCATTTATTTCTTGAATCCAAAATCCAAATTTCAAAGCTTATTTGGATAACTAGAAGAATTTTGAAAATGCCAAGCAAAACAAAAGTATTATGCAACAACATGTATGCAACAAATATGTTTCTAATATTGTGATAATTTTTATTTTATGAAATATTAATTAATTTTCCTAGGTTATAATGTCCACCCAAAATGCATTTAAATTACTTTTAATCTATTTTAAAGAATGCAAATTTTTGGGTGTTACAATTCTACCCCCCTTAAAGGAATCTCGTCCCGAGATTCAGCTGGCTTACTCAAACAACTGCGGGTATGTCTTTTTCAGATCCTCTTCTCTTTCCCAAGTTGCCTCATCCACCGAATACCGATTCCACTAAACTTTGCACATACGAATGACTCGGCTCCTCGTGACTCTCTCTGCGGTTTCCAAGATTTTTATCGGATATTCCTCATAGGTTAGATCCTCCTTAACTGCCAACTCTTCCAATGGTATCTGCTCCTCTGGCACACGCAAACACTTCTTCAACTGTGACACGTGAAAGACATCATGTACACCTGCTAGACTCTCTGGCAACTCAAGCTGATAAGCTACTTCACCACGTCGCTCCACTATCTTGAAGGGACCAACATATCTAGGTGGTAACTTACCCTTCATATTGAACCTCTTTACACTTCTCATAGGTGACACCTTTAGATAGACATAGTCACCTACTTTGAAAGTCAAATCTCTTCTGTGGGTGTCAGCATAACTCTTTTGTCGGGATTGTGCAACTTTCAAGTTTTCTCTTATTGTTCGCACCTATTCCTCTGCACTCTTCAACACATCAGGTCCAAACACTTGACTTTCTCCCGTCTGATTCCAGAACAAAGGGGTTCTGCACTTCCTTCCATACAAAGCCTCAAATGGTGCCATCTTGAGACTTTTCTGGTAACTGTTGTTATAAGAGAACTCAGCGTAAGGCAAACTCTTATCCCAACTAGTCCCATTTTGCAGTGCACAAGCTCTCAACATATCTTCCAGTATCTGATTGGTTCTTTCTGTCTAACCATCTGTCTGCGGGTGATAGGCTGTACTGAAGTTCAGCTTGGTTCCAAGGGACCTATGAATCATCTGCTAGAAGTGGGATGTGAACTGAGTACCCCTATCGGAAACAATCTTTTTAGGAACACCATGCATACACATTATCTTTTCCATGTATAGCTCTGCTAACCTTGCTCCAGTGTAGGTGGTCCTGACTGGCAAGAAGTGAGCAACTTTTGTCACCAATCCACAATTACCCATATCGAATCATAACCACCTTGGGTGCAAGGCAAACCCACTATAAAGTCCATACCAACTTCTTCCCATTTCCACTCTGGAATTTTCATCGGTTGCAACAATCCTGCCGGTCTCTGGTGCTTTGCCTTAACTCTCTGACATGTATCACACACTGCCACGTACTCAGCTACGTCTCTCTTTAATCCATACCACCAATACTTTTCCTTCAGATCCAGATACATCTTGGTACTTCCGGGGTATATAGAATAAGCTGAATCATGAGCCTCTCGCAAAATTGTCTCACGGATCTCTTTCACTCTAGGTACACATAACCTCTTACCAAACCAAAGAGTACCATTGTCATCCAGACTGAAACCTGGTGCCTTGCCAATCACAATATTCTCGGTGATCTCTTTCAGTTTCTCATCTTCCAACTGACCCTTGCGTATCTCCTGTTCCAGAGTAGGTTCCAAAACTAACTCCATAGCATTAATAACAAAACCCAAGTTGAGATGCGCTAACTAGGCACACAACTCTTTGGACTGTATCTCCAGGTGTGCTTCATTGACATAACTTTTCCTACTGAGGGCATCTGCCACAACATTCGCCTTTTAGGGTGATAATGTACCTTCAAGTCATAGTCCTTGATCAATTCCAACCAACGGCGTTGCCTCAAGTTCAGATTTGACTGGGTGAATATGTACTTCAAACTCTTGTGATCCATGTAAATATCACTCTTGTGACCGACCAAGTAGTGTCTCCAGATCTTCAGTGCATGTACCACAACTGCTAACTCCAAGTCATGTGTAGGATAATTCAACTCATGCTTCCTTAACTTCCTTGATGCATAGGCAACAACCCTGCCTTCTTGCATAAGCACACAACCAAGACCCAGGCGAGATGCATCACAATATATGGAGAAGCTCTTGTTCAGGTCTGGCAAAGTCAACACTAGCGCTGTGGTCAACCGCTTCTTTAATTCTTCGAAGTTAGTTTCACACTTCTCAGACCATACAAACATAGCATTCTTCTCTAACAATGCAGTCATTGGTTTAGCAAGCTTGGAGAAACCTTCAATGAATCTTCGGTAGTGACCAGCCAGTCCAAGAAAACTACGAATCTCAGTCACACTGGTAGGTGGGTTCCAATTCAACACATCTGCCACCTTACTTGGATCCACTGCTATTCCTCCATTGGATATAACATGACCTAGGAAAGACACTTCCTTCAACCAAAACTCACACTTGCTCCTTTTAGCATACAACTGGTGTTCTCTGAGCTTCTGCAAGACCAACCTAAGATGTTTTGCATGTTCTTCCTCATTCTTGGAGTAGACTAGAATGTCATCAATGAACACTACCACAAACTTGTCAAGAAACTCCATGAACACCTTATTCATCAAGTACATGAAGTAGGCAGGTGCATTGGTTAGCCCAAATGACATCACAGTGTACTCATAAAGCCCATACCTTGTAGTAAACACAGTCTTGGGTATGTCAGAGGCACGTATCTTCAACTGGTGATATCCGATCGAAGATCGATCTTAGAGAACACACAAGCTCCCTTTAACTGGTCAAATAGATCATCAATCCTTGGTAGAGGGTACTTATTCTTGATAGTTACCTCATTGAGCGAACGGTAATCACACACATCCGTTGTGTACCATCCTTCTTGTCAACAAAGATCACCGGAGCTCCCCAAGGTGAAGAGCTAGGACATATGAAACCCTTCTCTTGTAACTCCTGCAACTGTTTCTTAAGTTCTTCTAACTCATTAACCCCCATCCTATATGGACGCTTAGCAATAGGTGCAGTACCAGGCAAAAGCTCAATAAGAAATTCAATGTCTCGGTCGGGTGGCATACCTAGCAAGTCATCGGGGAATACATCTGGGAACTCATCAACAACTGATTCAGGTTCGTGGTTGTCATCATCTAGCTGATTCACAGTAGCTGTCTGTGGTGCCCGTAACACAACTTCCACATTGATTCTATCCCCTTAGGTGAGGTCAAGACGACAACCTTCTCTTTGCACTGAACAACGGCCTTATGCTTCATCATCCAATCCATTCCAGAATGAGATCAATACCAGCTGTCCTTAGCACAATAGGTTCAACCTCAAAGGCTACCCCCCTTAGAAGCACACTATCTGAAGCTGTCTGTGAACTCCTGCCAGGATACCTCTGGTGCGTTGTTGGGACGTCCATACATATACGAGTCCCACCAATCTTGAGCAGCACCCTGCAGCTGGCCAGATGCGTAGAGCACCTTCTCACGATCATTGCATTGAGCGATGTTCAGCTGCTTCTCCACAGCTCTCAACCAGTCATCCGCCTCCAGTGGTTCAGAAGCATGAGTGAACACCAGAGGGCGACCTTTCATGAACTCTCTACGCTTGTCCCGCTGCTGTACAGGTGGTGGTGGTGGTGCAGGTTGATTCTGAAGGTGTTGCATCATTGTCTGCATCAATTGTGCCTGCACTCCCATGAACTGCTCAATAGTCATGACGGAGGGCAGTGGTGGTGGTGGCGGTGGTGGTGCACCCTGCCACGGCCTCTGCCTCTGCCTCCTCTAGCGGCATCTGTCATCCAAAACACATAGTACGACCTTTAGGTTTATTGATCATCAAAAGAAGTGACTGAGCATAACTTTCTGGAATCTGAACATTGCAAGTGGTACTGTAAAACAGTCATATCTCATGTTCCAGATGTCAATAAAATGTGAAATTTACATGGTTGGAAATCTTATGAAATTTTATACAACTTTCATAATTATCACTTTTTCAGATTCAGATGCGAAAATAGGTGAAAACAGAAAGTTAACAAAACTGTTCCTGAGTTCCAGACTGCGCAGAAGCTTCAACTTGTAACTGTATTATCTCCCAAACCAGAATAGGTATGAACGTCATTCAAGATTCATTGAAAAGATACTGAAGTCTAGTTGTTGCTATAAAAAATTCATGATCATTGGACGAACCCACTTTGAGATATAACCGAAAGAGTACTGACTGCTTCAGAAAACAGCAAGATAGAAAACAGGATAACCCACCCGCTAGCAATTTATTTAATTCAAACTTACTTGTTCTTAACTAAGGAACTTGTGGATAGGCCCACAATGTTCCAGCACTCATAACAAAACTACAAATCACTCATAAGCATAATAATAAACCATTAAGCAAAACCAAGTTCACATGACACAACAAGACTCGACTCGACTCAACTCTCGCTGCTAGCGTTTTATTACATCGGGGTGGTACTCGACCTATGGGAGGAAAACTAGGGGAAGCTTCTGGTGGAACTTGGGCATCTTCAGGCGTCCTCTGAGCTCATCATTCTCAGCACGGGCTCTCTTGAGCAGCTTGCGCTGGCCGCCTAGCTCATCAGTCAGCACCTCTACCTGCTGCATCAACTCATGAGCAAAATCGATCATCACCTTGGTGACGTCGTCATACCCATGTCTAGCCTCGAACATGGACCAACCCTCACGGGTCTCAAAAGGAAGGTGCCGGTACTTATCCTCCATCATACGGTCACGACGATGGGCACGAAGATCAAAGAAGGCCATGCGAGCTGCATCCTCCATGCACTCCATCATGCTGGCACGGCTTGTCTTGGGCTCATAGACGGCCTCCACTTGCCACGACTGAGTGACGTCTTTCTGAATGCAGATGTAGATGGTACACTTCCAGTAGGAGGGGTCCTGGAAGTGCCTGTTCTCATAGCACATGTACTTCACATCGGACTTCCAGTCAGCGTAGTGGTTCTCCAATGTCCACTTCAACAAACCATGGTAGTAATCCTCATCGTCTCCCTCCTTGAAGTGGAAGTGTTTGGTCCATCCCAAGCGTTCTCCACCGGCTTCGGAACCACTAGAAGGAGTCCTGGAGCGGCTGTTCCCATCAGAGGGAGTCTTGGAGCGGCTGTTTTCTGAGCTCACTTCTTGGACTTCTTCTTCATCCTCGCGGGGCTCCATTGGCACGTACCTCGGTAGGGGACGAGTGGACTTGCGGGCAGTCTGCTTGTTGCGGGCCATCTATAGAAAAGCAAAGATGAGAATTAAGTTAGATCAAGATAACATAATTTTGAGATGAGTAATAGTTTTAGCAATTAATAACAAGGTATAAAAGCATGAAAAGAGCATTCCTAAGAACCAATTATAACTAGGCTTGCACCCTACAGTCAACACGGCTCTGATACCAATCTGTCACACCCAGTTTTAAAGGCAAAACGGGATGCATAATCCTTATGTGTGCCCAGGGATCAGTCACACACATAAGCCGACAAATCGTCAAAAAGGTACCATTACAAGTGTTTATTACATAGCGAATAAGTATCTAATTAATATCTATTACATAACAGCGGAAATAAAAGATAACTCTCGCGAAGCTCCATCGCACAGGGACGTCAACTGGTTGACCCAAACCTAGTAGTCCTCTGGATACTCCTCATAACCTTGATAATCTGGTACTCATCCGGGATTTTTATCCAAATATTGAAAAGAATAAACAAGCGTAAGTACTTCTAGTACTCAACAAGCATATATGGGGTTCATGAGGCTAAAAAAAGTATGACCCGGTTTACTGCGGTAAGCATTTTTAATTTGTAACAAAACTTTACAAGTGGTAAATCAAAAGTTATGCTTAAGCCCCAAATTAAACTGCATGATCATATAACAACTGAACGAATAACATAATATCATGATAAAGTGATTCATAATGATAAGCAACAAGTAAACAAAGCTTCTGTGAGTTTTCCGGGCCGCTCATGTCCGTGAGGACGACTGATATATCAGTTTTTTAACACTCTGCAGAGGTTGTACACTTTACCCATGAGTCGTGTTACCCATATGCCGGAGTTTATAACTCCCAAAACACTGCCGAGGTGAGCGGGCAGGGTACACTATGAAGTCTTTCAGAGGGGCTCGCTGACATACAACAGACAGTACGGATCCACGGGCAAGGGGTATACGGGGACCCCTCGATGGTACACACGCGCAGCGGTAGCCACTCCGGCCGTACCCCGCAACCGCGCGTCAATGGCAACTTTCGTGAACTGCCGCATGCGAGAGAGTGACCCTAATACTGAATTAAAGCCAGAGCCATGTAGCTCTCATGGTTGTACTGTATGTCCCAGCTTTTGCTGACAGATAGGATCCTAAATCCATGTTGCTAAAAAGTTAAGTTTTACTTTATCATTTCATATAGTCATTAATCAAGATTCAAGATCATGCTTTATTGAAAAGGAGCACTAGCAATAACTACCCATATGCAACGTAACCGTAGGATTCCAAGGTTGAAGGTAACAAATCTAGTTAAGCCGTAAGGTAACAAGATTAGACACATGCATATGATTTGATTTTAAAAAAAACATCATGAATAGGACATCAAGGAAGATCCCATATAATACTTGCCTTGCTCAAAAGGTTCCTGCTGCTCCTGCTCAAAGAAATTCTCCTGGTCACCATGTACTGCTCACCGTCTATACTCGATCACCACATCAACATACAATCATACCGAGACATAACATGCAAACAAACAAAGGCTATAGATTAGAACAGTACACCAACCATAATAAAAGAAGATTAAAAGTTTATAAAACTAATCTACGTCTCACTACGATCACATAGACGTTTGGATCACGAAAAACGGAGCTATAACGAAGAAGATATGCTCTAAACAAGATTCGCGAATTAAACATGAGATTAAAAGAGGTTAAGCAATTAAATATTTTTAAAAGTTGTCTAACATGATCTATGAACTAACTAACACGTAGATTACGTCGATACGAATCTAACACAATTTGAATGGGTGAAAAAGGAGTTAAAATGAACATTTTATGAGCAAAAGAAAATGGATGGCAATTCTGTAATTAGGGTTTTCTATTTATTTTTGAAATAAAACAGATCCGAACGGAAATACGTTTTGCAGCAGGGAAAAACGGAGACTCGGAATACGCCAAGGGACGGCGGGTTCATACTTAAAAACACTCGGGGTTTACTTTGCAAAAGTGCCGGCCGAAGGGGTACGGGGCTCTGAGGGCCATCCGATCCAAAACGGACGTCCGAGATTAGAGCAGGGGGAGGGAGCGGTGGCGCGGTTGCCGGAGACGGGACAGACGGCGGCGCGGCGCCATGGCCGGCGTGCGGCGACGCGGTTCAATCGGCCGCTGCAATGCACGATTCGTGACGCGAAAAGGACCGGGAGAGAGAGAAAAAGACGGCAAACTCGATGATGCAATCGGTTGAACCGATTCAACGACGCACGCGGCGGTGCCCGCAGTGCAGCGGCTCGGCAACGCCGGCGAGCACGCGCGGAGATAGCGGGAGGGCAAAAGGGGGTTCTGGAGCACCTGGGAGCTCCCTTACCACGATGCGAGACTTGCGTGGTGATCAGACGGAGCGGAGGGGCTCGGCAGGGGCGTGTTCGACTACGACGGCGTGGAAATAGGGTTGCGGCGGCGCTGGGCGTCTCTGTGGGTGCTCCGAGAGGGCAGGGTGGAGGCGGTGGGTGCGGTGGGTGCGGAGGCTCGGCTTATATAGCCCTGGGGCTGCGTCAGCGAAGGAAAGGGGATCCTCCCGAGCTCCAACCACGCTCGGCCGATAGGAAGGTGCCGGCGCGAAAGAAAGGAAGGGAGGGGAGGAGGAAGAAGGAAGGTGGGAGGAGAAACTGACCTGTGGGGCCCACCTGTCAACGCGGGGAAGGAGCTGAGCGCGTCGGCCTGGCGGGTTGGGAGCTGGGCTGGCCTGCTGGGCCGGGGCAAGCCCACGCGGCAAAAGAGAGGGGGGGTTGCTGGACTGGGCCGAGGGAGAAGGCCTGCGGGCCAGAATAGGAGAAGGGGTGGGGGAGGGGAACAGGAATCCTTTTTCATTTATTTCTTGAATCCAAAATCCAAATTTCAAAGCTTATTTGGATAACTAGAAGAATTTGGAAAATGCCAAGCAAAACAAAAGTATTATGCAACAGCATGTATGCAACAAATAGGTTTCTACTATTGTGATAATTTTTATTTTATGAAATCTTAATTAATTTTCCTAGGTTATAATGTCCACCCAAAATGCATTTAAATTACTTTTAATCTATTTTAAAGAATATAAATTTTTGGGTGTTACAGCACCGAGGCTCTTAGATACCCCTCCTTTTTTTGTAATATTCTTAAATTTCTTTTTAATCATGCTTGTCATGCAGAATATGAAATGCACATTCTCAAACGAATTTATTTCGTCTTGTGTCCTCACAAATCTAGATTCTGGTTAGCATCCAAAAGTCCCAATTTAAAATGTTCATATTGCAGTCAGATCCTTTCCTTTTACTGTTTACTGCTCATTTTTCACGTGTTTATTTTCCCAATAGTGAAATGTACAACGAACTAGTTAAATATTATTCAGAATCATTTACTAATATTATTATATATAGTCATACTAATCCTATATACTGTAGGAGTATTGTTCCCCTCACCCACGCTCATCCTTTGTTTTTCCCCTCACCCACAAACGACTAAGCTTATCGTCGACTTGTTTTTCCTTTTTTTTTCTTCAGAAATTTAGGTTTTTCAGAATATTTGACTCACTGTTGTGTGGATGCATTATTGTTTTTCTACTCTTCTTAGCATATCAGTACTTTATTGGATCTTGTTCTTCGAGTCACTGATAGATCCTGTTCGACATGAATTCATTTTTTATAATCTTTGTTTAGTTCACATTTTATTACATTTATTTTCCTTAAAAATGTATAGCCTGCTTTTAGTTCAAACGACTAGTGCTTTCCATTAGTTGCTACAGCTCTTATATATCTTTTTTTAGTCCGCTGTGATTGATAGACTCTAACCATAACCAAGATCGATTCTTATCCGCTTCCAGATATTCAACATTTAATACTGTATTCGTATCTAAATACTCAAATCACATATTTATGATGTCCGCTTGAACTACTTTTAGCTTATGTCGTCTTATTTTTTCAGAGAACACTGTTCAATCAGCCTGAATCAACCGACTTTTCTACCGGCCAAACAAATTTATCTTGCATATTTGACACTATTTATATTTGAATCCAAATCCAGATATAAATATAAAAACAAATATAAAATAAGCGTTATCCGTTATTTCTGTTTTCATCTCGATTTGAAGCAACTAGTAGAATAAAATGATTTGAAGCCATTAGTTCAATGATGTCCCTCCCTTCGTCCAGATTGAATGATGTTTCTGCTTCACAAAAAATATCTTTGATTAATTATATATTAAAAAATATTAATATTTATAACATATAATTAGTATCATTTGAAAAAAATCTTTGAATCTAGTTTTTTAATAAATTTATTTAGAGATCTAAATGTTATTCGTATTTTCAATAAATTGAGTTAAACTCATGACACGAACATCTTTATTTAGAGATCTAAATGTTATTTGTATTTTCAATAAATTGAGTTAAACTCATGACACGAACACCGAAAGCGTCATTTTTTCTATGACGGAGTGAGTATCTGACTATGGGTCAGTTTGGTACAACTCAGCTTCATCGATAAATCAGTTTTTCTTAGCTTTAGCTTTAAAAACAGATTTTTTTCGGTGAAGTTGAAGCTGTTTTGGGAAGCGTTTGGGTAAAATAGCTTGTCCCAATGGATGACAATATAAAATGACCACAATACCATTAGTTTTTTTTTCTTATTTATATTTTTCTCTCTTCTTTTATTTTTATTTTTCTATCCTCAAGCTTGTCCGTTCACCCACCAGGACTATCCCTGCTCCTCCACCAGCACACCCCAAGCGCACACAGCACCTCCCGTATTCTCTCTCCTCTTCCAAACGCCATGGCCGTCCACACCGCTGCCACTGTGCACGTGCTCTCCGACCCCCACTCACCTGTGCTCGAGCTCTGCTCTGAGGGCTGCCCTGGCAGATCCACTTCTGCGCACCGCGAGTCCGTCCCCTGCTCAGTGAAACTGCACTCCGGCGAGTCTGCCCCTTCTCGGCGAGGCTTCACCGCACGCGCCCATGGCGTCGTCTCCCCTAAATGCGCCGGCATGGGGCAAAACTGGGCAACGCCGTGGTGGGGCCCATCCGAGCGGGATGAAGCTAGGCAAAGCAAGGAGATTTTGAAGTATAGAAGGATTCTGTGACACAGATCTAAAAAGAGATTGGGACTCTGAAATAAAAGGAAAAAATTTACAAAGAACAAACTGCGAGCTTCAGGTTAGTGCGGAAGGATTGAAGAGAGCAATTCCTGAGAAGAATTAGAGAAAACGGTTGGGGAGTAATTAAAGAACTTCAAAGAGAGAGATCTGAGGACGAGTGAAAGAGATGGAAGAAAGATGGAGCCATGAACGAAAGCTAAGCTGCGAGAGGTAAGAATGGGGGGAGAAAGAGAGAGAGAGAAAGCTGCAGGAGAGTTAGAGAGAGGGGGGGGGGGGGCAGAGAGAGGGGGACGGAGAGATGGACGAGAAGAAGCAACGAGAATATGTCGTGAGAAATTGAATGGACAACAGAGTAGCCCGAAGTAAAAAACGGTCAAAGGAGCGAGGGACAGATGTACAGCTAAGATTGAAGAGAGTATAGAAACGGACGGTAAGAGATAGCGGACGGTAAGAGATAGCGGTAGTGGCCACACACGGTTGTGGGTTGTAATTTTCAACCATACTAGTACAAATGTTGGGGGGCT